>CM077217.1:26844125-26936625 GCA_039654625.1 Rhinogobio ventralis | reverse complement strand
TGCTTATCCCAGAGGCATTTGGAAACTTTCTTCCAGTTCTTGTAGACTTTACAAAGCAGAAAGTTTGCACTGACAGCTTTTTAAAGATGTTTTTCTATTGTGCAACGTGCTAAGCACTTCGTCAAGCCTGGCTTAAACAAAATCCAAACGTGACGGAGAGGTTGTGCGGGATTAGACATGCTCTTTGGCCAAGGAGCGCCTGCACAGACCGACAGGCCATAAGCCTTATTGAGATTTTAATGGTGTGAATGCTGACAAAGACGAATGATGGCACATGGATGATTTACTCCATCTGTGTGTTTAATTTAGATTTAGAATCCATGCTTAATGAAAAACGTGCAATATGTTGTTAACTTAAACAGCAAATTCAAATGTTGATGGATGTGCTATCCAAAACGCCCACTCACACAACTACAGTAGATATTAGTAAACAGAACCTTGTGTTTCATTTAATTCACTGTTGCACACTTACAAGAGGCATCCATGTTTATCAGTATAATCTTTAACTCAAAATCAAACCTAAGGTTTTATGCGTTGATATAGTGTCATGAAACACTTTAATGACTTTAAAGGAATGTCCCAAGTTCAATTTTCAATTACAATTAAGTTTTTTTGTGTGTGTTTATTTAACAGGGACAATACACTAGGCATTGTACACACAGACACAGATGCCGTGTACATAGGGCATATAGCATAGAGCTAATTTGCAGCCCCTGTCCCTGCTTAGGCTTTTACATAAAAATAAAAAAAACACACTCCACAAGAAACAAAACAATGACATATAGACATACCTAAGCACATATGTAATTTTGAACAAAGACACAGACATAAAATGTAAGTTATCCTACATACAGAAAAAAAAAGTAAACTTAACCAACATGAAAAGTTAAGTTCAACTCAACAGCATTTATGGCATAATGTTCATTTCTGCAAAAAAGAAACATAATAATAAATGGCTAATTAAAAAGAATAAATATAATTAAATATAAAATGTATATGTTTTGTATGGAAGCTTGTCTGTTGAATGAAACATAAAAGTAATTAAAAAAAAGTCTTTTTTCCTCAGAATTTTCTTAGAGTTCTTATCTATAAGAAGAACTTATCTATATATTCAGAGTTATTACTATATATTCAGAGTTACATTGATATATTCAGAGTTATAACTATATATTCAGAGTTATATCTATATATTCAGTGTTATTACTATATATTCAGAGTTATTACTATATATTCAGAGTTATAACTATATATTCAGAGTTACATTTATATATTCAGAGTTATAACTATATATTCAGAATTATTGCTATATATTCAGAGTTATAACTATATATTCAGAGTTATTGCTATATATTCAGAGTTATAACTATATATTCAGAGTTACATTTATATATTCAGAGTTATAACTATATATTCAGTGTTATAACTATATATTCAGAGTTATATCTATATATTCAGTGTTATAACTATATATTCAGAGTTATTACTATATATTCAGAGTTACATTGATATATTCAGAGTTATAACTATATATTCAGAGTTATATCTATATATTCAGTGTTATTACTATATATTCAGAGTTATTACTATATATTCAGAGTTATAACTATATATTCAGAGTTACATTTATATATTCAGAGTTATAACTATATATTCAGAATTATTGCTATATATTCAGAGTTATAACTATATATTCAGAGTTATTGCTATATATTCAGAGTTATAACTATATATTCAGAGTTACATTTATATATTCAGAGTTATAACTATATATTCAGTGTTATAACTATATATTCAGAGTTATATCTATATATTCAGTGTTATAACTATATATTCAGAGTTATTACTATATATTCAGAGTTACATTGATATATTCAGAGTTATAACTATATATTCAGAGTTATATCTATATATTCAGTGTTATTACTATATATTCAGAGTTATTACTATATATTCAGAGTTATAACTATATATTCAGAGTTACATTTATATATTCAGAGTTATAACTATATATTCAGAATTATTGCTATATATTCAGAGTTATAACTATATATTCAGAGTTATTGCTATATATTCAGAGTTATAACTATATATTCAGAGTTACATTTATATATTCAGAGTTATAACTATATATTCAGTGTTATAACTATATATTCAGAGTTATATCTATATATTCAGTGTTATAACTATATATTCAGAGTTATTACTATATATTCAGAGTTACATTGATATATTCAGAGTTATAACTATATATTCAGAGTTATATCTATATATTCAGTGTTATTACTATATATTCAGAGTTATTACTATATATTCAGAGTTATAACTATATATTCAGAGTTACATTTATATATTCAGAGTTATAACTATATATTCAGAATTATTGCTATATATTCAGAGTTATAACTATATATTCAGAGTTATTGCTATATATTCAGAGTTATAACTATATATTCAGAGTTACATTTATATATTCAGAGTTATAACTATATATTCAGTGTTATAACTATATATTCAGAGTTATATCTATATATTCAGTGTTATAACTATATATTCAGAGTTATTACTATATATTCAGAGTTACATTGATATATTCAGAGTTATAACTATATATTCAGAGTTATATCTATATATTCAGTGTTATTACTATATATTCAGAGTTATTACTATATATTCAGAGTTATAACTATATATTCAGAGTTACATTTATATATTCAGAGTTATAACTATATATTCAGAATTATTGCTATATATTCAGAGTTATAACTATATATTCAGAGTTATTGCTATATATTCAGAGTTATAACTATATATTCAGAGTTACATTTATATATTCAGAGTTATAACTATATATTCAGTGTTATAACTATATATTCAGAGTTACATTTATATTCAGAGTTATAACTATATATTCAGAGTTATAACTATATATTCAGAGTTATAACTATATATTCAGAGTTATTACTATATATTCAGAGTTATTACTATATATTCAGAGTTATAACTATATATTCAGAGTTACATTTATATATTCAGAGTTATAACTATATATTCAGTGTTATAACTATATATTCAGAGTTACATTTATATTCAGAGTTATAACTATATATTCAGAGTTATAACTATATATTCAGTGTTATTACTATATATTCAGAGTTATTACTATATATTCAGAGTTATAACTATATATTCAGATTTACATTTATATATTCAGAGTTATAACTATATATTCAGAGTTATAACTATATATTCAGAGTTACATTGATATATTCAGAGTTATACTATATATTCAGAGTTATAACTATATATTCAGAGTTATTACTATATATTCAGAGTTATAACTATATATTCAGAGTTACATTTATATATTCAGAGTTATAACTATATATTCAGTGTTATAACTATATATTCAGAGTTACATTTATATTCAGAGTTATAACTATATATTCAGAGTTATAACTATATATTCAGTGTTATTACTATATATTCAGAGTTATTACTATATATTCAGAGTTATAACTATATATTCAGATTTACATTTATATATTCAGAGTTTTAACTATATATTCAGAGTTATTACTATATATTCACAGTTATAACTATATATTCAGAGTTACATTGATATATTCAGAGTTATTACTATATATTCAGAGTTATAACTATATATTCAGATTTACATTTATATATTCAGAGTTTTAACTATATATTCAGAGTTATTACTATATATTCACAGTTATAACTATATATTCAGAGTTACATTGATATATTCAGAGTTATACTATATATTCAGTGTTATTACTATATATTCAGAGTTTTAACTATATATTCAGAGTTATTACTATATATTCACAGTTATAACTATATATTCAGAGTTACATTGATATATTCAGAGTTATACTATATATTCAGTGTTATTACTATATATTCAGTGTTATAACTATATATTCAGAGTTACATTTATATTCAGAGTTATAACTATATATTCAGAGTTATAACTATATATTCAGAGTTACATTGATATATTCAGAGTTATAACTATATATTCAGTGTTATTACTATATATTCAGAGTTATTACTATATATTCAGAGTTATAACTATATATTCAGATTTACATTTATATATTCAGAGTTTTAACTATATATTCAGAGTTATAACTATATATTCAGATTTACATTTATATATTCAGAGTTTTAACTATATATTCGGATTTACATTGAATGTGTATATATATATATATAAGTTATGTTAAAGTTTTTTTCAGTCGCTAACAAGCATTTGTCCAACCAGCTGTCACATTTTCAAAACTCTAAATACAATTAGCACAGCATTGGTCTTTTGTGGCCATACCATTCACACATTTCATGTCGTTTTCACACAATATGCAGTCAGTGAACACATTTCCACAATGCTTACATTTTCTTAACAGACAAGCTATCCCTCCCAACAAAATTATGGATTGTTTTTGTAGTATTTACGAATGTTAACACACAACATCCCACAATAGTAAAAACAATATTCCAAACCTTAGATACAGTATAAAAACCTCTGCTTCTGCAATGATATCAGTTCAAAAACAATATATCTCAGCTCATAATAAACAAACAATTGAATAATTGACACACAGCTGATTTATGTTGGGTAAATTGGGCCAACCACAGCTGATTCCAGTCTGGCTTAGACTCAGTGGCAGGGGTTATTTTTTTCAGAACTGCGAGTTTATATAATTTTTTTTTAAATATGTGACTTTTTTCCTCTGAATTTTCTTAGAATCTTGCAATTCAGAGAAAAAAAATTATATATGTATATATATATAAAAATTACATTCTCAGAATCTCGCAATTTCTACGAAAAAAAGTCAGAACGGCAAGTATTTTATATAAATAAAACTTTTTTTTTTCCTTAGAATTTTCTCGGAATTCTCAGAACTGCGAGTTTATATAAAACATTTTTAAAAATTGCAACTTTTTTTCTCAGAATTTTGTCAGAATCTCGCAATTCTAAGAAAAAAGAAAAACTGCGAGTTTATATAATTGTTTTTTTATTTTTTTTATTGCGATTTTTCTGAGGCACTTACAGTACAATTGAAGTAAATTATGGCAAATCTTTATTTGTGTGTGTGTGTGTGTGTTTCATTTTGTGTTTATTGTTACTTTCTGATCCATCCTTCCTTTATTTACGTATTTATTTTTCTTTAATTATTTATTTAATTTAATTTGAGAAGGGATTCCCTCTCTTGCCTCCTCAGAGAAAAGCATGTATTTCTAATATCTGCCTCATTTGGAACAGCATTAAAAGACTTGGCACACAGAAAGGCTCTACGTCCTATCGATTCCTTCAGTACAGCGGCTATCAATAGAGAATTACATGTGCAGATCAATACATCTTTTAGGCATAATGCAGCATAAGATAAATGTAACTGCGCTGTATCCATGCAGAGTGTTAAGAAACCTAAGTACCTATTTGAACAAATCCAGACATAATACGCTTTCACTAATCCTATCTTTCATATCACTGAATAAACTTTTTGCATGACAGCGCTTCTTCAGAATCCTCTCTATGCTATTCTGTTCCGCACTGCAAAAGCCATATTTCCAGTTTTCCATTTTTCAGTTCTCGCACCAGTTGGCAGAGGAGGCTGTCTCAGTGATGGCAGGGTTAGCCGGCTCCAGATTACAACTCGCTCTTTCACTCGTTTAAGGTTCGTTGCTGGCTGACCCGTAGCTCTTTGAGAGGCAGTGAGGAGCGCTGCCAAACTTATCTATATCTGAGACCAAAAATAGAGCTTTCCTCTGGCGCTGTGTGTTCACCTCGCAACACACATCAACACTCGAACAACACCCAGAGCGCTTTCAGTTCGTCTTCTGAGAACCAGCAAACTCTCCACACAGGCTGGGAGTTGCAGGGACACCGGGGGCAACTATACTGACTACTTCAAATCTATGGAAAAATATTGGAAAAATGTGCTATATCGTGACATTTCTACAATATGACCTACACTAAACCTAACCAATGATGTTAATAAAAGTAAACATGAAATAAAAGCACATTTGCTGAAGCAACTATACCATTTTAGCTTGTTTCATTTTTTACTGTGAATAATGCACCGCTCATCACAAGTGATTTAAGGTCATAGTTCTACGTCTGTGCAAGTAATTGCGCAAAAATAAGTTTTAATTGATAATCTGCTGCTGTTTTGTGTGACAAGGAATACAAGTTCTAGTGTTCATTTCAGCTGGAAACTGCGTATATTTACAACTATATATTCAGAGTTATATCTATATATTCAGAGTTATTACTATATATTCAGAGTTACATTGATATATTCAGAGTTATAACTATATATTCAGAGTTATTACTATATATTCAGAGTTACATTGATATATTCAGAGTTATATCTATATATTCAGAGTTATTACTATATATTCACAGTTATAACTATATATTCAGAGTTACATTAATATATTCAGAGTTATAACTATATATTCAGAGTTACATTGATATATTCAGAGTTATAACTATATATTCAGAGTTATTGCTATATATTCAGAGTTAATACTATATATTCTGAGTTATTACTATATATTCAGAGTTACATTTATATATTCTGAGTTATAACTATATATTCAGAGTAACATTTATATATTCAGAGTTACATTAATATATTCAGTTATAACTATATATTCAGAGTTATTACTATATATTCAGAGTTATTACTATATATTCTGAGTTACATTTATATATTCAGAGTTATAACTATATATTCAGAGTTATAACTATATATTCAGAGTTATTACTATATATTAGGAGTTATTACTATATATTCAGAGTTATATTGATATATTCAGAGTTATTACTATATATTCAGAGTTATTACTATATATTCAGAGTTACATTGATATATTCAGAGTTACATTAATATATTCAGTTATAACTATATATTCAGAGTTATTACTATATATTCAGAGTTATTACTATATATTCAGAGTTACATTGATATATTCAGAGTTATAACTATATATTCAGTTACATTTATATATCAGAGTTACATTTATATATTCAGAGTTACATTTATATATTCAGAGTTACATTTATATATTCAGAGTTACATTAATATATTCAGTTATAACTATATATTCAGAGTTATGACTATATATTCAGAGTTATTACTATATATTCAGAGTTATTACTATATATTCAGAGTTATAACAATATATTCAGAGTTACATTTATATATTCAGAGTTATAACTATATATTCTGAGTTATTACTATATATTTTGAGTTATTACTATATATTCAGAGTTATATCTATATATTCAGAGTTATATCTATATATTCAGAGTTACATTTATATATTCAGAGTTATTACTATATATTCAGAGTTATTACTATATATTCAGAGTTACATTGATATATTCACAATTATAACTATATATTCACAGTTATTGCTATATATTCAGAGTTATAACTATATATCCAGAGTTACATTGATATATTCACAGTTATAACTATATATTCAGAGTTATTGCTGTATATTCAGAGTTATAACTATATATCCAGAGTTACACTGATATATTCACAGTTATAACTATATATTCAGAGTTACATTTATATATTCAGAGTTATAACTATATATTCAGAGTTATTACTATATATTCAGAGTTACATTGATATATTCACAGTTATAACTATATATTCAGAGTTATTACTATATATTCACAGTTATAACTATATATTCAGAGTTATTACTATATATTCAGAGTTATTACTATATATTCAGAGTTACATTGATATATTCAGAGTTATATCTATATATTCAGTTATAACTATATATTCAGAGTTATTACTATATATTCTGAGTTATTACTATATATTCAGAGTTATTACTATATATTCAGAGTTATATCTATATATTCAGAGTTACATTTATATATTCAGAGTTATTACTATATATTCAGAGTTATTACTATATATTCAGAGTTATTACTATATATTCAGAGTTATTACTATATATTCACAGTTATTACTATTATTCAGTTACATTGATATATTCACAGTTATAACTATATATTCAGAGTTATTGCTATATATTCAGAGTTATAACTATATATCCAGAGTTACATTGATATATTCACAGTTATAACTATATATTCAGAGTTATTGCTATATATTCAGAGTTATAACTATATATCCAGAGTTACATTGATATATTCACAGTTATAACTATATATTCAGAGTTATTGCTATATATTCAGAGTTATAACTATATATCCAGAGTTACATTGATATATTCAGAGTTATAACTATATATTCAGAGTTACATTTATATATTCAGAGTTATTACTATATATTCAGAGTTATTACTATATATTCAGAATTATATCTATATATTCAGAGTTATTACTATATATTCAGAGTTACATTGATATATTCACAGTTATAACTATATATTCAGAGTTATTACTATATATTCAGAGTTATTACTATATATTCACAGTTATAACTATATATTCAGAGTTATAACTATATATTCAGAGTTATTACTATATATTCTGAGTTATTACTATATATTCAGTGTTATATCTATATATTCAGAGTTACATTTATTTATTCAGAGTTATAACTATATATTCAGAGTAACATTTATATATTCAGAGTTACATTAATATATTCAGTTATAACTATATATTAAGAGTTACATTGATATATTCACAGTTATAACTATATATTCAGAGTTATTACTATATATTCAGAGTTATTACTATATATTCAGAGTTACATTGATATATTTAGAGTTATAACTATATATTCAGAGTTAAATTTATATATTCAGAGTTATTACTATATATTCAGAGTAACATTTATATATTCAGAGTTACATTAATATATTCAGTTATAACTATATATTCAGAGTTATATCTATATATTCAGAGTTACATTGATATATTCACAGTTATAACTATATATTCAGAGTTATTGCTATATATTCAGAGTTATTGCTATATATTCAGAGTTATTACTATATATTCAGAGTTACATTTATATATTCAGAGTTACATTGATATATTTAGAGTTATAACTATATATTCAGAGTTACATTGATATATTTAGAGTTATAACTATATATTCAGAGTTACATTTATATATTCAGAGTTATAACTATATATTCTGAGTTACATTGATATATTCAGAGTTATAACTATATATTCAGAGTAACATTTATATATTCAGAGTAACATTTATATATTCAGAGTTACATTAATATATTCAGTTATAACTATATATTCAGAGTTATATCTATATATTCAGAGTTACATTTATATATTCAGAGTTATTACTATATATTCAGAGTTACATTGATATATTCAGAGTTATAACTATATATTCAGAGTTACATTGATATATTCAGAGTTATAACTATATATTCAGAGTTACATTTATATATTCAGAGTTATTACTATATATTCTGAGTTATTACTATATATTCAGAGTTATATCTATATATTCAGAGTTATTACTATATATTCAGAGTTATATCTATATATTCAGAGTTACATTTATTTATTCAGAGTTATAACTATATATTCAGAGTAACATTTATATATTCAGAGTTACATTAATATATTCAGTTATAACTATATATTCAGAGTTATTACTATATATTCAGAGTTATTACTATATATTCAGAGTTACATTGATATATTTAGAGTTATAACTATATATTCAGAGTTAAATTTATATATTCAGAGTTATTACTATATATTCAGAGTAACATTTATATATTCAGAGTTACATTAATATATTCAGTTATAACTATATATTCAGAGTTATATCTATATATTCAGAGTTACATTGATATATTCACAGTTATAACTATATATTCAGAGTTACATTTATATATTCAGAGTTACATTGATATATTTAGAGTTATAACTATATATTCAGAGTTAAATTTATATATTCAGAGTTATTACTATATATTCAGAGTAACATTTATATATTCAGAGTTACATTAATATATTCAGTTATAACTATATATTCAGAGTTATATCTATATATTCAGAGTTACATTGATATATTCACAGTTATAACTATATATTCAGAGTTATTGCTATATATTCAGAGTTATTGCTATATATTCAGAGTTATTACTATATATTCAGAGTTACATTTATATATTCAGAGTTACATTGATATATTTAGAGTTATAACTATATATTCAGAGTTACATTGATATATTTAGAGTTATAACTATATATTCAGAGTTACATTTATATATTCAGAGTTATAACTATATATTCTGAGTTACATTGATATATTCAGAGTTATAACTATATATTCAGAGTAACATTTATATATTCAGAGTAACATTTATATATTCAGAGTTACATTAATATATTCAGTTATAACTATATATTCAGAGTTATATCTATATATTCAGAGTTACATTTATATATTCAGAGTTATTACTATATATTCAGAGTTACATTGATATATTCAGAGTTATAACTATATATTCAGAGTTACATTGATATATTCAGAGTTATAACTATATATTCAGAGTTACATTTATATATTCAGAGTTATTACTATATATTCTGAGTTATTACTATATATTCAGAGTTATATCTATATATTCAGAGTTATTACTATATATTCAGAGTTATATCTATATATTCAGAGTTACATTTATTTATTCAGAGTTATAACTATATATTCAGAGTAACATTTATATATTCAGAGTTACATTAATATATTCAGTTATAACTATATATTCAGAGTTATTACTATATATTCAGAGTTATTACTATATATTCAGAGTTACATTGATATATTTAGAGTTATAACTATATATTCAGAGTTAAATTTATATATTCAGAGTTATTACTATATATTCAGAGTAACATTTATATATTCAGAGTTACATTAATATATTCAGTTATAACTATATATTCAGAGTTATATCTATATATTCAGAGTTACATTGATATATTCACAGTTATAACTATATATTCAGAGTTACATTTATATATTCAGAGTTACATTGATATATTTAGAGTTATAACTATATATTCAGAGTTACATTTATATATTCAGAGTTACATTGATATATTTAGAGTTATAACTATATATTCAGAGTTACATTTATATATTCAGAGTTATAACTATATATTCTGAGTTACATTGATATATTCAGAGTTATAACTATATATTCAGAGTTACATTTATATATTCAGAGTTATAACTATATATTCAGAGTAACATTTATATATTCAGAGTAACATTTATATATTCAGAGTTACATTAATATATTCAGTTATAACTATATATTCAGAGTTATATCTATATATTCAGAGTTATAACTATATATTCAGAGTTACATTGATATATTCAGAGTTATAACTATATATTCAGAGTTACATTTATATATTCAGAGTTATAACTATATATTCAGAGTAACATTTATATATTCAGAGTTACATTAATATATTCAGTTATAACTATATATTCAGAGTTATATCTATATATTCAGAGTTACATTGATATATTCACAGTTATAACTATATATTCAGAGTTATTGCTATATATTCAGAGTTATTGCTATATATTCAGAGTTATTACTATATATTCAGAGTTACATTTATATATTCAGAGTTACATTGATATATTTAGAGTTATAACTATATATTCAGAGTTACATTGATATATTTAGAGTTATAACTATATATTCAGAGTTACATTTATATATTCAGAGTTATAACTATATATTCTGAGTTACATTGATATATTCAGAGTTATAACTATATATTCAGAGTAACATTTATATATTCAGAGTAACATTTATATATTCAGAGTTACATTAATATATTCAGTTATAACTATATATTCAGAGTTATATCTATATATTCAGAGTTACATTTATATATTCAGAGTTATTACTATATATTCAGAGTTACATTGATATATTCAGAGTTATAACTATATATTCAGAGTTACATTGATATATTCAGAGTTATAACTATATATTCAGAGTTACATTTATATATTCAGAGTTATTACTATATATTCTGAGTTATTACTATATATTCAGAGTTATATCTATATATTCAGAGTTATTACTATATATTCAGAGTTATATCTATATATTCAGAGTTACATTTATTTATTCAGAGTTATAACTATATATTCAGAGTAACATTTATATATTCAGAGTTACATTAATATATTCAGTTATAACTATATATTCAGAGTTATTACTATATATTCAGAGTTATTACTATATATTCAGAGTTACATTGATATATTTAGAGTTATAACTATATATTCAGAGTTAAATTTATATATTCAGAGTTATTACTATATATTCAGAGTAACATTTATATATTCAGAGTTACATTAATATATTCAGTTATAACTATATATTCAGAGTTATATCTATATATTCAGAGTTACATTGATATATTCACAGTTATAACTATATATTCAGAGTTACATTTATATATTCAGAGTTACATTGATATATTTAGAGTTATAACTATATATTCAGAGTTAAATTTATATATTCAGAGTTATTACTATATATTCAGAGTAACATTTATATATTCAGAGTTACATTAATATATTCAGTTATAACTATATATTCAGAGTTATATCTATATATTCAGAGTTACATTGATATATTCACAGTTATAACTATATATTCAGAGTTATTGCTATATATTCAGAGTTATTGCTATATATTCAGAGTTATTACTATATATTCAGAGTTACATTTATATATTCAGAGTTACATTGATATATTTAGAGTTATAACTATATATTCAGAGTTACATTGATATATTTAGAGTTATAACTATATATTCAGAGTTACATTTATATATTCAGAGTTATAACTATATATTCTGAGTTACATTGATATATTCAGAGTTATAACTATATATTCAGAGTAACATTTATATATTCAGAGTAACATTTATATATTCAGAGTTACATTAATATATTCAGTTATAACTATATATTCAGAGTTATATCTATATATTCAGAGTTACATTTATATATTCAGAGTTATTACTATATATTCAGAGTTACATTGATATATTCAGAGTTATAACTATATATTCAGAGTTACATTGATATATTCAGAGTTATAACTATATATTCAGAGTTACATTTATATATTCAGAGTTATTACTATATATTCTGAGTTATTACTATATATTCAGAGTTATATCTATATATTCAGAGTTATTACTATATATTCAGAGTTATATCTATATATTCAGAGTTACATTTATTTATTCAGAGTTATAACTATATATTCAGAGTAACATTTATATATTCAGAGTTACATTAATATATTCAGTTATAACTATATATTCAGAGTTATTACTATATATTCAGAGTTATTACTATATATTCAGAGTTACATTGATATATTTAGAGTTATAACTATATATTCAGAGTTAAATTTATATATTCAGAGTTATTACTATATATTCAGAGTAACATTTATATATTCAGAGTTACATTAATATATTCAGTTATAACTATATATTCAGAGTTATATCTATATATTCAGAGTTACATTGATATATTCACAGTTATAACTATATATTCAGAGTTACATTTATATATTCAGAGTTACATTGATATATTTAGAGTTATAACTATATATTCAGAGTTACATTTATATATTCAGAGTTACATTGATATATTTAGAGTTATAACTATATATTCAGAGTTACATTTATATATTCAGAGTTATAACTATATATTCTGAGTTACATTGATATATTCAGAGTTATAACTATATATTCAGAGTTACATTTATATATTCAGAGTTATAACTATATATTCAGAGTAACATTTATATATTCAGAGTAACATTTATATATTCAGAGTTACATTAATATATTCAGTTATAACTATATATTCAGAGTTATATCTATATATTCAGAGTTATAACTATATATTCAGAGTTACATTGATATATTCAGAGTTATAACTATATATTCAGAGTTACATTTATATATTCAGAGTTATAACTATATATTCAGAGTAACATTTATATATTCAGAGTTACATTAATATATTCAGTTATAACTATATATTCAGAGTTATATCTATATATTCAGAGTTACATTTATATATTCAGAGTTATTACTATATATTCAGAGTTACATTGATATATTCAGAGTTATAACTATATATTCAGTTATAACTATATATTCAGAGTTATATCTATATATTCAGAGTTATAACTATATATTCAGAGTTACATTGATATATTCAGAGTTTTAACTATATATTCAGAGTTATAACTATATATTCAGAGTTACATTTATATATTCAGAGTTTTAACTATATATTCGGATTTACATTGAATTATTTCCTGTTTGGCCCCCCATCGTGTGTATATATATATTAAAGTTATGTTAAAGTTTTTTTCAGTCGCTAACAAGCATTTGTCCAACCAGCTGTCACATTTTCAAAACTCTAAATACAATTAGCACAGCATTGGTCTTTTGTGGCCATACCATTCACACATTTCATGTCGTTTTCACACAATATGCAGTCAGTGAACACATTTCCACAATGCTTACATTTTCTTAACAGACAAGCTATACCTCCCAACAAAATTATGGATTGTTTTTGTAGTATTTACGAATGTTAACACACAACATCCCACAATAGCAAAAACAATATTCCAAACCTTAGATACAGTATAAAAACCTCTGCTTCTGCAATGATATCAGTTCAAAAACAATATATCTCAGCTCATAATAAACAAACAATTGAATAATTGACACACAGCTGATTTATGTTGGGTAAATTGGGCCAACCACAGCTGATTCCAGTCTGGCTTAGACTCAGTGGCAGGGGTTATTTTTTTCTATTACATTGACACTTATACAGTAAAGGGAGGACTTTGAGGAGTGATCTTTGAGGAGGACTTTGAGGAGTGAGGAGCAGGAACAGAAAAAGACGAAGAGTAAGAGCAAGGGGCCCAGGGAGAAGAGCAGGCCCAGTGAGAGGTGCAGGAGCAGTGAGAGATGCAGTGAGAGGTGCAGGAGCAGTGAGAGGAGCAGGACCAGGGAGAAGAGCAGGCCCAAGGAGAGGTGCAGGAGCAGTGAGAGATGCAGTGAGAGAGGTGCAGGAGCAGTGAGAGAATATATGCAGTGAGAGGTGCAGTGAGAGGTGTAGGAGCAGTGAGAGGAGCAGGGCCAGGGAGAAGAGCAGGCCCCAGGAGAGGTGCAGGAGCAGTGAGAGATGCAGTGAGAGGTGCAGTGAGAGGTGCAGGAGCAGTGAGAGGAGCAGGGCCAGGGAGAAGAGCAGGCCCAAGGAGAGGTGCAGGAGCAGTGAGAGATGCAGTGAGAGATGCAGTGAGGGGTGCAGTGAGAGGTGCAGGAGCAGTGAGAGGAGCAGGGCCAGGGAGAATAGCAGGCCCAAGGAGAGGTGCAGGAGCAGTGAGAAATGCAGTGAGAGATGCAGTGAGAGGTGCAGGAGTAGTGAGAGGAGCAGGGCCAGGGAGAAGAGCAGGCCCAAGGAGAGGTGCAGGAGCAGTGAGAGATGCAGTGAGAGATGCAGTGAGAGGTGCAGTGAGAGGTGCAGGAGCAGTGAGAGGAGCAGGGCCAGGGAGAAGAGCAGGCCCAGTGAGAGGTGCAGGAGCAGTGAGAGATGTAGTGAGAGATGCAGTGAGAGATGCAGTGAGAGGTGCAGGAGCAGTGAGAGGAGCAGGGCCAGGGAGAAGAGCAGGCCCAAGGAGAGGTGCAGGAGCAGTGAGAGATGCAGTGAGAGATGCAGTGAGAGGTGCAGTGAGAGGTGCAGGAGCAGTGAGAGGAGCAGGGCCAGGGAGAAGAGCAGGCCCAGTGAGAGGTGCAGGAGCAGTGAGAGATGTAGTGAGAGATGCAGTGAGAGATGCAGTGAGAGGTGCAGGAGCAGTGAGAGGAGCAGGGCCAGGGAGAAGAGCAGGCCCAGTGAGAGGTGCAGGAGCAGTGAGAGGAGCAGGGCCAGGGAGAAGAGCAGGCCCAAGGAGAGGGCAAGGTAGAGGTGTAAGAATGCGTGGTGGTGGCATTCCAAGGGCTGCAAGAACAGTAGTCAGTGATGAAATTTGTGCCACTATCATTGACCATGTAATTAACCACAGTCTTTCACTAAGAAAGGCTGGTGAAAGAGTGCAGCCCAATTTTAGGCGGTCAACGGTTGCCTCCATTATACGCATCTTTCAACAAACCAACAGGTAAGTATTGCATTTTACATGGATTGTTTCTATTCTCACTTGACATGTCAATAAGGTCATACAGTAATGTAGAATCTTTTGTCCCTCTAAAGAATGCAACATCTTCCACCCTCTGGGGGAAGAGGAAAGCTCCTCAATAATGATCAAGAGCTTGCCATTGTAGAAATGGTTGTTGCAAATAATGCAATAAAACTGCAAGAAATTCAAACTAGAATTGTGGAGGATCATGAGATATTTGACAATATCGATAGCATCAGCCTCACAACCATTACGCGGACATTGTCCAAACACAGAGTGCGGATGAAGCAGCTCTACACTGTTCCCTTGAGAGGAACAGTGAGAGAGTCAAGGAGCTACGACGACAATATGTCCAGGTATAGTGTATATTCAATTCAATGTCCAGTTCTATAAGCTTTGCAAGTAGGTAACCTACACAGTACAGTATAGTATACAGTAATGACATGACATGATTTACATAAACTTTGTTTCAGAGACTTATGGAATTGGAGGCCAACCAGGCCCCTCATGAATTCATATACATAGATGAGGCAGGATTCAATCTGGCCAAAAGGCGTCGACGTGGATGAAATGTAATTGGAAAAAGGGCCACAATTGATGTACCAGGACAGAGAGGGGCAAACATTACCATGTGTGCAGCAATTGCAATTGCAGGATTACTCCTTCACAGATGTCAGGTTGGACCCTATAATACAGAGCGCCTCCTAGCCTTTCTCAATGATCTCCACCAGCGCCTGGTTCCAGAGCAGGATCAGGAGGGTGAAAACATGAGGACCTTTGTAATTACCTGGGACAATGTGGCTTTCCATCATTCGCAAGCAATAACAACATGGTTTGAAGTCCACCTAAGACTGGTAAGTCTCTTCCTTCCACCCTATTCACCTTTCCTCAACCCCATAGAGGAGTTATTTTCTGCATGGAGGTGGAAGGTTTATGACCATCAGCCACATGACCAGATGTCCCTCCTTGAAGCCATGGATGCTGGCTGCAGGGACATCACAGTTCATGATTGCCACGGGTGGATCCGACATACCAAGCGGTTTTATCCCAAGTGCATCGCCTTGGATAATATCAGATGTGATGTTGATGAAAACATGTGGCCTAACCCTGAAGATCGCAGAGATTAGATACAGTAATTTTGTGCTTTTTTTTAGTTCCCCCCTTTTTATCTGGGCTTTTTGCTGTTGTTTTTTTTTTTGCTCTTGTGTGTTTCATGGATATTTTGTTCACTGTAAGCAATACTGTGAAACTTTTTCTGTTCTATCATACCGTGTTTCTACTGTACCTCCTGTAGTAAATAGTAAAGGAAAAACTGATTTGCTTTTTACTGGAATGCTTTTGAATGTGAGCATTACTGTACATGTGGACATGCAGTTCCCAACCAAGACATTTTGTGTAAAAACGGTGGATTGCAAATTTTGCATGCAAATACCTGTAAAACTGAAACATAAAAGTCTATGCAGTTTTTGTAATGTCAACAATAGCTAGTATTTTGAAACCTGGTGTACTTTTATTGACCGCGTGTACCTTGTGAAGTGAAAACAAGTGTTATTCTTTCCAGTGTTTTGGTAAAGTTAGTGTGTGCAGAGAAAGATGTGTTCTATTTTGAAATGAAGAGTTAGTATATATTCAACAAAATGTGTTTTTGAGAAGAAAATTATCCATTTGGCCAATTGTGTTTTGTAGGTGTGAGTCTGTGTTAAGAGTTTAGAAAAAGTATCTGAAGTATGGGTAAGCGCTTGTTAGCGATTGAAAAAAACTGTAATCTCTAAAAACAAAACGATCACTGGACTGACAAAACGTATGTGGAAATTCAGTCAAAATGAATTATGCCCTCTCGTGTTGTGTGTTGTTTTTGCACACGATTCACTAAAGAAACTATTCAAAATTGGGTTCAGATCCGGGCTGCAAAACTGTTGCTTGATATGCAGCTGACATACTGCATAATCATCATCAATAAAAGCAAATATTCATGAATTCTCTCTACTGTGATGCAGTTGAAATGACTCTTTAATAGAGTCTATAAACTAAAGCGTTGAGAGTGCATGTGTGTGGCTGACTTGAACATGTTGAATATTAGACTTCAGAAGCTAAAATCCAAGGCAGGAAAATATAAATCACTGTTAGCAAATTCAGTTGTCGGCGGCTGTGACAAAACAATGAGAGGGATAGAAATGGAGGGGCACAGGCATGGAAATGACAAGGCTAATTTCACCCACAACTGATTGTCAAATGAGGAAGGCACCTTCACAATGATAATATAAAAAAAAATTAGTGCAATTCCCAGGCACTTGAGAGGCAAACTGAAGTGTTCAAGCATGCGACAGTTTCACGCTAAAGGCCCTTCCAGTCCAGCAAAGACACGCTGTGAGCCAGGAGAAAGAGAGAGAAACTCTGCATTAATAATCTGCTGACAACACACAGGGAAAAGTGTTTGTGTAATTGTCTGTGTAGTGCAGTCTAAATAAAAGCCAGTTTAATAAGCTCACTATAGAGACGAGTGGGGTAAGATGTGCCTTGTGTCAAAGTCACCATGAAATCAAATTTATGGAATATTGCAGTATTTATTATAAATGATTTATTGGTGCACATCATTATTTTTTCTTAAATTCATGTTCCTCAATCAGAATCCCTCCCCCTCCCTCTCTCTCATCTCTTCTCTTCCCTACATTTGTTCTTGTTCCAGAAGCGTTTCAAACACATCATAATAGGGAAGAAAAGACTATCGCAACTTTTGTTTCATGCCGACTTTAAAGAAATATTTCAGTTCAATGGACAGCACTTGTGCCACTTGATTACCAAAAATATCTGGGTAACAATGAGACACTTAGAAAGGACGTGAATGCCAATTCCTACATGTATAAATACTCACTTTTTTAATAGTAGCATTATGCACAATAATTAAACAATATGTGTGTTAATGCCTTTTTAGAGTGAAAAACATCTTACTTTAAATCTTACTCCATCTTACCTTTTCTGTGTAAAGATATATACAATTTTACCATCTTTAATGCCATGAAACAGCAGTAAAAATTATGAAGTAATACACGTTTTAACAGAAAATTAAGTGCATTTATTAAATTATCAGCTTTGCATTTTTTTCTTTTAAATCCTTTAAAAATTGGTCCCATCATAAGTGAAACATAACCTCAATTCTTCATTTTTTTTAAATATAATTCGTATTTAGTTTTTTTAAGAAAAGGAGGGATGCTATTTGTTTTGTGATAAAAAAAAATTTCACAAATGCTGTTAAATGAGTTATGTAATATGTTGTAATGGTGCATTTTTGCACTGTAAAAAAAAATATTGTTGATTTAACTTAAAAAAGTAAGTTACCTAGTTGCCTTAAAATTTGGAGTTCATTAAAATAAAAATGTTTTGTTAATACAATGAAGGAGATTGGTTTAATAAATAGAAACACAAAATATTATGCTGAACCACATCAATTATTTAAGTTGATTTGACAAAAGATAAAAAGTTGTGACAAATCATGAAAACAATTTTTTACAGTGTGCCAATGAAAAAAAAAACGTCGGGGTAAGATGTGCCAACGGCTCTTGTAAGTAATTATCAGGGGTGCATTTGCATTTGGTCAGATTTATTTTTGCATTTTAACAGCGCTTTTAACATAAACAATTATCACTTATTAATGTTTGTGCTTCTAGCAGTAAAATATGGCACATCTTACCCCACTGTCGAAGAATTTGCTTTATAAAAAAGTTTGTCTATATACCCCAAACCCCACTGAATCCATCAAATTACACTAGTCTGACTAGCTCAGTGCTCAACTAAGACCATCAAACCACCTTAGGCTAGTTTAATCAGTTAATCAGCAAGGTATGAATCAGTAACATTAGTTTCATTTGCAATTCTCAACTCAACAGCAGTCTGTTATCATATGCCCCAATACATTAACTCTGAAATTTGGATTCAAAATAACTTTCCCGATGCCTTCCCCTACTCCAGCCTGCCAAGAGATGCCCTCCAGAGGCAGACATGAATTTAGCAAATGTGAAATTAGCATTCGGCTACAAGGATGCAAGCCATTAGCTGCATACATATTTGCTTTGGGTTGACTCACTGTTTAACACGTCTGTCAGGGAAAACCTTAAGTTGTTCACTCACCCCTGCATGTGTCCTCCCACGACACATCGGACCTGGCAGTGTAACAGTAATGAACTTGCTGGCCAGCGCACATAATTAGGCAGCTACCTGTGGAGCCGCTAATGAAGATGGGAGAGGGGAGATTGAGAACAGGCTGAGAAATTAGAGGTGACACTAAACTCTGCAAATAAATCTTTGAAGTCCAGGGACAATCCTGAAAAAAACAACCGACTTGTAAACCCGCTAACAGCGCAAAACACGTTTGAGTCATATTAACTGTTTCTTAACAGCTGCCGTTTAGTTTTCTTTAATTAAAATGCATATTGGGAACTGCAGGTCGATATTTGAGGCCAGTAAGTTAGGGCGTAGAGTACCTGACAGCTGTTCAGTTCAGTTTAATGAAGAGTCAACATGTGACTGCTGTGCTACAACTTTAGCGACAGGATCTGTGTATCGAAAACAAATCCTGAAGGTACGCTTTGCTGATTTGATGATATACAAGGTAACCCCGTGCCCACATCAGACGGGAGTGGCATGGTGCAAAGCAACAAATTCAAAGAGAACCGTTATTATCGGTGATACTATATCTCGTGTACTCTAATTTGCTTTGGCACGTTTGATGTAGACAGCCTCAAGCTGTTGCGCCGCTGCTGTCGGTTTTTGTCGTGCCAAGTTTAGAAATGGTCGACACTCAAAAAAAATTCTTCATCCTTCCCCCCATGGGTCAAAATGACCCGAAGCCCTAAAATTATACTTTTTGTTGGCCAGAAAGCTTATTTCATTTCATTTTGATAATAGTTTTGTACTGTTTTTTAAAAGCAACTTTTGGAGGATTTTTTTTTATTTCTTATTTTATTTACCTTTAAATTACTAGATTTTATCAATAAATAATAAATAAATAATAATTTAAGCACAACTTTCAACTTAAACTCAAAATAACTCACTGTGGCGAGCAGTGAGGCGAGGGACCGTGAGAGCGGGCCGGTGACGAGCGATAATGAGTTCCAGCTGCGCGCCACACCGGCCTCGTCTCACGGAGGAGTGACGGGAGCATAAAAGGCCTGGACCTCTCTCCTCTTGCACTGTCGTCGCTCCTCCTTTTATGCTCCCGTCACTCCTCCGTGAGACGAGACCGGTGTGGTGCGCAGCTGGAACTCATTATCGCTCGTCACCGGCCCGCTCTCACGGTCCCTCGCCTCACTGCTCGCCACACTCACAATTTCATGTATAACCCGGACCCACTTTATATTAGGTGGTCTTAAAGGGATAGTTCACCCAAAAATGAAAATTTGCTGTAAAAAAAACATACACATACGATTCCATATTAAACCGCGAGAAACCGAACAGTATTTATATAATTTTTTACCTCAAATACAACACTATGTACATCAGTTTTCAGTGCGCCATCACTTCCGGTAGATGAGGTCAAAATACACGATATGGCTTATCTCAATCGGATACATACGGCGGAAGTGATCTCTCGCGTGTAAAAAAAACGGTTGCCGTGCTCGGCGCATGGTCCAAAAGGTTGTACCTAGTCTCTTAATAAGTAATGAGTGTGTTTTGGGCATAACGTGCAATAAACCAATCAGAGTCTCATCTCCCATTCCCTTTAAATGCCAGTTGCGCTCACACCATGAGCGGATTCACTTTTTACATGTGAGCGGAAAGACTGAACGCTTCTCCAGAGAGGAATCCTTTTATTTTGAATATTTAAACGTGTATGTGTGCACCGCCTATAGGTGCACATTACTAACACACCCTTTAAATAACACAAAAGTACTGCACTATTGACTTTAGAGCAGGTTTGTGTTGGTCAATGGTGCAGTTGTTTTCAGTTCCTCACAATTAATGCGCCCAACAATGCTCCTGAACACACCTGGTTTTCATACCAGACGCCCATGAACAGATGCACCAGTGCATTCGCTATTTAAACAACGTGGAGCTGGACGTGAAAATGATAACTGCGTTGAGCTGAAACTAGCAAAAAACACTTGCTTCGCATCTGGCGTGGCATTGCACCGGGTGTATGATCGGGCCCTATATGTTAGTATTTGTTTTTTCCTACTATGGAAGTCAATGGCAACCTGTCTGGTTACATTCTTCAAAATGAAACTCATGCAGGTTTGGGAACAGCTTGAGGGTGAGAAAGTGATGAGAAAATTTCCCTTTAAATATCCCTTTAAATAGCATGTTAAGTCATTGTAAGAGAAATGCTACCAACACTAAAACCACCTTGAACATCTTAGCACTGTAGCATCAGAAAATGTACAAATCGAACTAACTATTAAGCATGCAGTGCAAGAGTCCTGAAGCAAAAGCAGCTGAGAACGACTGGTTTAGAAGGTTTCAGATCTCTCGGACCACGTCTTACCCCTTGCTAAGCTGGACATGTACAGTTGCTGAGGCTCCCAGACCTCTGTAGGACACAAGGGGATTAGGCCTAAGTGCACCTCCACCTCTGGACCACGACTGCTGGGGTTTGTTGATCCCCTGATTAACATGTCACTCAGCCCCCAGTGTTCAAACCAGACTTTATGGCTCCTAAAGAGAAAAGGCCTTTTATGAATGGCTTAAGACCTTTGAGGGAGGTGCCCCCATGTTTTCGTACCTTCAGGTTGCTAGCAGGAGCTTCTAATTTAAAATGGAATGCGCCATTACAGTACATTGGGCACTTGGGTGAAGGTGCATTCATGGGCCTCATTTACGGTGCAGACATGTCCATGTTTTGACTTGAGCTTCATGAAATCAGCTCCAATTGGAAGCATAGATCAAGATCAATTCATGTTCAATTATTGCATAATCTAATTAATATTCATGAGCTAAGCCTTCACCGTTTTGTGACATCACAACCAGCATGTCTGTTATTTAAACTGGTCCACTGATGTCTGTGTTGGTCAGGCTGTTGAATAACAGGATACCATGGTAATACCCATGCACAGTACATGAATATGGGAGTGGTATATATCAAAATATTATGGTTATACCATCTGAAATGTCTGAAAAATTATTTTTGTACAGGTTGTCCTTCAAAGGTTTCCATGCTTTTATTCAATCTGGTGTGCTTTCTCACTACACACTGCTGCTGTTCTGCATACTTGTACGCTATCTTAACTTGCATTTGTTAAGAGAATATGTTAAGTTATAGTTTTTTACAATCGCTATGACAATTTTTTCAATACTTTTAACAATTTTCCTAAACTCTTAACACAGTTAGCACAACATCTGTCTGTGTATGCTATACAATTAACACATTTATTGTTGCTTTGACACAAAATGCATATAGTTAAAATGCTTGAACTTCTTTTACACACAAGCTCAACCAAGACCAAAACAATGGATTTTTACTGCCAGATTTACCAGTGCTTTAACACTGTGTGTCAGAACAGATAACACCATGATCTAAACCTAACCTTATTGGCTAAAGTCAAGCTAAACAGCTGTTTATATTGTGAATTGAAACCCTATATCCCCTGTATTTTATTCCATTGTTACTGAGAAACAGCTGATTGAAGTTATGCAAATATATAAATCACAGCTGATTCCCATCTAGGAATTGTTCAGGTGTTGATGTTCTTTCAATCACATGGCCATACACTGTAACAAAAGAAAAGCTGACATAACTTAAAATTGTAAGGCAACTTGCTGCACAGCTTTTTTGAGTTGAAAAACAAAGTAGTTCATTTAACTCAATTAACTGAGTAAGGTCACATGTCTCCCAATTTAAGATCTTTTGTTCAGCTGATTGAGTTTTTATAGTTTTTTTATTTTTTTGTTGAATTAAAAAAAACAAAATGTCACAATCATGGTGATTAGTGTTTTCTTTAGTTGGGCAGTTTGACGACTTTTTAATGTTTGGCAAGAAAAGCAAGAGAAAACACAATTAAATGCTGTCAGCTGCTCGATGATAAGAATATAATCATTGTGTAGTGGTTTGGTTCACTGATTTTATGATGAGTTTAATATGAGCAATATACTATTAACTTTTTTTTTTAATTGTGCTTCTAGAAAATATCAAGCACAGTTTTAAGTAGAATAGCTGACTAAGGTTTAAAACAGATTGTACACTAAGCACTTTGACCTCCTGTGAGATTTACTCCCACAGACATCAAGAATCAGCCTATGAATCTCAACAATGGTGACATGCTGATGCCGCAATGCATTCTGGGAGCAATGGATGAGTTTTGCATGATGCACCCAGAATGCATTGTTAACTTATATGCTTGTTAACTTGCATTTACAAATCGAATTTACAATTAATACTAGGTTGGTCCAACGATTGTTGAATCAACTTCTTTTCACTAGTTAAGCCAACTTTTTGCATTTAATTGTCCAGTTAACTAAAACATAATCATTAGTCTAAATTTTGGTGAGTTGGATTTTTTACAGTGTATGGTATACAGTAAAAGAGGGCCTCTTTGGGCTGATCTTCTGTGAAAAAAAACAAAAACTAAAGAATATAGAGCAACACAAAGAAAGTAAGAAAAATGCCTGCATGAGGAAGAGGAAGATGAGTACCAGGACAAGGGAGAGGAGTGGGACAAGGGCGAGGGAGAGGAATGTCTGGACAAGGGAGAGATTGAGGAGTTAGAATGCATGGTGACGCTCAAAGAAAGGCCAGAATTAGGGTGAAATAACTGATGAAATAAAAGCTACTATCATAGACCATGTCATAAACCACAGGCTATCATACAGAGAGGCTGGTGAACGAGTACAGCCAAATCTCAGCCGGGACACAGTGGCATCCATTATCCAGATTTTTCGAGAAACCAACAGGTAGGATATTGGGCTTCTCCTACTGCAAAGTGTAAATACTTTTACCATGTATTACAGTGAGTGCATGCCTCTGGTCTCTAATATGTAACTGTATTTTGTCTAAGGATTCAACACCTCCCTCAGGAAAGCTCCTGAATGAAGAACAGAAACTTGCTATTGTCATCATGGTGATTGCTGATAATGAAATTAAACTGAAGGGCATTCTATAAAGCTACTCTGAGATGGGTCATTCATTTTTTTTTTTTGCATTTCTGCAGCAAAAGAAACAAAATGCATGTATTTACTAAACCCAACCAAAAAAAAAAATGTGGAGAGGCTTCAAAAGACACACAATCTATGATCAATAATATATACTGTCTATATTGTATAAGGGCAGACCTGACACATACAATAATGCAGTTTCTGTGATTCCATCAAGTGTTAGTGTTTTTATGACAGTGTGCTCTGACTGACTAAATGTTCCTGTTGGAAGAGAACATGTGTGAGGGTTTTGGTAGACGTATTGTATTGTGTTAATGTATAATTTACATAGTTTACAATGTGTGATTTTGAGCATGAAATTAACCGTTTTGGCAATTGTGTGTTGTAGGTGTGTTGGTGTGTTAAGAGGAAAATTGTTAAAAGTATTGAAAAAATTGTCATAGCGATTGTAAAAAACTGTAAATGCTTTTTTTTTTTTTTTTTTAATGGAATCTAAAAACAAAGTTGTACAGAAACGCTGAGGCGATATATCCCAAAGGAATGCATTGGATATTTGCATGCGCAATGCTATCATTCATCTTATGTTGTGTCATTTTTCTTCAGCTATATTTGAAACAAACACTGATCTATTATTTATACAGTTCAATAGGACTATTTTTCCCTCTTGTATGGTACACAAATCTGCTTCTTTGTTAAATGAATTGGATTTTATAAATAAATCATGAAGTTTAGTATACAGTATAAAAAAGCATTTCTATCGTAGGGAAGAACATGTCTTTTACAAGCTGGCACATTCGCATTTTCAAAGACTAAAACAGATAGTTAAGTGAATCCCATGCAAACATATCCAGGTCGCTTTTCACCTTGAAAACAGAAAGACAGGAATTATATTTTGCTTGAATTATTATTTAATTTTTTTAGAGGCATAGCTTTGATTTTCTCCCTTTAAATTTCAGTTACCATTAAAAAAAATAAAATAATAATAAACTGTAATGCATTTTTTTTATTCATTGATTAGATCTCCTTGCTTACAAATGTAATATTTAAATAATATATTGTCTTTAATTAAAATATTAATGTAACAATGGCTTTTTATTATTTAAAGCAAGTCCTACAAACACTACACTGTATTATTTGTTCTAGATGTAAGCTCTTTTAATTTATACA
Source organism: Rhinogobio ventralis (assembly GCA_039654625.1). Taxonomy (NCBI): domain Eukaryota; kingdom Metazoa; phylum Chordata; class Actinopteri; order Cypriniformes; family Gobionidae; genus Rhinogobio; species Rhinogobio ventralis. Next base: position 26,910,123 of record CM077217.1, on the reverse strand, counting down.
TTTTATAATACATATTAAGTATAATTTTAATATTTTAATCATATTTAGTGATATATTAAGTATTATTTAGCTGTAATTCAGGGGACCTGTTACCACATAATAAATAAATGCATGTCTGACATCATAATGTTGATCATTACATCAACTTAATACCGTCTGTAATTTAAACTCAAATTTCTGCATTAATTGGCTTTTTTGTATAAATTAATGCAATTGTCTTGATAACTTCAGAAATTAGGCAGTGGATTTCTAGTTCCCAGCATGTTTTGCATAGGACTGGATAAGGAGAATAAATGTTGAAATGAAGTGTTAATTTGTTTGTTTTTAGTGAAGGGAAAGACCTGTTAGTGTTTAATGCTGTTATGTATGACATTTAAAAGAGTTTGTGTAATGTAAGGTTTTTGTGGTTATTGTGCTGTAGAGTAGACACATGAAGGTAAACACTACATTGACTGCGCTAATGCCAGTGACATAATATCTTACTTGTTCATTAAATATACATGTTAAATAAGTTATGTTAGCATGTGCTATGATAGCTGTTGATTTGAACTGAAATAGATAAGATTAATCGGTTCCAGGGCTACAACTATTTTTTTTTAAGTAATCAACTTAAAAATTTGTGTTTATGCTACAAATTTTTAAGTTCCTCTAACTCAGCTTGTTGGTTGAACGTAAAAACTCAAAAACATTGATGCAAACTGTTCTTTTTTTTTCTTGAGCATCAAATCATATCTTGTAATAATATTTCATAATATTACTGTTTTACTGTATTTTCGACCAAATGATCAAATTTGGACTCATTTGGCTCAATGGTCAAAAACGTTATGTTTATTTGTTTTGGGGGGAAATATGCCCCAGGCATGTTTGTTCTTCAGTTTTCCACAGAATAAACACTCACTATTGTATTGTCTCAAGAAAGAATCCCGAGCTCCTCATGTTTCTGCCGAGCATCTGCGGTGCGCTCATGAACATGAACAAACAAGGTATAACGTAATTCTGTATTGATCTGTTGTTGACTTACTATGAAGCAGTTATCATCCAATAATCCACTCCCCATGTTCTCCTAATGAAATCAATGGCCTTCTCTGAGCACTGTTCAAATAGTAGCCTTGGATTTCAGTGCTATTAAAAAAAAAAACTGCTTTCCTTTTTTTTTCCTTCCAATTTTGACACGGACACATTAAAGTTGCTGATTCATTTCTCAGACTTAATGAATGAAGCACTGCACCAAAGCTCTTTATGATTACACTGCAGCATTTCAAAAAGTTTGTGAATAATATGAATATTGGTCCTCATTGAAATCATAAGTGAAGAGTTTGTCATCATATTACGCCTTGTAACAATTACTCTGTATTTTTTGTGTGTACTTTATCACAAAAACACAAACCAAACAATGTGTGGAAAGCAGCATAATACAGTGGGAAGGTAAATGCACTGCTGAATTCATCACAGAAAACATCTTAATGTGAAGACAAACCGCCTCCTTTACTCCTATATGTATTCTTTATAGCATTATTCACAGGCTCACTCTCAAACTCAAGGAAAGTAAAAACAGGAATGCATCAATCCCTGCACAAACACGCTCACATCTCAGTCCATGTCACTTTGTGTGATTGTCTAGCCTGCAAAAATAAAAATATATATCGTACAATTTGATGATGTACTGTACATAAAAGCTGGATGAAAATCTTCAGAAACTTTGCACCAGATGTTTACATCTAGCAATTTCATACTCATATTCATATTGTGCATCCTTGCAAAATATCAATTTATTTAGCATAACTCTAAGCATAAAACCAAAAGCCCTATGTTATTTCAACCCCGTCACAATAGGTTTCATATATTTAGAATTGAATTAGTAAATAACTTGAAACTAGTTATAATTTGGTGTGCCTTGTATATCAGCAGTTCTGTTATTGTTACTACTGAAATAAAATAACTTAAAGTACTAAAATTACTAATAAAAAACGTAAATCACACATAAAAAAACAGAAAAAAAACAAAAAAACATCAAACTTGATTTGTGTCAACCCTGTCTAATAAATATCAAATATTGTAACAACAGCACATTATTTACAAATTATTTCTTCCTTTGTGCTAATTAAAAAAAAAAAAAAAAAAAAAAAACTATCCATTTTTCCCGTAACAGAGTTGAATTACTGAACGTAAACAAAATATTGGTAATGGCTAAAACAAACTAACTGGTCAAAAAAAAAAAAACATGTCAGAAAGATCAGTTCTTATTTTAAGGGAGAATATACAAAGCAAATTAAGAAAAACTAAATTTTAAATCATATCAAACAATTAAGTAAAATTAAACTTACATTTAAAAAACATACTATACACTCACCTAAAGGATTATTAGGAACACCATACTAATACTGTGTTTGACCCTCTTTCGCCTTCAGAACTGCCTTAATTCTACGTGGCATTGATTCAACAAGCTGCTGAAAGCATTCTTTAGAAATGTTGGCCCATATTGATAGGATAGCATCTTGCAGTTGATGGAGATTTGTGGGATGCACATCCAGGGCACGAAGCTCCCGTTCCACCACATCCCAAAGATGCTCTATTGGGTTGAGATCTGGTGACTGTGGGGGCCATTTTAGTACAGTGAACTCATTGTCATGTTCAAGAAACCAATTTGAAATGATTGGAGCTTTGTGACATGATGCATTATCCTGCTGGAAGTAGCCATCAGAGGATGGGTACATGGTGGTCATAAAGGGATGGACATGGTCAGAAACAATGCTCAGGTAGGCCGTGGCATTTTAAGGGGCCTAAAGTGTGCCAAGAAAACATCCCCCACACCATTACACCACCACCACCAGCCTGCACAGTGGTAACAAGGCATGATGGATCCATGTTCTCATTCTGTTTACGCCAAATTCTGACTCTACCATCTGAATGTCTCAACAGAAATCCAGACTCATCAGACCAGGCAACATTTTTCCAGTCTTCAACTGTCCAATTTTGGTGAGCTTGTGCAAATTGTAGCCTCTTTTTCCTATTTGTAGTGGAGATGAGTGGTACCCGGTGGGGTCTTCATCCGCCTCAAGGCTGTGCGTGTTGTGGCTTCACAAATGCTTTGCTGCATACCTCGGTTGTAACGAGTGGTTATTTCAGTCAAAGTTGCTCTTCTATCAGCTTGAATCAGTCGGCCCATTCTCCTCTGACCTCTAGCATCAACAAGGCATTTTCGCCCACAGGACTGCCGCATACTGGATGTTTTTCCCTTTTCACACCATTCTTTGTAAACTCTAGAAATGGTTGTGCGTGAAAATCCCAGTAACTGAGCAGATTGTGAAATACTCAGACCGGCCCGTCTGGCACCAACAACCATGCCACGCTCAAAATTGCTTAAATCACCTTTCTTTCCCATTCTGACATTCAGTTTGGAGTTCAGGAGATTGTCTTGACCAGGACCACACCCCTAAATGCATTGAAGCAACTGCCATGTGATTGGTTGATTAGATAATTGCATTAATGAGAAATTGAACAGGTGTTCCTAATAATCCTTTAGGTGAGTGTATATTACGCCTAATTTACATACAAATGCATATTTTTTCAAAATTAAAAAATTAAAAGCTGACAAGTTTGAATGAAGCTCAATGCCATTTAAGTAGTAATGTATGATATATCGGCCACCATATTGGTATCTGCCGATATATATATTTATTTTAATGTTATCGTTATCGGCCCAATAAGTAAATGTGGGCGATGTATTAAAACCGATAAATAATGTATTATTTCCTTCAGCTGAGACACTTCAGATGTGCACTGTTCACCATGATGGGCTTGAATCGCTTGAAATATGATGAAATCACTTCAAAAAAGGAAAATATGGTTAAGTGCAAGTCTGTCATATCGGCTACATAAAATTATAATGAGAACATTAATAATTGTGTGCCTGGGACATGGCTTCAATGGTGAGACTTTTGTTTTTGCAATCAGGCTCTAAAAAAATATATAAAAATTTGGATTTATCGGCTAATATATCGGTTATCGGCTTTCAAACATAAAGAATTATCGGTTATTGATATCGGCTAAAATTATCATATCGGTGCATCCCTACATTTAATCATATTTAGTGCTGAGTTAAGCGGGATTGAGGGAACGCTAAAGTGTTGAATGGTGAATTTGCATCTATATGGACAAATAAGCCTAACAAAGTATCAATCTTTAACATTTGGCGAACATGCTTGATTTGAGAGCTTGTTTTGCAGCAAACGGAAAAGTATCTAATGCACTCGGTCGAGAAACGGCATTACTTATACGGATATTTTACAATTCCAACACACAGAAAAGCTCTCCAGTCACCTTGGGCATGTGGTTTGCGTGCGCTGGAGGTAAATCACTAATCTCTGTTGATACAGGGTGAGAGGACACGAGGGGAATGTTCTTGAGGACAGCACAGATAAAACTCATCAACAACATAGAGTGGATACATTAGAGATTTTACCAACAGAGAGAGGGGGAAAAACGGGGCTAAAAAAGTAAACAACTGTGCAAAGAAAGAAAGAAAGACAATAAACACAGAGAGAGAGAGAGGGCGACTGTTTATTTCCATACTGCTGGGATGGGACCAAACCGAGGCAGGCCAATCACAATGCTCTGTCCAAATTAAATTTAGTATGAAATCAACAGCCGCATTGTTAGACCAGCTGTCAAGGTGACTTTGTTCCCGAGCCATTGTGGACACAAGTACTTTCCGTGAAAAAATACCCCCTTCCCAAATGCTCCCTGGCCTCCGACCAAGATATACACAGGCCAATTAAGCTTAAATTGAAAATGTGGAAGTTATACGATAAGTCTTCGCTTAAGTGAATTTCACTAAGCGTGATTGATACAGAGACGGTGTGACTCTCAGATTGCAGTGTAAACACATCATGATATATATCACTGCGGCATGCATGTGCTGGGTTTCAGGCCGTAGTGAAGTGGAACACAAAATAGCCTACGTGCAAGTTGACGAGAAAGAAGATTTCACTGACAGCCTGATGACAAGCAACTTATTATCAGATAAGGAAAGCCCCTCGTCCCGCCGGCTAACTCTGATCCCGACATACAGGCCCATGAAAGCGAGCTGGAGTCTTATGAAGGGGCTCTTTTAATACAAGGGGCCAGAAGATCACAGATGTTTTTCAGATGCAGTCCAACGTATAAAGTGATTTATAACATTGAGTGGATATTTACAATAGGAGGGCTTTAGCCCCACTACATTTCCATCCAGCCTTCCTAAAAAATTGCGATTAACTCCATAATATGTACATTAATTGGTGATCGGCTCAGTCCCCTTTTAATCTCAGATGAAACCGGCGGCAGGCTTCGGCTCATCCCTGTATTTTAGTGTGTTCTTCAATCCGTAGCAGTGCAACATCAGCGTCAAAAGCAGATGTTTGTGCATTTATTGATAGATTATGATATCTGCATCTGTGTAGTTTTTCGTCACAAATGCAGTTTACATAATCCATTGTAAAATCTGGGATTATTTATTGTTATTTTTTATTGTTAAATGGCATGATACTTTGTGACTTTTCCTACTCTTGTTATACTTAATATATAGTACTAAAGCTGCTAAAAATTTGTTATAATATTAATTTTATAATAAATCAAAAAGCAAAACATGCAAAAAGAACTATAAAAGGGAGTGGAAATGGCAAATGCGCTAATGCGTGGTCCTCTGCTGCCATCTACTGGTTATAGTGGTAATTTCATGTCATTTTCGTGTTAAAAGTGTGTTTGTTTTCCACCAGGTGACAGAAATCCTCCAATAAAGCACGGCACATTTTTAATGTTATTTCCATGAATGAAAATGAGAAATACAGATGTTCTTTAGGCTTAATTTTACTGCTTGAATGTAGAGTATAAAAATAGTGTTTAAAACATTATAAAACATATATTTTTTTAAATATTTTACCCACATATTTCCAATCTAGACAATTAAAGTGATATGTAATGTTTGTCTATATTCTTAATGAATAGTAATGAATATTAGCTGGTTATTTAAAATCATTAGAAATAGATTCAATATCAGGGATTGGCTTGACAGGTAGTGTAGAACCTACTGTATTGTTCATGCCCACCCTAGTATACAAACAATATATTAAATTATTATTATTATTATTTTAAGTCATACCCTCATTGGGGGCTTTTTGGACTTTGAAATGTGTGTTAAAGTTTGGAAAGTCTGGTTCAAAACTGATGCAACTGTAGGGAAGTACTGCAAGACCGGATACGACGAACAATTTCATGGTAGATCAGTATTTGTTGACATTGTTCACTTTGAAACCAATTACCATAATATACTGAGAAAGTACAGATATGGTTTTTGGGTCACATGACTGGCAGCATCGTAATAAGTCTGTTCCCAGTTAGAGCAATTCCAGCATCATACATCTCACTCATACACAAAAGACAAATATATTTCATCCTCCTATTATGGGAGAATGCTGAGAGATTGCCATCAGCTTCTTCAGTAGCTTTTGGAAAGAAAGAAAGAAGGCGAGATATTGAGCAGCGAAGAGGCAGAGGAAATGGAAGGCAGAAAGTCTATAAAAGTGCATGTGTGAAAAATGAAAAGTAAACAGCAAGAAAACGACTGCATTGCTGATGAGTTCTCCTCAGACAACCGCTCTTCACATACAGAGAAAAGAAAGACGGGGAAAGCAGGATAGTGGGAGGCACCACAAGGAATCAATTTTTATCTATCTTTTTTTCCACCAACAAAAAGCAATTACGACACAGCACCGGCAAATTGGGCGACAGCCAGATATCTCGCGCTCACCAGAGAGAAACGGGGGAGATGAAGAACTAGACCCTTGGTACGATGGAGAGGAGGACAAGGAACCACATGTAGGAAAGAACAATAGAGCGAGAGGAATGCAGAGATAGACAATCCAAACACACACCCAGAAATACACCAGCACAAAAACACAACTACAAAACCATGTTGTATAACATGAGCTCTTTATCAAGGAAGATGGATAAGCAATTTCATATTTCTTAATAAGTTTGTGAAAATCAAGGTTTTTGGTTTTAGTAGAAAACCTCTACAATGTTTGTTAGCCTGTGATGGGGTAAAGAAACTGTAGCTTGTCAAGCTACAAGCTAATTTAAAGAAAACTTTTTTTAATAAAGTACTTAGCTACAAAACAAGCTTGACATACATATATATTACGTTTATAATCTAAGCAATATTTATCGGGTACTAAACGATGAGAATCTCATTAACAGCATTAAAGTAGAACAAATAAATGTAATAGATGTGGGGATTTATTCAGCACACTCATCAAAATTCAAAACTATTTTACATTTTGGTGAATTGGTGGCTAATTCAAACTTAAATTCTTATGATCTCGATGATATATTTTCGTAAGATCAGTTTATGCGCCACTGGTGGTTGGGTTTAGGGTGGACCTTCATGCTTATTGGCGTATGTTACTTTCTGAATTGTATGTTTTTGTATGAATAAATATGAAATCGCTGCCTTGAAAAATAGTTTATAGCATAATTCATTTAAATTTGTACAGTCTCGCTTGTACGATCTGCTTATGGACTTTCATGCTTATTTTCCGTACGTTATTTTCTGAATTGTACGTTTTTGTGCAAATTCATATTAAAGGGGTCCTGAATTGAGAAATCAACTTTCCCTTGAGCTTTTGATATATAAAAGGTCATGGTAATATAAGAATATCCTGTAAGTTTCAGAGCTGAAAACTTCATTGTTAGTCAAAGAAAAGCTTTTATTGACAGCAGGCCCAGCAAACGCTCAATCTCAGAATATGCCAACCCTTGACGTCAGCGTGTGGTGAAACGCCCCTCAACAGAAGAAGAAGAACGCCTGGCCCACCGACTCGTGCCTGACATGACACTGGCCTACATAGAGCTAAACCGGATCGAACTTCTAAGCAATAAACATACCGCATAAGCTTCCTTCGGATTCCAATATTATGAATGCACGGATGAACTTTATTTTGAATGAAGATCCAGCTCACGTGGGGAAGACATTGTGCGTTTGTTCCTTCATTTCACCACGGATTCGCTTGTAAACAAGAGACTGGATTTGCAGACAGGATGAGATTACATGAATGAATGAAGCAACACACTAATGTGAGTAAAACATGTGTTTTATATGTGACAGTCCTGCATCATTACAGATCGTTTGATATCTATTGATTATGTGTACGTGTCTAACGGAACATTAGCACGCTGTCACAGGCTGGAGAATCCTTTATTTGAGGTGTTGTTGGTTCATTGTGCTGCAATTCGGGATCAGACTCGGACATTTATGGGCCAGGGCTCGCAAAGCCCAACGTCCCGGGGCTATGTGTTCTCCAGACGGGCTACCAAAACGTAAGCTCGGCCTGCCGACGGGCGATCTTAAATACTGAAATAACATTCCTTTCTTGATGTGCGTTGTTCACTCTCTTGACTTGATATTTGAAGGAAAAATACAATCGCGGAAGTTTTGATCATGTTGTCTGCCACGTACTTGGTGTGTGTGTGTGTGTGTGTGTGTGTGTGTTAGTGATGCACGGTTCACGGTTATATCCACCAATCGGACGGGCCAAGTAATAAAAAAATAACATTCCAATTAATTGTGGGTGGATGAGAGATAAATCAAGTCGCCTTTATTTATATAGCACTTTTTACAATGCAGATTGTCTCAAAGCAGCTTCACAGTGTTAAACAGGAAAATAATGGACAGAATCTGATTCGGCTGTCCAGCTTTCTGGAGAAAACAGTGATGTCATCAGCTCATTTCAAATATCATATAGTGTCAATGCGGGCAGATCAGTAATTTAGTTGAAATTTAAGTGTCCCCAACTGAGCAAGTCAAAAGCTAAAGGCGACGGTGGCAAGGAACCAAAACTCCTTCAGGGCCAGAATGGAGAAAAAAACCTTGGGAGAAACCAGGCTCAGTCGGGATGCCAGTTCTCCTCTGAATCATTGTGTTTGATAAAGACATATTGCGAGCCCTGTGGGCGATTCATTCCGGTTGCCATTTTCCCACAGGCTTTCAAAACAATTCCTTGTGTGTACTCATGGGGGAGACGGAGCTCATTAAATATGCAAATCGTATCCAATCCTAGCCGTGGGCGTTTACTTCCAAGTCTTGCGGCACGCCCATTAAAACCAAGCGTTCCAGGAGAGAGGCTCAAAACCAGGGAAGAAAATAACCTATTACTTATTCATTATGATGTTTTTGAATGTAAAAACCACACAAACGTCATTAGTTGACCTCAGACAACAGTATAAAACATAAAAAAGCCAGTTCATGACCCCTTTAAATTGCCTCCTCGTAAAATAGTTAACAGCATAATTCATTTAAATTCGTACAATCTCAAGCATACATTTTTGTACTGCTTATGCACCACTGACTGTTAGGATTAGGGGTGAACTTTCAGGCTTATTGCCATACGTTACTTTCTGAATTGTACGTTTTTGTGCAAATTCATATTAAATTGCCATTTTGTAAAATATTTAATAGCATAATTCATTTAAATTCATTTGATCTTGATCGTAAACTTTCATACGATCTGCTCTTTTGCGCCACTGGCGGTTAGGCTTATTTTCCACACATTACTTTCTGAATCATACGTTTTTTTTGTAAATTCATACAAAATCACCATCACGTAAAATAGTTACGTTTCCTCATGAGATCTGCTGTTTACAATAAAGCTTAAAAGAGAGCATGATTGAAAGCTTTGTTTGGCATTGAGAGTCTCTTTATGGATCCACCCACACCACCCCCCTCACCAACGGCAGCCACCATCTTAACCCAGTAATCCACATCTCCTTCATTTACATTTACAAACACCAGCCCAAAAACAGTCTGCAGTTGCCAAATGTGTCCTTTTGAAACCGGTTTCGGCAGCGCATAAATCAACAAAACAAACAAAGGGCTGAGCAGCCAGCTAAAACTGAAGAGAAGGATTTTAGATGGAGCCTGGGCGATTTCACAAAGTGCGAATGCGGCATAAACTCCCTCTCATACGAATGTGCACTGGAGGAACAGGGAGAAATTACAGTTGCACCATCATCACAGTGTGTATTAGATAAAAATAGCTCTCATTTAACCAGGCTAGATGGTTGATAAAGCAGTTTTACTGCTTTTATAATGAGCTGTTCCGTGAACACAGCTCAGTGGAGATAATTACACATTCCATGGTTGGATTATTATTGTTTTTTTATTGTCTTTTTTCTTTCTTTTTACAGTCATTGCGTGATCAGGCAATAAATGTTTTGTCAGGTAACCTAAAATGTTCATGGTTTGGTAACATCTAAATTAACTGGCTTTAATTGCTTCTCAGTCTGACTTTCAAGTGTAAAATTTTGTTCAATATGTTCCACTACATTAGATTACATCAACGAGAGTCAATGTACAAATACATTTGAAATGGTTAACGCTGTTAAATAGTCTATACATTTGCTTTTATACATTATCACACACACACACACACACACACACACACACACATATATATGGATATATTATAAGTTGGCGACAAACATGATAAGTGATAGGTGAAATGTATCATTTAAAATATGAATTATGCATTTTTTCCTGTATAATAAAAAAGAAAGCCATTCATTTAAAAAAAAGGTTTTGTTAATTCACCAAAGTAGCCAAGCGCTCAGATATTTTGAGATCTGTCTTGATCGTAAGTATTCATTTTTAATAACTGGAGGATCTGGATCCATATTAAACTAAAGGTAATATGCAAAACTAAAGTTTAAAAGCATCACTAAAAAACTGTATTAAAAACTGGTTGAGAGTGAGACAATTTTTTTTTTTTTTATATATAATATATAATAACTATTATAACTTTATATTATGCAATTACACTATGCATTAATAAGTATAAAGTTTAAAGTAATATGTTAACAAATGTTAAAAAAAAAAATTACATTCCTGCACAACAGTACATTTCCAATTAGTATTTGCAATCTTCTAAAATATTCAAGTTCACTTGGCCTTACTCTTTTAGCCGTTTGGTGTTCAAAGAAAGAACGTATTTAGTATACATTCAGTCTGAAATTAAATAAAGTCATTGATTCATGTTACAGGTGGGTGGAACTGTGTGTTTTGACCGTTTAAATGTATGTAACACTTGTCGAGTTGTGCAACGTTGAGCCGTTATTCCTGCCGCATAGTGGCAAAGTAATTAATCACTATGTGGCTGATTTGCAGCAAATTCAGCTGTGTTGACTCTTTGCTTTCACCAGGTTTGTAATGAATTGAGCCATTGTTAGCATTGCGCTGTTGCATGTATATTATACATTTGAGAATTCGGTTGTTTCATTAATGCAAGACAGCATATAATTTATTTTCGGTCTGAAAAATAATTACCCCTGATGTGCCCCTCATGTACAATGTTTTAAATTAATTTACAAAAACAATCAATAAAACCAAACCCTTATCTCCAGCCTAACAAGTTTATTGACAGCCTTAAGTGTTCAGCAAGACCGACGTCCCAATGTGCGATACTACGAGTATTACTATGACTTTAGCTGACACCGGTGGTTGCCCAGACGTCATGCCTCAGTAGTGTGCATCTAACCTCAGGCGGTGTGGGGTCAAGGGTACAATAGACCCTTAGAAAGAGTCTTTTCTCCAGATGGCCACGCTCAGTGCGGAAGACAAAAGACACATAGCTAAAGCTCTTAATGTTTTCTTAAGGCTGACCTGACCTTCTTGCCCTCAAAATATCAGACGTGTCTTTGTCGCATGATTGACGGTCCATAAGTAATATATCATAGATAGTCTGTCGCAACCACTTTTAAGCCGAACTAAGAGTGGAGAATCATTCTTTGAGGTTTTCCAGTCAAATACGAGGAGCATTCTGAATCCATGTACCCTAGGGCACCGAGAGCAGGGAAGAGAACAAGAATATGGGAATGTAATGTTAGGGCTCCTCTTATAGGCCAAAAGATTTACAACCACATCCAGAGGACTGCCAGAGAGCTCCTTCAGAAACTACAGGAAGTTTTAAGCACTATGCTGGAGTTAACAGAGCTAAACAAAGCAAAGAAATAAGCTTTAGGCTTAGTAGTTGTCTTGGAAAATGAGCTATGGGAAGCATACCTTTTTAAAATAGATCAAGTGTGGTGTTATTGATTTACAAACGACCCCTAAGTACCAAACTCTGCCGTCGTTCAGTTACTATTGTAATCCATCAGACTTACAATTTTTGCATGACATATGAAAAATTTGTGAAAAATTACATAAACTTACATAAACTTAAGTTAACCCAACAGCAATCACTCCAACCCAATCTCATAGAAAATAACTAGTTTATGTTTTGGCAAATTCATATAAATTTGTACAATATAATTTGCATCATACAATTGACTTACGGCCATACAAATCAATACAAATTCAAACAAATCAAATCGCACAAATCCACACGAATTTGCCACCAATTCTCCAAAATGTAGAGTACTTACGTTTTCCATCACACTTCTCACTATTTACTAACCAACTATGCCTTATTAATGCTTATTAATACTTAGTAAGGTAGTTGTTAGTTTAGGTATTGGGTCAGATTATGGATGCAGAATAAGGCATTAATATGTGCTTTATAAGTACTAATAAACAGACAATATCCTAGTAATATGCATGATAATTAGTTAAAACTTACTTAACAACTAGTTAAAAGTGAGAATTGGACCCTAAACTAAAGTGTTATCACGTTTTCTTATGAGATTGGACTGATCAGACCCTAGAATCAACAAGAACATGTTAAAAACACCTACCCAGCTATAAAAAATATCTAAAAATAGTCTAAGACCAGATAACTCTGAACGAACGATAACTCTGTTAACATTACTGGAAGAATGTTTGCTCATAACAGAGAAAACCTTGTCAGAACATAAGCCAAAGTTCTTCCAGAACACAATAGTAACCCAATAGCAATGCTGTATAAACCGCTCAGAACATTTTAGAGACTGCATAGTAATGTCCTAGTAACCACTATAACCCCCTAGCAAGAAACACTTAGAATACCTCAGCAATTAGCAATTGCAACGGTCTAGTAACAGCCTAACAAACATCATGCCAGCAACTTCTGCACAGACTAGCACAACTCAGAAAATTCAGAATTGGGTTCCTTTACGTGTTTCCATATCAAAAGGTCCAGATCAGGTGAAATCCCCACACACTTTCCTTCCGTAATTCATTGCTTATGATCCTGGGAAACGGCTTCTGTGCTGTCTCAAACAAACACAAACCAACTACCTGACTAATGGTCCAAAGGGAGCTGACCTTTGAACCTATGGAAGGTCAACCTTCAAGACCACAGTGTCTTTTTGTCCTGCACCAACTAATGCTCTTTCAAAACGTGTCTGTTGTCTGTCATGAAAAGGAGAATTCTGGGGGCAGTCCTATAAAACATGCTTGAATACTGAATATTTTGAGGGCATTCTAGGTTAAAGACAATGGATATTGCAATTCCAGCCTCAGCAAATCCAATGCAGGATGCTCACCCGGAATCACGAACCTGCATTATTCACTTCACAGTCATCAACAAATGCTAGGTGGATTTTTCTACAGTACATTCTGAGGAAGTATTTCATCTACACATACACAATATATAGGCAACAGCACAGTATGTACTGACACAGTACGCTAGTATTCCATTCTGAACATATCTGGGAGCTGAGAGATGGGAAAGGCAGTATCTTAGGGGAAAGTTGAATTTACTGATTTGAATGCTTTAGGAGTGCACTGCAGAATGCCGAATATAAATCAGGAAGTTGATCTGGCTGCTGTGCTGGGCGTCTTCAATGCCTTATCTGAGCTGGATACACTGAGCACTGGAGTCCGCAGTGATATAAATAATGCCTATTGATTTCAGCAAAGCCGGGACACTGGAGGCGCACAAACACAGTGTGTGATTATAAACTGTTCACCTCTTGCTTGAAATAAGCATTATTTGCAACAACCATTTCTCTAAACGTGAACAGTAGACGAGGATGTCCATTTCTCCGGCCTGTAAATGTCCAGATTTGTTTTGTTCTTTTATTACTCTCAGCACTAGACACAGGTTCTTGTGCTAAAATATCACACACTGAAGTAGTGCAGCTGATTACCATTGTGTTGGTGGTTGAAAATGAATGAGTTTAGAGTTGTGGCCAGGACTGTGTGAGCATGGGATGGGGCCCAGTGTAAGGTAGTGGAAACAGGGTCCCCCTTGGTCCATTCGCAATCGTGTTCTGGGAGGGAGGCGGGGGGGGGGTTGCACAGACTAATCGACTTTAATGCTCTGCCATGACGCTTTAAGCTTGACGTCGACTAGTCGCTGGCCTATAAAGGGCGCAACAGGATAAGCCATTTCCTGACACGCACGCACGTTTCCAACAGTTAAAATGACAAATAAATGCATACTTCAAGAGCTCTCCACAAGACATGTTTGATTATACCATCTGGATGCTCAAAACTGATCGGGCGAATGCAGGTTTTAAACAGGTAAGTTAATCACCGTTCTAAACTAATGCGTGCTGCATTGTAACACACACACACAGCTCGCACATCACGCGGGGATCGCGCGCGCCTCACACAAAATCATTCAGTAGCGCAGAAATGTATTGTCAACACTGTTCTGTGATTTATCAGTAAAATAGCCTAGAAACAGTTATAGCATATATTTCTTAGTAACTAAAACTCACAGCTTCACTATTAGTAGAGAGACGCTGCCAGGTAGAATTAATTCACACGCAGTCACTAATGCATTCATATAAATGTAATCTTTATTGTGCTACTTTATCTGTTACCCCTCTGTCTATTTCTGATCGCATTCCTTTCCCCCCCAGTCCATTCGTGATCATGTTCCGGGAGGGGGGGGGGGGGGTGTATTTTGGGCCCAGTCCGTTTGTGATCGCATTCCAGGAGGAATATCTCTCTCTACTGTCTATTCAATAAAGAAGCAAAGACAGAAAGAAAGAAAGAAAGAAAGAAAAAATATAAATAGGGCTAGTTCCTCCCTGCAGTTTGTGAGCTCTGTGCCAAGACTCTTACACGCAAAAGAACAGAGACAACCCATGCAGGAAAAGAGAGTTCCTTAAATTAATAGCATCCACTCTCCCTGGTGTGGCGTTAAGTGCTGATCATATATACCTGATAAGAGAGGCAGAGAGCGTTTGCAGCCAAGCCCATTCCTCCCTCTAACAGACAGAAAACTCTGAGCCAAAGCATCCTAATATAACCCACAGGGCTGTTTTTGCTTTGTACTGCTTGATAGCAGCGGTATCAACAATATCTCATTTTGCACTTTTGCCCATCTTCATCAAATGCTCCGTAATCCCATTATCGCATTGCTGGATCTTAATTAATTTTGTAATTTCATTGCCTCTGTCACACACTGGGGATTTTGGAGGGAATATGGAGTATACCCCTACGGTAATACTCTCTGTCATTGCAGTTTAAATGGCCGCTAAAATGGTGTCAAGCATGCTCATGAGATCCCAACAACACTGATTGGCTGATGGCACCACAAGAGCGTACACAGTCGCAAGGCATCCTCTAGCAACTATCTTGCAGGTATCTATAACCTAATACAATAATTGTGATTTAAATGTTGCTTGCTTTTTTGTCAGCATAGTGGTGTAGTTATGGAATCTACCAGCAATGGCTAACCAGCCAATCCTTGACCCCTTAGTCCTGGAACAACTCTAACCACTAACTTCCCCTAAGATCAGAGGGACATGATTGACCTCTAAGAATACTGTTCAGGTCCCACACCCAGTCCTTAGCATAACCCTAATCCCAAACCTAACCTTGAAACCTGACTTGTTGATATGAACATTGCTACTAGGATGATGATGATTAACTCTTTCCCTGCCAGTGTTTTAAAAAAACAGTTACCAGCCACCGCCAGGGTTTTTGATAATTTTTACAAAAATGTAATGGCCCATAGAATATTTTGTTGTATGAATATCTGAGCATGCAATATATCAAAAGAGCAGACCCTCTGCTTTTAAACTAAACATTTTTAAACAAAACACATGTTCTTTTATTCTTGCTTCATGCATTCCTTTTTTATCAACACTTAAATATGGGTAAGTTTCATAAAAAAAAGCAACATTTTGAACAAAAAGCTGAGAAAATCACGTTTTTGTCAAAGACTACATCCAGATCAGATTCAGAGCGATGATCAAACACAGATGGAGTAGATGGAGTCCATCAACACCCAAAGCTTCACAGTCCTAAAGCTCGTCCTGGGTCATTTCATTCAGGAACATTAGTCAGTTTTGATTTATATGATGTTTAATGTTGATGATCATGTTATTTTACATTACATCTGCTTACATACGATCGCTTGTTTTTTGCGTCTTCTTCGCCAGTGTTTTGATCAGGAGATTCTGTACTCATACTTCCCTACTATACAGCTGTCGAAAAGCAGTACATGATATGAATATTGTCTGAATTCGCAGTATTCTTAAAACAGTAGAGGAAAAGTACCCAGATGGCCTGCTATTTCCACCGAGATTCAGTGTGCATCCAATGGATTCTTATACCGTGAGGCCATCTGATGCTATAGGTCACATGATAATGGCAACATGCTGGATGTAGTATGTCTGGTTTGCTTTCATACCACACAAATGTATACTTTATAGAACATTTTTAGTGGTTTATTGGTAAGTTCTTTATCAAATGTAGAACCTACTTTGACAATCTGCATTTTCAGACACAGCAAAGTAATCCTGAAGACCTCAATTAGGTGGTTCAGGTATGTTTAATTAAGGTTGGCGCTAAACTCTGTACGAAGGTGAGCCCACAGGGACTGGATTGAACACCCCTGAGTGCTTTAATGTACGGGTCTTAGGATTTATTGAAAATCAAATGTTCAAAGTGAATATTTTCAAAGTTTGACTCGAATGTCTTAGTATTGGATACAGTATTCCAATATGATTCAAAATGGTTCCTCTCAAGAGAGCTAGTTACACCTCCACTTTTTCTGTTACAGTCATCAGGAATGATTTTAAAGACAGTGGGACGTCATTGAAACAGATGGGTGAATTAGACACCGGCGAGTGATAACTGCGTGAGGCCAGTCCTCACCCAGAGCCACAATTTACTAAAGACCTGCTCTCGGCTTTCCTGTTCTTCTGCCGTATGGAGTAACCCTAACCTATTCCAGATGCTCCCAGACAGAGCAACTCAGGGAGTGAGTTGAGGAGAGGATGAGCTCATTTTTCACTCTTGTTGGTGATAAATAAAGAACATATGCTGACCATTCGTTTGATTTTCTCCCCTCGTCCACATGTCTATAAATCAGTTTGACGCATGAGTCCGATAGTTCTCATCTGCATGCGAATGGAACAGGATTGAAGTAGCTGATCTCTGCTTAGGGGAAATTTCACCACTTGCACTGAAGGAGTGCCGCAGACCCTCTGTGGGGAAATGAACAATCTCTTCCCCTTGTTGCAGCCAGATCTGAGGAAGCATCCAGCATCCTACAGCAGATATTATAGCTCTGGTGCGAGATACAAGAAGTGTGAAGCAAACATTAAAACAAAACAACCAGTGTCAGTTTCAGACGCCACACTGGATATCTTGATGAATTTTCAACACTAACCATTAAACCATTAAATTGGAGATGCATTTAAAGTTATGAATTTTGTTCAAGGCCCAATCCCAGCCTAACTCTTACCGTCAACCAGGGTTGTCCAGTCCTGCTCCCGGAGAGCCACTGTCAGCTAATCTTCAGGATCCCTAGAAACTTATTGGAGCAGGTTGGAGCTAAACTTTGCAGGACATTTGCCCTCCAGGACCAGGATTGGACACTCCTGTCCTAAACCTAACAATCAGATACCTTTCGCCGCCATATTTGTTGCTGAAAAAGGACATACGCTAAGCATTCATTTGATTTTCTCCTCTTGTCAATAGATCACTCTGGCGTCCGATAGTTCTCATGAGCATGCAAGGATGTGAGTGGAAAAGGATGGAAGCATCTAAGCTCTGCTTAGAGGAAATTTCACCACTCACGCTGAAGTCGTGCCTCAGACCCTCTGCAGGGAAATGAACAATCCTTTCCCCTCGATTCAGCCAGATCCCTGGAAGCATCCAACATTTCCTGTAGAGAGCAAGACCAGAGTCATTATAGCACTGGCCGGGGATGCAGGCAGTCTGAAGCAAACATTCAAACAAAACAGTCAGCGTCGGTGCAGAGATTTACACAGCACGCTTGATTTAGGATGTCAGATTCCCATGGCTGTGAGGCTGAGATGAAGTGGATGGCCTGGGGCAATGTCAACATTGGGGCTTTGGCCCCTCTCAACCCATTCGTGCGAGAGGGAGAGACCGTGACCAAGTCCAGGAAACAGCTGCGGAAAAGAGTGTAATCCCAGGCTCGAAGGTAAACCTGAGCCGCACCCGAGGAAGCTTTGAGATTGCATTTTGTTTAGGTCTTCAATTTCCGGATTTGCTAGGGTAGGCCTCACTAGAATTTTCTGCTCAGTGATTTCTGCATAGCTTATTGGGTCATTTCTGCATTGAGGCTTGATAGTGAGCTGTCGTGCATGCTGCTGAGGTAAATAAAACTGCGCAGAGCAGAAAGCAAAGCAGACATAATATAAATATTATGACAAGTTGAGTTGCAAGGCGCATTTGAAGTGGCATTTGAAAGGATGAGAACATCAGAAAAGCATGCATCAAACTCTACAATAGCATGCTCAGAGTGCATGTGTTACTTTTCCCAGGTACAATGGACACCCTCCAGGTATTTATCTTTGTGTGGCAGAGAAGAAAAAAGGTAAGACGTTTTTAATATTTCACTAGCCCTCACAGGCTCAACCTGTGCAAACATGACTATTCATAGTATGAAAGAGACACGTAGAGAACACGAAGCTTAAATGTAATTAGCACAACAAAAAGCAGCTGCCAAGCAGACAAACACGCTTGTTTGTTGTG
Organism: Rhinogobio ventralis; assembly: GCA_039654625.1. NCBI lineage: Eukaryota > Metazoa > Chordata > Actinopteri > Cypriniformes > Gobionidae > Rhinogobio > Rhinogobio ventralis. Next base: position 26,891,207 of record CM077217.1, on the reverse strand, counting down.
AACTGGATTCATTGCATACTTTTACTTCTAAAAGAAGTTTCTCATTCCCTCCCATGACAAGCCTATTGCGTGATTTTGATTAGGGATATTGTCCATGTCAAGAGATTACCTAGTTAGGGCTGGCTGTTGTTTTATTGTTGCAACCATGGATTATATCAAAGCTAAACTGACACCTAGAGGCCTCATGAAAGCAGCTGAACGTTTGAGTTGAAATGGTTGGGAGGCATTTCTGAAATATAGAAACACTGTTGCTGAAGAAATGTAGCTGTGGATTAAACATCTAAATGTTTCAAAATGTCTCTTTTAACTCCTTCCAAGTCCCAACTTTATGATAAAAATACATTCATGATGGATTCCAATTCATGATTAAAATGACAGTCTAAACATAAATGAATGTGATAAACATAAATCATTTTGATATTGTCTTGTGTGAAACTGATTTTTGCAAACTTTGAGCAGCATTTTCACCACAACCAACCATTTCACCAAGTATTTTCCAAAAGTTTTTAGACTTGTTTACCACAGAGACAACAGTGTCAACGAAGAGCACTAGTAACACTTATTATCATGCATATTACTAGGATATTGGCTGTTTATTAGTACTTATAAAGCACATATTAATGCCTTATTCTACATCCCTACCCAATACCTAAACTTAAACACTACAAAAACTACCGTACTAACTATTAGTAAGCAGTAAATTAGGAGTTTATTGAGGCATAATATAGTGAATATGAGTTCCCTATACTAAAGTGTTACAGGAAACACACTGGTAAAATTGGTGTTTGCATTTTGAATATGCATATAATTACAGTTACAATTACATATGCATATGGTTACAACATGTTGTAAGAAGGCACAATGTAAAGTTTCCAGCATTGATCAACGAGTCTGTGCACAATAGAGAAACAAGACACAGAAAACAACCAAAATCAATTCACATGTGATGTATGTCAAAAAAATTATTTGATTTCAGACTGGACTGGCATGCAGCATGTAAAAAAATGGCAATGAAGACACAAAGCAACTGACTCTTCCAGTATAGACTTTTTCATTGATTATTATGGGTGTGATTTACTATAGTTTTGGTGTGTCACAAGGCGCCACTCTTGTCCGGCGTAGGCATAGTGTTAACAAAAACAAACTGATGGAAAATTCATCACATAGCAACTATGACAGGGTGGCCATCCAGAGAATGTTTTGTTTTCATTAATTGGCGAGTCACTCAATAGGAGGTTGCTGTCAGTTGGACGTTATTGCGGCGTTTGTTGACAACATGTGATTACTGCTGCCCCAGCTGTGACTCAACCCTCAGAAACACAAGAGTGACAGCGTCTTTGACATAAAGAGACATTCCTGAAACAGGTCGGACCAACCTCTGCTTTGTCGTGCCTTCCGGCAGCAGACCTCTCAAGCACATCTCACCTAATACACATTCAAGCTGCCCTTCCTGTCATTGCACTATGATGATTGATGACTGCGCATGAGGAACAGACAAGTTGGAGAAGAAAAAGAGATTACAATCTTAGATGCCAAGATATTACAATAACAAATGAAAAGACCTTGGGATGTAAAAAAATACGCCGAAAGCTTTTTGGTCTAGTTTCGACTTGCGTCAAGTAAAAACTCTTTGTATTGCACTTTTTTACAACTTTTTATGTGCTACAAATGTTGCACTGTCATTAAAATCCACTACACCAGAGCCTCAAGCATAATTCCAATGTTCTGAATATAGAGAACACTTATTAGAAACAAAGGTCCTGTCCTTTTCAATAACAAATTCAAGTGTTAACATGAAGGAATTCAATCATCACTCATCTTAAGGGATGTCTGTCCTTCACAGAAATTGTCTTCTAATTTATGGAAAATCTATCAGACCAGTCATCTCGTTTTTCACTTAGAAATTACTAGTAAACTTCACAAACAATTACTAAGAAATGGGAAGTAACACAGTGAACTACATGTGACATTTTGAAGAAGAAAAACTGAAATTGTATTTGTATTTTTTAAATTCATTGTTACAGTGTACTGAGTGATATTAATACATTAATTTATATTATTAATTTAAGTGTGTAGTGCTTTTTTGTTCCTGTTGTTTATTAAAAGTTATTTCATCGTCACGTATTGGATTGGTTGGATTAACTACTACAGCTCTCCGTAACACAGGACCAGATAAGATTGATATGGCAAAATCTTAATATGGATTTACCTGCTGTGTGTCTCCTTTTGCTGGAGCAGGGAGATCGTTCCCTCGAGGACCACACAAGGGACTTTCTAGATCTGCCTCACCCACTACCCAGTCCAAGGCACGCCTGCCTATGGAAGGCCCTCGAAGGAATTTCGCCGCTTAAATGGAGCCAACCCCAGCCCCACTCCGGACCCAGAGCCCAGCCAGCCGTCTACCAAGCCCATCATGGACCCGTACCCGCCACAGAGCCTGAACAAGAGCAACCACCTAAGGCCCTCTTTGTCCCAGAACGGTACTATTATTTGAGGAAATGGAAGAGGTTATTCCCCAAAGTCTCTTTTGTTGCTAATGGTCCAATGCAGCCTCCCTCTCCCACCTCCTCTGCCTAAGCCAGCCAGTTCCTGGCCCCACCTCCGCTGGCTCCCTTCAGTCCCTCGGCTCCTCTTCTGGTGGCTCCGCTCTGCTACTCTGATCAGCATCGGGCCTTCCAGTCTCCAGCTCCGCCCTGGAGCGTGGATCCCCTGGCTGCGCTTGGGACCGTCGTCCTTACGGCTCCATCAGGCTGCTTTGTCTCTCCAGCTCTGCCTTGGTCAGTTGTCACTATGCCTACGCCAACAGACTTCCGGGCCTTCAGCAGTGCCTCATCCCTCCACCCCTTCAGCTCTGTGGGGCTCCTCGCCTCCAGCTCTACCTTGGTCCTCAGTCCCACTGGCTCCATCGCAGTCCTCCTTAACCCTGGCTCTGACTTGGCCTCCAGGTCCTATGGTGTCGCCTGGTCCCATCGTCTCCTCAGCTCTGCCTGGGTCTCCAGCTCTCCTGGCTCCACCATTGTCAGTCAGGTTCCTGGTTCCTTCCTGGCTCCTTCCTCCATCAGTTCCGCCATGGGCCTTCGTCCTGTTATATTTAATTCCATTGTGTTTTAGTTTGGCTTTCCCTGTTCCTGTTTGCCTGAGGTCCCGTTCCTTGCTTGTTTCCATGGTTTCTAATTGAGTTACTCACCTGTTCCATGTTCTGTTGATTAGATATAATAAGCCCTTAGTGTTCCTCAGTTCTCTATCATGTGTAACGTTATGCTAGTATGTAGTGCTTTGTTGTCCCTGTTGTTTATTAAAAGTTATTTGATTAGTTTACTCTAAAAAAAGAGGAATATTATGTTATAACGTGTTGAATCCCATTGTCTTCATAGTTAAACCCTTTAGTTAAAATGTAATTGACTCTTTTCTCAACATAGTGTGGTTTTATTGTGTTCAGCTATTGGAATATCTTCAGTTATATTTTAATTTTAAATTCACAACATATTATTATTATTAATAATAATAAATAAATAAACTCAAGACTGTTACGAAATGTGTTTGAACACATACAAAACCAGTCTATTTGATCTTTCAACTCATAATCTTATAATTACTGAGATATAGACCTTGTCATAACTTACTTATATGTAACTTATAAACCCTGTATATATTAAACACGGTAATGTCTACATTTTCATCCAAGTATGTTTTTGGCTTGATATTTTGTCTTTTAATTGTGAACATTTTGATGTAATGCCTATAAATCAGCTTCAGTATGATTTCTCTGTACAAGTCTCATTCCAAAAGCTCAGCTTTAAGACCTCCTGCCCTTTTGGTCTCTGCTATGTTTCACACTTCAGGTTGTTTGATTCATACCGTAAGCATAAGCGAAGCACTTCCAATGATTTCTCTTTATTTTTCCCCTGCCACAGATTTCTTTAGTCAAAAAAATCTTACGAAATGACTCTAGAAGTGAATACTAAACTCCCTTTTTCTCGCACAAGGAAAATTGCCAGTTCATTCCATTTGGAATGAAGCAGTTTTTATGCAAGTGGTGTGGAGACAATCACACACACACACACACTTCTACGAGCTGACAGACTCGCACATGAAGACACTCAACCAAAAATGGCCTGGAAAATATGGAAAATGCTCAAGCGGTGACCATAACTAGTGTACTCAAATCAGTTTTGGTTTGTACAGAGGGGTAAATGGAATGCCTGTTTGTGGTAACACTACACCACTTTTCTTTGAAAGCCCTTTCATTGCTCATGTAATCACATTGACGACAGCAATTAGTTATAATTGACTACATGAAGGGATTTATTTTGGGTCTTTGCGGCTTGTTGAGGAGAGGTGGGCTATCGCTTAGCTAAGAAATCACACTTACAATTTAATTTGACAGGCGATAAAATGGGCACACAAAAAAAAATGTGCACTTACATTGGAGGACGGACCACAGGCAAATCTACCTTTATAAAAAAAAGTACACTTTAGCATACTTATTACTTATTGCTAAAACAAAAATACACTTAATAATATACTTAACTGCATACTGTAATATTTTGTTTGCATGTTAATTGCAATTAAATGAAATATAAGTACATTCAATACAATTAAGCACACTTAAGGGGAAGTCCTTTTAAATTCGGCCAGTAAGAAACCACCAAGAAACTACAGAGCAAAATGCTAAAATCCACTCAGAACCGTTAGTATCCACATAGCAACAGCCTAGCAGCCATCCACAACACCCTATCTTCGTTTGCACTGTCAACACCACTTGTATTTTCTTCATAAAACGTTGAAATCTGGTGAAAAAAAAAATGATCTAAGATCGCTTTGATCTTAGCATCATATTTAATTTTGTTCAAAGAGGAAGTTCTGTCCTCCTAGTTCCGCTGGCTCATGTGAAGGTCACTGGATAACAATGTTACAGCTTCAATCCAAACACAAAGCCTTACATCAGTGGGCAAGAGCAGAACCAATTCAATTTGATGTCATTAGCTGACCAAGATGAGAGAAGGAAATTTACCTTTAACAAGATTAATGGGCAATTACAGGGACATCCCATTAATTTTCGATAGTTCACTGATTTACAGTGGCAGAGCATATTGACCTGAAATAGCATAAAAGATTCTGGCAAGATTCTATTGGTTTATGGTCCTAACAGATGCTTTCTCACTGTTAACATGTCATGTGCAAGCATGATGGTACAGCCAATCACAATGGTACAGGTACAATGCCTCTTCAAACAACGTACAATTTAGAATATACCGGTATCAGAATCATATTTATATGGCTAAAGGTATCAATCAAAACCTGCCGTTCAAAAAGTTAGATAGTACACCAAAAAAAAAAATGTAATTACCCCATGATTAACTCACCCTCAAGTCATCCTAGGTGTATATGACTTTCTTCTTTCTGATGAATACAGTCAGAGTTATATTAATATATATCCTGACGCTTCCACGCTTTATAATGGGAGTGAATGGGAAGTTCTGTTTTGAAGTCCATAAAAGTGCATCTATCCATCATAAAAGTGCTCCACACGGCTCTGGGGGGTTAATAAAGGCCTTCTGAAGCAAAGCAATGCGTTTGTGTGAGAAAAATATCCATATTTAAAACTTTATAAACTAAAATATCTTGCTTCCGGCAGACGGCCTAAGCAGATTGACTAATTTGTCGTGCTTTGAAGAAGTACACATTTTCATGTGTTGACTAGCATACTAAAGCACATGCAAAGTACTTGATTACAACTTAAGTGTTAATCAATATTAAGTTAAATGCACTAAATTGAAACTTCATCATTACAAATTACAAACATTTTAAAATACATGACATACATATACAAATAGAATAGGAATGCATTTTTGTATACAATTAGTTTACCATGAATGCTTGTCAATACATTCGGCAACACTTTAACCATATTTCAAAGACAATAGAAGGAATTATGATATTATATATAAAGTTTGTACTCAAGTGGGTCCAGAAAGCACTCGTATGTTCAACTAATTGCATTTGATATAAATTTAAACTTGAGTGCATTTTCATTTATTTGTAAATGACATGCAATTTTGCGTTTAATTGTAAAAAAAACAAAAAAAAACAAACAAACAAACATGCAGTGTCTGAAAACATATTCAGTTCACACTTCAAGTATATTATTTTAAAGTATATTAATTCTGTAATAAGTACTCTTTGCTAAAAATGTATTTTTTTTTATATCTGGCACAAAAACTGGGGTTTAAGAATAAAAAAAATTGAGAATGTTCCATCAGAGTTACTCACGGTGTTCCACGGAGCTCAGTGTTGGGTTCGCTTTTATTTATATTCTACACCTTGGTATTACCACTTATGACATTAACTTCCATTTTTACGCTGATGACACACAATTGTACATATCTACAAAACCTAATCCAATCCCCCTTCAGTACTGACTAAATGTTTGCAGGATGTTAACATATGGATGACAATTTTTTAAAGCTAAATATCAACAAAACTGTTTTATCTAAAACTCAATTCTTAACCCTGCTTATTGATAACTGTCCGGTTAATATTTCCACCCAGGTGAAAAGTCCTGGTGTTATATTTGATGGTTTGCTTTCTTTTGGTTCCCATATTAATAATATTTCACGTACTGCATTTTTTATTTTATGTAACATTGCTAGACTCCATCCATCACTTTCTCAGCTTTAGTTATTAGTCTGCTCTAAGTCTTCTATGACTAGCTATCATGCTAGTAAATCTCACCCATTAAAAGTCAGCACCAAGACCTGTGAAGCTGTAATCTACTAACTTGTACTGTACAGTCAAAGCTGCCTGGCCAGATAAACTAGATAATCTTCTAGGTTTTAGGATTGCAGTATTGTGGCAGTAGGCAGAGGTTGTGGGGTAGTGTATACCCTTTGGCTCAGGGATTGTGGATTAGCTGGATTTTCTGAGCGGATTTTCAACAGGAGCAGCAGTGAGTCATCAATTCCTTTAGCCCTCTGAAGTTCTGGGGTTGTAAAGATGGCAGTGCTTGGCTTTGCTTAAGGCCCTACCTGATGATGCCAGAAATGAGTTGTCCGGCACTCATCTCCGACCTCTAAAGAGAAGTTAATAAGGCTTACCCTCAAATGAATTGCTGCCACAGCACAATTATTTTAATTCCAGCTTGCACAAACAAGAGCTAATTGAAAAGAGATGAAGGGCCATCGAAGCAGCTAAATGATCACTGGCCATTTAAGGAAAACCAATACGAAAAAACAAATAATCACTTTGAATTAACAGATGATGTGTAAGACCTCTCACTACACTAAAATGAAAAGCAAAACCCCTAAAACCGCTTAAAAATGGTCCAATGCAATGATTTTCTTTTTTTTCACCCACAATAATATGATTGAATATCTTGATAGATAGATAGATAGATAGATAGATAATTAGATAGATAGACCAATTCTATCTATAGATAGAATGACAGACACATAATATACACTATATTGGTATAAACTATATAAGTATTGGGACACCCCTCCAAATCCTTGAATTCAGGTGTTGCAATCACTTCCATGGCCACAGGTGTATAAATCAAGCACTAGGCATGCAGACGCTTCTACAAACATTTGTGAAAGAATGGGTCGCTCTCAGGAGCTCAGTGAACTCCAGCGTGGACCGTGATAGGTTGCCACCTGTGCAATAAGGCCATTCCTGAAATTTCCTCACTACTAAATATTCCACGCTCAACTGTTACTGGGATTATAATAAAGTGCAAGCAATTGGGAACAACAGCAACTCATTCCACAAAGTGGATTGAAATCTGGATTAAAATCACAGAGCGGGGTCAGCGCATGCTGAGGGTCACAGTGCACAGAAGTCGCCAACTTTCTGCAGAGTCAATAGCTACAGACCTCCAAACTTCGTGTGGCCTTCAGATGAGCTCAAGAACAGTGTGTAGAGAGCTTCATGGAATGGATTTCCATGGCCGAGCAGCTCATCCAAGCCTTACATCACCAAGAGCAATGCAAAGCGTGGGATGCAGTGGGGTAAAGCCCGCCGCCACTGGACTCTAGAGCAGTGGAGACGTGTTCTCTGGAGTGACCAATCACGCGTCTCTGTCTGGCAATCCGATGGATGAGTCTGGGTTTGGTGGTTGCCAGGAGAACGGGACTTGCCTGACTGCATTGTGCCAAGTGTAAAGTTTGGTGGAGGGGGGATTATGGTGTGGGGTTGTTTTTCAGTGGTTGGGCTTGGCCCCTTAGTTCCAGTGAAAGGAACTCTTAATGCGCTTCTAGAAAAACGGTCAAAAATTCCCATAAACACACTCCTAAAAGCCTTCCCAGAAGAGTTGAAGCTGTTATAGCTGTAAAGGGTGGGCCAACTCCATATTAAACCCTACGGATTAAGAATGGGATGTCATTAAAGTACATGTGCATGTGAAGGTAGGCGTCCCAAGACTTTTGGCAATATAGTGTATTTAGATAGACAGACAGATAGATAGATAATATATTAAATAAACTTTATATTTAATTTGTTAGCCCCTCCTCTTCCTGAGCACCACCTGCCTATATATAGCTCTTATATATCCTGAAATAAATGAAGAAAGAAAGAAATAAAGTGTGTAAATGAGATTTGATGACTATGGAAGTGTTGTGCGCCCCTGTAGGAAATGATACGACCAAAAGGAAATAAAGAGAATCTATTTCGACTTCATGTTGACTTAAACCTCATGTTATTCCAGCAGTATTGTCCCAGTAATAATGTTCTGTGGAAATTGCAGAAACAAGTTTCACTGGCCCTGGGTGCGTAGCGATAAATAAAGCTTCTATTCTAAACCGGATGGATAAGAAGAGAGAGCATGTTCTCCCGGTGACCGAGTGGAAATGGAGAGGTGGAGCAAGCTCACAGCTTTATTAGGAAGCACTGGAGATTGATTTCCTGTCAGGGTTGGGATGAGATTGATGGGGGGTTGGGAGAGGGTGCGGGTGGGTGTCTACGGCAGTAACAGTGTCTGAGAACTCCAGAACCAGGCTTTGCAGCTTCTTTGTAATGAACACATTAGTCTACAGCTCCTTATCCATATTTGATGAGGATCTCAGAGATAATTAAACGCTTCGGCCCTACCATCCGACCATCTTTTGGGTTATTTCACGCACTGCAAACTGCACGGGTCAATGTCTTTTGTATAATAGGAGGCCTTCACCTCCAATAGGCACTTTAGATCTCACAGGGCTGAAAAATAGATGGTCCACATCTAAACTGTAACATGTTTAGGATCCATTTACGTCTATTTGGCTCCCAGTGGTATCGATCTGCTCTATTTAATTTCTTGTTCTAATGAAGCCGCTTTTAAAGAGCTTCTGTCATTATGAACTTACAAGAAAAGCCTATTAACACTTACTCAAAATGCACTGTATAACATTTGTTAAGTAGTCGTGAAATCAAAATGGACTTTATTTACTTTCATTAATTATTAAAAAAGCTTCCTGGTTTTACAATTCATCAGTGCACATTATATGAAAAACAAATTGGAAAATGTCGACTGATGTCACCTAGGTTATGCAGGCTATTTGTTATTGTTAGTGTTTATGTTAACTAATAGCCGAATGTTGAATTATTTCTTGGCTATTTAGTCCTATTTTTTAGGCTACTGTTTAGCATTTCTAAAATGGTTGCATATCCTGTTTCCCTCAAAATGATGTCACAAGATAGGTTGCAAATGACATCTCATGTCGACCTCTTGTACCAATCCAAAATGTACACCCTATCATTGTATATTTAAGTTATTTTCTTCATTTTCTCTTTATTCTGTATGTTTGCATCCTTCTGTAACTGTGCTATTCACTTGTGAAAAAGAGTACTTATTATGAAAATATACTTTAAGTAATGTTTTCCGACACTTAAATGCGCAATTCAATAAAAATGTTTTATTAAATGAGTGCTTTTTTGACCCACCTAAGTACAAATTGTATTTATAATATAATTAGGCTACATCTGTTGTCTTTGAAACATGGTTACAGTGCCGAATGTACTGACAAGCATTAACGGTGACCTAAAATATATGTTAAAGTCATTTCTATTATGTCATGTATTTAAATATATTTGTAATTACACATTTTCCAGATGCAATTTAGTACATTTAAATATATATTAACCTTAAATCTAATATTGAATAGTACACTACAGTTTTTTTAGTATGTTAGTCAACACATCAAAATAAGTGCATGACAAAATCAGTGAAATAAAATGTACTTTAAAGTAAAACATTTTTTAAGTACACTTAAGTGGTCTTTTATTTGATTAATAGTATATTATTTGCCTGTACAGATTTTTTTAAATATCATTTAAAATTTTAAGTACAGTTATGCTTCTTTTTTGTACCTTCACTCTAATTTAACTTCTTTAAATTATAAGTAGCTTGAGCTACAGCTTTTATGCAAAATGATCAAAATGAACTACCACATAGAAGGAGGTGTTATATATACATGTTTTGCTAAGTCTTCTAAGTTTCCTGACTAAATAACAAGCAGTAGGTGTGTTTGAGTGTGTGCATGTCCACGTGCGCTCTCAATGCTAATAAAAGTCCAGGATGTGGAAGGGGTCCTGCTGTAGAGCCCAGTCCTCCACATGTTTTACAAGGGGACTTGGAATGTGATGTGGGCCCACTGCAGCCCTTAGATGCTTTTAACAGTGGGGCCGCAGTCAGAACCACAAGCCCGCCGGCCAATGGGGAAGGACGGCACTCGAAATGGGGAACAGGCAGCTGTAAGTTCTTACAGGCTATGCTTGAGTAAGTGCAGAAAGAGTGCCCGTGAGGTGACTGCAAAAAACAGGGTTAAGTCTGCAGTATATTTCCGTCCCCCACATCAACACACCACTACACCACACCACATGCAAAACGCAAAGAAGCGCTCACCCACAGAACGACTTCCGATCCACCCGCAGTATATCAGGCCGAAGTTTCAGATTAGATCTCAGACACTTCAGAATTCATCATTAATGGAAAATGAAACTATGAGGCTCTGAAGCGAGTAATTGGATGAAACTTTAAAGCACATTTTAGAGCTTTCAGGCCTGACTTCATTTTATGGTAAAGATTATCGATGGAAGAAGGAAGCCGCGCTAATTTATACCTTTGAAAGGCAGCCCTCTTTACTGATAAAAGAGTGTATTAAAACGTGGGCTTTTCTCTGAGCTTAAAAAAAGTAAGACTTTTCCTTAAGTTTCCAGATAGTAACTCTGTGGAAAAAAAGGACTTGCATTAAACGGTGTCATCCAACCACTAGGCAATCTATTTTCATGGAAATGTATTTTCATTTTGTTGATGTCAGTGCTCTGACTTAATACCTGCATGACTGGTGCTTAATCAAATAGCTTTTTAAAGGCATTCCAAACTCGCTGACCTGAAAGCAATGTGCCTCCTGAATCCAAGCCACCTAGTAGAGACTTTAAAGTGCCCCTATTATGCTTCTTTTTTTTTTTTGATGGACATACACTTGTTAATGCTGATGGTGAGGAAATACTGCTGCAACATCTCATAATGTACTCAAACTGAATAGCGTATCACTGAGAAACGTTCTGCTCAAGTCGTCCTTGCGATGGAAGTTCAGGTTGAATAAGTTCTTCCAATGTTTCATCATCAGACTAGCGCTCGGATTGATATGGTAAAATTTTTACTGTCTTTACAGTTTGTACAATCGCTGAGCTTTAGGAAGCCTCCTGAGTTGAAGTTCAGTTATGGCAATGGATGTTTTGTTTCCGTCATGTAACCAGTAGACCAATCACAACAGACTGGGCCATCTGACCAATCAGAGCAGAGTAGACCAATCACAACAGACTGGGCCATCTGACCAATCAGAGCAGAGTAGACCAATCACAACAGACTGAGCCATCTGACCAATCAGAGCAGAGTAGACCAATCACAACAGACTGGGCCTTCTGACCAATCAGAGCAGAGCAGATCAATCACAACAGACTGAGCCATCTGACCAATCAGAGCAGAATAGACCAATCACAAGAGACTGGGCCATCTGACCAATCAGAGCAGAGTAGACCAATCACAACAGACTAGGCCATCTCACCAATCAGAGCAGAGTAGGCTATAGTTAAGGAGGGATTTATGAATCATCGGACGAGTCGTTTGAGAATCATTAAAAAATGTGCAATGTGTATTATGAGAAAATATTATGAAAGAAAATTATTTTTTTAACCTTTGATGCATGAAAATCTGTTGTAAGAGACCTCCAAAACAAATAGGAACCACAAATTGTTTTGAAAGCGTGTGGAAAAACGGCAACCGGAATGATGATTCGCCCACAGGGCTCGCAATATGTCTTTATCAAACAAACACAATGATTTATCTCTCATCCACCCGCGATTGATTGGAATGTTATTATTTTATTACTTGGCCCGCCCAATCGGTGGATATAACCGCGAACCGTGCATCACTAACACACACACAAGCCTCACTGCAGAGTCAGACAAATCAGCATGATCAAAACTTCCGCGATTGTATTTTTCCTTCAAATATCAAGTCAAAAGAGTGAACAACGCACATCAAGAAAGGAATGTTATTTCACTATTTAAGATTCACCGGCCTGCCGACGGGCTTTCGTTTTGGATCCGTTTAGCTCCACGAAGGCTACATTTTTTACTTTATTTACTTTATAATGATTTGGCAACATGTACTGTAGTGTTCTGTATTCGTACTGTTCAGCGCTCTCTTTGACGTGCGCATTCTCACGCGTCAATATAAACAAGTGGCAGGGACTTCCATCCCCTCGTACTCCATGAACACAACCAAGGAAAGGCTTTCAAGGAAATAGCTTTCAATTATACTGTAATGTTGAATGGCAATAATTAATGGCTAAAATTGAGGGAAAAAAATCCATGTAATAGACATCAGTATTGGTATCAGTGATACTGGCCTTCATTCATGGCGCTTAATAAAAAGATGGCATTAAACACATAATATATGTGTGTGTATAATCCTACATATATATAAATACACACACATGCATGTACATATTTAAGAAAAATGTCATATTTATATATAAAATATTTATATTTATATATAAGATAAATGATATAATGATATAATGATATTATATATATATATATATATATATATATATATATATATACAGTATATACATGCAAATATTTCTTAAATATATACATGAAGGATATACATAATTATAAAAAGTACACACACATATATTATGTAAACACAAACTTTTATTTTGGATGCGATTAATCGATTGCCCAGCACTAATAAAAATATATTCAAAAGTTTAATGTTAGGTGCGATTAATCGCGATTAGTTAAAGAAAAATGTGCAATTAATTAGTTACTTTTTTTATCGATTGACAGCACTAAATATAATATAATTCTGTGATGACAAGCCATTTACAGCAGCCTGGCTTGACCTTCGCTCTGAGGTTCTGTACACAGCACACATTATAACAGCACACAGAAGTGTGTTTTGGTGTATAATGTTGATTTATAAACGGGGCCGACCCAACAGAACGTCGGTTGACTGATGGGGCCTTTTCCGTGAGCCGGCGCAGGACTCAGGAGGGAGGAGTCTAGCACTGCCACGCAGGACCTCTTGATTTAGAGGAATAAAACTGTCCATTATCGCTACTTCTATTCTGGTGTTCCGTAATGCTCGTGTAATGGGATCCTAGACCATAAATGAGCGAGTCGAGCGGCTGTTTAACAGAGCCTCAACCCATAATCTCTGCACACTGGAAATTATGTGCTTAAACCGGTACGTTATTAATCAAAGACAGACAAGAGGAGACTGCAAGTCCCTTTAGGGAGAACAGAGAGCACATTTGGTAGCATTTAGTGTTGCAAGTAACTGCAAGAGGTGTGCATTATGGGATATCGCCCTTTAGCGTTTCCTTGTTAATGAATTGCAAAGTATTCCCATCACCAGATAAAACAAAACCTGGGTGTTTATTTCTTCTTTTTTTCTTCAGCAGGTGAGGATGGAAGGCAGTCCATCAGTCTTGGAGAGAACAGGGAAGCCGTTAAGACACGGGCCTGACCTTTTATCCTGTGCTGGGCGGCTCATCTGTCTTGCATCCTGGCAGGGCGAGGGCATGCGTGTGTGTGTGTGCGTGCGTGCGTGCGTGCGTGCGTGTGTGTGTGGAGAATCCAGCTTCTAGAATCAGAACAGAGAGGGATATGGAATATGCATGAAAAAAATGTCTTTCATTTAGAAAGGTTGGGTGTCTCTTTGCAACCTTTGAAAACATGGCTGAAAAATACAATTTAACATAATTTTCTTAAATAAGAATATAATGCAACTTTCAAATGAGGCATTTAAAAAAACATTGCTTAATACTCCTAAGTTCTTCTAAAAGTCAAGTCACCTTTATTTATATAGCGCTTTGTAAAATAAGCAGTTTCAAAGCAGCTTTACGGTGTGTTTTAGATCTAATATTTATTTTCAACATTTTGATTTATTTTTAAAGTGAAGATTAAATCAAAATTCACAGTTTACTTTCTTAATAATCCTGGTCTATTATGAATGATTCATCAGTGCATGTTATTCCAAAGTATGAAAATGTTCATCTTTGTAATCTTTAATCAAAATGTAACAACTTGCATTTCACAATCCACTTAATTCCTGCTGAATAAAATCAATATACAATTACATTTTACAAAAATATAAATAAATAAATAAAACACCCAAATCTTACTGAATATAATTTTCCATATGTATTATTATTATTATTATTATAAATAACTTATTTACTTACATACATATATGACAAATATAAAATATACTATACATTTAAAATAAAATAATAATAATAATTTACTGTAACATGTTGTATTTAATTTTATTTTAAATTTAAAGTATATTTTATATAATATATTTACGTAAACCAACCAATGTCTTATTGAATCTCCTGTTCTATTGGTGTTTGTTATTATTATTATTATTAAATTATTTATTTACTTACATAAATATATGAAAAATAATAAATCATTATTATAAAATATTATATAAATATTATATAAATATAATAATAAAAAATATAATACAAATATACTATGAATTTTAAATTTTGAATAATATATATATATATATATATATATATTTTTTTTTTTTTATTTTTTTTTTTTATTGCATTTATTTATTGATTTATTTATTGATTTATTTATTGATTGATTGATTGATTGATTGATTGATTGACAGACTGATAGATTTGAACATCTCCTGGTACAATTGGGCATGTACACATGATATATATATGATGATATGAGCACAAGTAGTGTTCTTTTAGAAGCATGGCCCACAACCAGACAGACAAATTATTCACTATCTCCATAACATTTAAGCACCATACAGAGGCCCTACATTCATCTCAGCACTCGCTTAGTGCGTTTCAGCACTTCATCAATCAAGCAAACGGCTCATGGATCGTGTTTGCAAAATATGCAGCCTTGTGGAGATGGAAATTACCATAAAGTGTTTTTGTCAAGACAATATTTTTCATTAATAATACATTTTGCACTAAATTACTAGAAAAGTATTCAGAAAGTCCATGAGGTGAAATATATTTTAGAACTTCTGTAAGCTTTTTTTTTGTGTGTGCTGGCTTTTAGCAATTTTGGCACGCCAGCCAACATCCCAACAATGTCAATTGAATCTGATGAATCTGCATGCTGTAAATCAGTTATGATGTTTTCATGTCACCACTAGATGAGATTGTAAAGGATTTCCAGAAACGGACAGCCAGCACAGTATTTTCACTGATTCTTAAACCACACCGTGACCCACAGCTGCATACACAGTTACTTGTCCTTTAGCATGTGCTGCTATTCAGAGATTCAGTTCAAACGACTGCACTGATGGCAGAAACAATTCCCTGCAGGGATCCTGGATGCTAGCAGATTTCTCAGGAGCACAATACTGATATATCTTCAGTTGGCCCTACCTGGGATTTGACTTTGACCTTGTTGGCAGCAATCTGGATCAACTACTTCAATCACTGCTCGCCCCGGTTCACTGTGCCAGGGATCATTGGGATGGCAGTACCTGGAAAATGGAAAGCCACACATGACAGAATGAGAGTAATGTTTGGAAGAGTGGTGACAAGACACACATTAATGCAACTTATTGTTAAACATTAAAAAACATTTATGTAATGTATGCTATGTGTAATGAATGTGGGGTGGTGTCACATGGTGAAGCCAAAACTGTTTCAAATTTGAGAACGTTTTTGCAGAGTAAAATACCACATATTTTCATATATTTATAATAATATGACACATTCTGTCAGGTGTCAACTATATAATGAAACTAGATTTTAAGTAAAGTATTTGCTTATTATTCATTATTGTCACGTTCCAAACAAGAAGAGGAGAGTTGAGGATCTTCAAACAGCAGACTTTATTTAATTAAACAAAAGAAAGCATGTAATCCATCCAGGAGCAAACACAGGAACAAACATAACAGCTTTGTAAAACAAAGATAAAACCAGACCAAAGAAACTCAGGGCAATATATATATATATATATATATATATATATATATATATATATATATATATATGTACAAGCTACAGGCGTGGCAACTTAATCAATCAATGATTTGCTATGACAACAAATAAGAACTTTCAGGAAACCATGGAAAAAAACAAGGACGAGAACTTTGGTAACAGGAACAGGAAAAACTAATCCAATTCCCACCCAGATCCCCACCTCTGAATCCTTGTCCTTGTCCAGTCCCCCGGCGCCCTCTAGGGGCAGGGAGCAACCTGGTTCCCTCCAGCCTCCGGTCCCAATGCCAATCCCTTGATTCACTTCCTGCCACTGGGGTGGCGGGGAAGTCGGGGCCGGCCTGTTGGCGGTGTGGGAACCCGGGTCACTTTATAGATCAATGTCCCGTGATGGAGGTGGGAATGCTGATCCGGGTCCCCAACACGCCCCAGGCTGCCCCGATCGAGCCAGGCTGTACCAAATACCAGTGAGTATTCAGGGGGGTACCTATCCGGCTTTGGTGGATTCAGGGTGTAACCAGACATCTATCCATCAAAGCCTGATACAATCGTTGGCATTGGATAATAGCCGCATGGTTAAGGTACGGTGTGTGCACAGGGATGTGGTGAGTTATCCGCTGGTGATGGTTGTAATACATTTCCGGGGACAAAAACATAGAGTGGAGGTGGCAGGCTAATTTTGGGAACAAATTGGCCAGCATTTGGTAGTTTATTGGGGTATCTATGTGAAGAAAGCGGCTGTGCAGGTTGGGGAGACTGAGCCGGGACCATCGGGTACTGTTGCAGAGGAACAGAGTGGTGTAGAGAGGCTGATCCTCACTGACCGCGAGGATTTTCCTCTGGAGCACTCCCAAGATGAGTCGTTTAAAAATGCGTTTGCCCAGGTCCGATCGATCGACGGACAGGTTCTCCATCCTGAGCAACCGCTCTCTTATCCTTATTTTGCCATATTAAAAGACAGGTTGTATCGAATGACCCAGGACACTCAGTCAAAGCAAGATGCAACCCAATTGTTAGTCCCGAAAAGCCGTCGGGAAATGCTTTTCCAGACGGCTCATTCTAATCCTATGGCCGGTCATTTGGGTCAAGCAGCCACACTGAATCGTTTAATGGTCCGTTTTTTTTGGCCGGGCATTCCCGAGAACATTTGCAGATGGTGCGCGTCTTGTCGTGAATGTCAGCTGGTAAATCCACCGGCCTTTTCAAAAGCGCCATTGCGCCCTCTACCGCTTATGCAGGTCCCCTTCGAGAAAATTGGCATGGACCTCATCGGACCATTGGAGCGATCCGCAACTATGCAACACGATACCCCGAAGCAATTGCCCTCCGTACCATTTCCACAAAGAGTGTTGCGGAGGCATTGTTTAGTTTAATCTCCCGGGTGGGGATCCCGAAAGAGATCCTCACTGATCAAGGCACGGCGTTTATGTCACGTACATTATGCAAACTTTACGGATTATTGGGCATTAAATCGATCCGCACCAGCGTCTATCACCCACAGACGGATGGGTTGGTGGAACGATTTAATCGCACTTTAAAGACAATGATCTGAAAGTTCATACAGGAATATTTTTTTATCCCCAAAAATTGGGATAAATGGTAGGAACCCCTATTGTTCGCTGTACGTGAGGTCCCACAAGCCACCACCGGGTTTTCCCCATTCGAGCTGAACGAAACTGCGTGAATTTTCACAGGGAGATAAAGTGCTTGTATTACTCCCAACTTCTAGCTCAAAATTACTTGCCAAGTGGCCAGGGCCCTTTGTGGTCACACAGCGAATAGATTAGATTAGATTCAACTTTATTGTCATTACACAAGTACAGGTACAAGGCAACGAAATGCAGTTTAGGTCTAACCAGAAGTGCAATAGCAGCAAGTGCAGGATATACAGTGGTTTCATAAGTGCAGGACATGAATATGTACTGAATATATATAAAGATGGCTATTACTATAGATAGAATTTTACAGGTTAATATGTACTATAGAATATAATATACAAATGGCTATTACTATAAACAGACTTTACAGATAGATATGTACTGAATATAATATACAGATGGCTATTACTATAAACAGAATTTACAGATAGATGTATACAATGATATGTTAGGCTAAGATGGGCAGTATAGCAATGGACGATATAGTGCAAATGAGCAAATTCCAGTTAGGTATAGTAGTGCAAGATGCATATATGAACAGGTGTTACTGTAATAAACAGTCGGTAGTGCAAATGAACATCCAGTAGTGCAAATAACAAAGTGAAGGCAGATGTGAGGGGGGAGAGGAGAGTTAGCAGTATATAAGGGGAGTGGGATCAACGAGGGTTAGAGTTCAATAAAGAGACAGCTCTGGGAAAAAAACTGTTCTTTAGTCTGCTGGTCCTGGTCCGGAGGCACCTGAAACGCCTACTGGAGGGCAGGAGAGAAAACTGTTTGTGGGCTGGGTGAGAGGAGTCCTTAAGGATGCTGCGAGCTCAATGCAGACAGCGTTTCCTCTGGATGTGGTCGATGGCAGGTAGTGGAGTCCCTGTGATGCACTGGGCGGTTTTCACCACCCGCTGCAGTGCCTTGCGCTCTGCAACAGAGCAGCTCCCATACCATACTGTAACACAGTTGGTCAGGATGCTTTCTATTGCGCAGCGATAGAAGTTCACCAGTATAGCCGAGGATAGCTGATTCTTCCTCAGTGTCCTCAGGAAGAAAAGACGCTGGTGAGCCTTCTTGATCAGGCTGGAGGTGTTGGTTGTCCAGGACATGTCCGCCGAGATGTGGATCCCCAGGAACTTGAAACTGGAGACACGCTCAACAGCCATTCCATTGATGTGGATGGTGTCGTGTGTGCCTCTTGACTCTTTCCTGAAGTCCACGATGAGTTCCTTCGTTTTGGTGGTGTTGAGGAGCAGATTATTTTCAGTGCACCATGTGGCCAGGTGCTGGATCTCCTCCCTATAGGCAGTCTCATCGTTGTTGCTGATGAGTCCAATCACCGTAGTGTCGTCCGCAAACTTGACGATGGAATTAGATCCATACACAGGCTTGCAATCGGAGGTGAAGAGGGAGTAGAGAAATGGGCTTAGCACACAGCCCTGTGGTACACCAGTATTAAGTGTGATGGAGGTGGAGCAGGTGGAGCCTGATCGAACATTCTGGGGTCTGTTGGTCAGAAAGTCCAATATCCAGTTGCACATTAAGGCGTTGATGCCCAGGTCTCCAAGTTTGGCTATTAACTTGGTTGGGATAACAGTGTTGAATGCTGAGCTGAAGTCAACAAACAGCATACGTGCATACGTGTTCTTATTGTCCAGATGTGTGAGCAGAGAGTGCAGTGCCAAGGAAACTGCATCCTCTGTGCTCCTATTGCTACGGTAGGCAAACTGGTGTGAGTCCAATGTGGATGGTAGAGAGTCTTTTAGATGTGCCAAGACCAGCTGCTCAAAGCACTTCATAACGATGGGTGTGAGTGCTACAGGGCGGTAGTCGTTAAGGCACAACGGGCTAGAGTGTTTTGGCACTGGCACAATGGAAGTGCATTTAAAGCATGTTGGTACAGTTGCTTGGGCAAGAGACAAGTTGAAAATGTCTGTAAAAACCCCAGCGAGCTGCTCTGCACATGACCTGAGTACGCGTCCAGGGATGTTGTCTGGTCCAGCAGCCTTGTGCGGGCTGATTTGGCACAGTGCATTGCAGACATCTGTGGAGGAGAGTGTGATTGGCGAGTGGTCAGCTGAGGGTTTGGCCTTGGTGGCAGTTTCTCTGTTGTCCCTTTCAAAGCGAGCATAAAAGTAATTTAGCTCGTTCAGGAAGTTGATATCAGTGGCTGCGGGGGTGGAGTGGGTGGGTTTGTAGTCACTGATGGCCTGAATGCCCTGCCACATGCGTCGAGGGTCAAAGTTGGAAAAGTGTCCCTCTATCTTTAGCTTGTAGCAGTGCTTGGCCTCTTTGATGCCCCTCTTCAGGTTTGCTCTGGATGTGCTGTAGGCTTGTGCATCTCCTGATCTGAAGGCAGCATTGCGTGTCTTCAACAGGAGTCGCACTTCCCTGTTCATCCATGGCTTCTGATTAGGGTATGTGGTGATCTGCTTCTAGGTTGTAACACTGTCAGTGGTGGTATTGATATAATCCAGTACAGAGGAGGTGTAGCAGTCAATGTCTGTGTGAGAGCCATTGGTGGCTTGGGAAGCAAACATACTCCAGTCTGTGTGTAGAAACCTTTCCTGGAGTATGAAATCTGCCCCCTCAGGCCACACCTTGATGGTCTTCACTGATGGCTTCACACGGTTGATGAGGGGTGCATATTTGGGGGTGAGGAACAAAGAAAGGTGATCTGACTGTCCCAGGTGGGGGAGGGGTGTCGCAACGTAAGCTCCAGCCATGTTTGTGTAAACATGGTCTAAAGTTTTGTTTCCTCTGGTGTGACAGGAAACATGCTGGTGAAATTTCGGTAGCACTGACTTTAAGTTTGAATGATTAAAATCACCAGCAACAATAAACGCAGCTTCCGGGTGAACAGTCTGTTGTTTACTGATGGCTGCGTGAAGTTCTTTCATAGCAAGCTTAGTATCAGCATCCGGGGGAATACAGGCTGCAGTTATAATGGTGGAAGTGAACTCCCGCGGTAGATAAAACGGTCTACATTTAACCATGAGAAACTCAAGGTTAGCTGAACAATGTCTCCCAACAATAGCAGAGTTTGTGCACCAAGCTTTGTTAATGTAAATGCACAATCCACCACCTCTGGTCTTACCGGAGCCATCTAATGTTCTATCCGCCCGGAGTGTGTGGCGTCCCGCTAGCTCAATAGCGTTGTCCGGTATTCCGCTGTTTAACCATGTTTCCGTGAATATTAAGACGTTACAGTTCAAAAATCGAATCTCCTCCATTTTGTTCACCAGCGACCGAACATTGGCAAGGAAAATGCTGGGTAAAGAGAGCCGGTGTGATGTTAGCTTTAGCTTAGCTCTTAGTCCTCCGCGCTTCCCCCGCCTTTGTTTACGATCTCGACGCCGCCTGCGAGCACTTCCGCCTGGCCGGGTAGAGTGCATAGCCTCGGGTGTTCTGGTGATCTCAGGAAGAAGTTGAAGGTTGTCCATAAAACTGTCGGAAATTCGCAAACCAATATCCAAAAGCTCACATCGGGTGTACGATGTAAAGGCACAACTGTTCTACACGAACAGACCCGAAATGAGCAAGAAATATACCGCAACATTGCAGAATCTGGAGAGACCCCATGAATGTCCCCTGAATAGGAGATCTCGATTATGAGGTGATTCGATCGGATAGGAGCGGGGCACATCAAATATACCACCTTAACCTCCTTAAAAAATGTAGTGAGGCGGAGTCAGTGATGTTGGCAACGGCAGTGAGTGGGGAGGAGGATCTCGGGCCAGAGGTGAACACAAAAGGTACATACCTCGCTCTGGCCCCAGGGGGAGATCATCTCTCGCCATTGCAGCTCACTGACATAGCCCAGTTGAGCCGGGTGTGGTGGTTCGCAGTTGGCCGTATAGGTTACCAGAACACAAAAAAAAAGTGGTTCAGGAAGAATTAGAGGCGATGCTAGACATGGGAGTATTAGAAGAATCCTACAGTGACTGGGCCAGCCCGATAGCTTTAGTTCCTAAAATGGACGGCTCAGTCCGGTTCTGTGTGGATTATTGCAAGGTGAACGCTGTGTTGAAATTCGACGCATATCCAATGCCAAGGGTTGATGCTCGATCGGCTAGGCACGGCTTGCTTTTATTCGACGCTGGATTTAACAAAGGGATATTGGCAGATCCCCTTAACGCCTTTATCTAAAGAAAAAACAGCCTTTACGACGCCGTTTGGATTACACCAATTTGTTATACTTCCGTTCGGGTTGTTTGGGGCTCCGGCCACGTTTCAGCGTCTCATGGATAAAATTCTTCGGCCGCATGCTGCATATGCTGCTGCATACTTGGATGATATCATTATCTATAGTAATGATTGGCAGCGGCATATGGATCATGTGCGGGCCGTTCTGAGGACGCTGAGAACAACACGAAGAAGTGTGCGATGGCTCCCCGGCCTGAGTCGGGCGGTGGGGGTATGTGGCAAGGGGGGCGTGGTTTAGCAAAGTCTGTGACGGGAAAGTGAGACAAAGGTCTCTTGTTTCAGTGATTGGCATGGATATAAGCCACGGAGGAAATGAGGACTAGAGAGAGAAGAGCTGGACACACACGCTGGGACTCAAACAGGGACAGAGAGGACGTGCAGAGAGGAGCTGCCAAAGCTAAACCGCTGATATCCAGAGATTGAGTTTATTTACGTTGTGCGATGTGCACCTTGTTTTGTGAACTGAGTTAAAACTAATAAAATACCTGTTTCGAGTTCCCAGCCAGCCGACCCCCTTGTCTTTTTCCTTGTACATACACAAACGTTGTTACACTGATCAATAATGGTCTAAATGGTTGATTTTTTTAGTCAATTAAATAAATTTTCTTTCAGTAACCAAATGTAATCAGGTTGATTCTATCTTATTAAATAATGTTGTTTATTTCAATATGCGACTCAAATATGCAAATTTTTGGGAGAAATGTTGAATCCCTTCTCACATGTGTGACAATCTACTCTTGCAGGAATCCTTCCTCAAAGTCATGCAGTCTGTTTTATTCAGTTATGAGCTGTAAAGAAGCCAAACTCTCCAGCTTGAACCGTGCAGTGTGGATAAAAAAATATAAACTGCTAAACCCACTGGACTAGTGAACTGTCACACAAGTTAAAGTATGTCATGTGTGTGTGTGTGCGTGTGTGTGCGTGTGTGTGTGTGTGTGTGTGTGTAGTGTGTTTTTTGCATGGATGCTCTTCAGCCAGAATATAATCGTGTATAAATGAGATGACCGCGTGCAATATTTAAAAAGGAGGATCTCTGCAGAATAAGTACGCGACACTTACATGAACAAGACAAATAAAAAATGGCACTTCATATCAAAAACACTGCAGATACATTAGAAAATTAAGATTTCATGTTGAGTTTAATGATATATTTCTACCCTATTGGACCCTTAAAAATGACTTTCATTGGTATAACCCAATGAACATTTAATCATATTAGCAATATTTTCCTATATGAATTAAACCAGCTAATTTTGGCAAAATTATTATTATTATTATTTTTTTGTGCAAAACATTACAAGTCTAAAGACAGATGGTGACATAAAATAGTCGGCACCTTAAATCTTAATTTATTATTGAAGATAGATGTAGATAATAGTTAATATAGCTGGCATCAGTGCAGTACTGTGCTCCTTATGTTGCTGTTTCATATGTATGAGTGCATATAATGAAGACTAAGACCTTTACAGGTGCGTTTCAGCCCCAGATTAAACACACACCTGTTCTTATAATCTTACCAATTAACCTTCACACTCAGCTTGTATCCAGTTTCACTAGAACGTGTGAATCTCGTGATTGTGTGTAGTGTGTCACAATGTCCAATCTCTTTATCTGAGAAATCAGAGAAAGAGCCTAATTCATAATGCTACACCAGAGCTCAAAAACACTCACAGGGCTGATTTTAATGCTGGTGGATTTATATTTTAGGGATGTTTATTAAGTCATTACTATAGATAAAATCATCATGGGTAGTAACAATGTAATTACAGTGTAATTATATA
Organism: Rhinogobio ventralis; assembly: GCA_039654625.1. Taxonomy (NCBI): domain Eukaryota; kingdom Metazoa; phylum Chordata; class Actinopteri; order Cypriniformes; family Gobionidae; genus Rhinogobio; species Rhinogobio ventralis. The sequence goes on along the minus strand of CM077217.1, from coordinate 26,867,090 downwards.
TTATTAGATTTTTTGGCCCCACCTTAACTACAATGTACTTACATCAAAAAATAAGTACAATATACTGTGTTCATATTGTATTGCAAAACACTTTTGCTGATATTGAGTTGGTATATGGGGAAAGTTAGGGACAGGTGTGGAGGTATGGGTAAGTTTAAGGGTAAAGTTAGGGACAGGTGTGGTGGTGTCGGTAAGTTTAAGGGTAAAGTTAGGGACAGGTGTGGTAGTATGGGTAAGTTTAAGGGTAAAGTTCGGGACAGGTGTGGTGGTGTGGGTAAGTTTAAGGGTAAAGTTAGGGACAGGTGTGGTGGTGTGGGTAAGTTTAAGGGTAGGGTTAGGAACAGGTGTGGTGGTATGGGTATGTTTAAGGGTAAAGTTAGGGTCAGGTGTGGTGGTATGGGTAAGTTTAAGGGTAAAGTTAGGGACAGGTGTGGTGGTATGGGTAAGTTTAAGGGTAAAGTTAGGGACAGGTGTGATGGTATGGGTAAGTTTAAGGGTAGGGTTAGGGACAGGAGTGGTGGTATGGGTAAGTTTATGGGTAAAGTTAGAGACAGGTGTGGTGGTATGGGTAAGTTTAAGGGTAAAGTTAGGGACAGGTGTGGTGGTGTGGGTAAGTTTAAGGGTAAAGTTAGGGACAGGTGTGGTGGTATGGGTAAGTTTAAGGGTAAAGTTAGGGACAGGTGTGGTGGTGTGGGTAAGTTTAAGGGTAGGGTTAGGGACAGGTGTGGTGGTATGGGTATGTTTAAGGGTAAAGTTAGGGACAGGTGTGGTGGTATAGGTAAGTTTAAGGGTAAAGTTAGGGACAGGTGTGGTGGTATGGGTAAGTTTAAGGGTAGGTTTAGGGACAGGTGTGGTGGTATGGGTATGTTTATGGGTAAAGTTAGAGACAGGTGTGGTGGTATGGGTAAGTTTAAGGGTAAAGTTAGGGACAGGTGTGGTGGTGTGGGTAAGTTTAAGGGTAAAGTTAGGGACAGTTGTGGTGGTGTGGGTAAGTTTAAGGGTAAAGTTAGGGACAGATGTGGTGGTGTGGGTAAGTTTAAGGGTAAAGTTAGGGACAGGTGTGGTGGTATGGGTAAGTTTAAGGGTAAAGTTCGGGACAGGTGTGCTGGTGTGGGTAATTTTAAGGGTAAAGTTAGGGACAGGTGTGGTGGTATGGGTAAGTTTAATGGTAGGGTTAGGGACAGGTGTGGTGATATGGGTAAGTTTAAAGGTAAAGTTAGGGACAGGTGTGGTGGGATGGGTAAGGTTAAGGGTAAAGTTAGGGACAGGTGTGGTGGTATGGGTAAGTTTAAGGGTAGGGTTAGGGACAGGTGTGGTGGTATGGGTCAGTTTAAGGGTAAAGTTAGGGACAGGTGTGGTGGTATGGGTCAGTTTAAGGGTAAAGTTAGGGACAGGTGTGGTGGTGTGGGTCAGTTTAAGGGTAAAGTTAGGGACAGGTGTGGTGGTATGGGTAAGTTTAAGGGTAGGGTTAGGGACAGTTGTGGTGGTATGGGTAAGTTTAAGGGTAAAGTTAGGGACAGGTGTGGTGGTGTGGGTAAGTTTAATGGTAGGGTTAGGGACAGGTGTGGTGATATGGGTAAGTTTAAGGGTAAAGTTAGGGACAGGTGTGGTGGGATGGGTAAGGTTAAGGGTAAAGTTAGGGACAGGTGTGGTGGTATGGGTAAGTTTAAGGGTAGGGTTAGGGACAGGTGTGGTGGTATGGGTCAGTTTAAGGGTAAAGTTAGGGACAGGTGTGGTGGTATGGGTCAGTTTAAGGGTAAAGTTAGGGACAGGTGTGGTGGTATGGGTAAGTTTAAGGGTAGGGTTAGGGACAGTTGTGGTGGTATGGGTAAGTTTAAGGGTAAAGTTAGGGACAGGTGTGGTGGTATGGGTAAGTTTAAGGGTAAGGTTAGGTGTAAGGGTCAACAGTGTAATTATAAATGTAACTACAGAAATTAATTACAGATGTAATTACATGCAGGTATTTTTAAAAATGTAAGTACAATGTAAAAACATGTATGTACACAATAAGTGTGTTGTATCAAATGATTAATTAAAATGTTAGTACATGGTAGTTAAGGCCACCTAATATAAAATGGGTCTGATTTTTTTGGTTACACTTTATTTTAAGGCAGTGTTACTCATTGCCCCGCTCGCAAGCCTTCTGCAGCTCGCTCAGGTTAATTTGCTGCTCGCATGGCAGTAAATAATAAGGTGAAATTATCACGCAGTCAATACATATATTTCATAAAAACAAGCAGGGCTATAACATCACCCATTAAAAACTCAAAGTGTTAGCTCTATTACAAATCATTTATATTTAAAAAATACCTCAAAACAGCGGCATTACGGAAATATAAGACTAGAAAGGATATTTAAATTTGCTCTACCCTTTTGTCCATGACTAACTGCGGAGTTGCCAGTTATGGCTGTCTTTCCAGCTCTTCACGCCAAATGTGATCTTATAGAGCAACACGTTCTCATGAAATGTGTATCTATAATACAAATTGTATTTATCGTGCGATTTATACGCCAAAATGACTTTTTACGCGCATATGATATGCATTGTCAAGGATTAGTGGTGTGGGTTACGCGCCAGCATCATGAGCACAGACAGCGTGCCAGAATCAAGTTCTCTTTCGCTCTTGAACAAACTATAACACACAGAATTATGCCTAAATGTCCTTTTTGTCGAGTATCCTCATTAGAACAGTTTTAAATGAGTTAAATAATGTCTTAAATGACCTTAAATTGTTCTGAGAGAATGAGATCTTAAAGTGACAGCAGCCGCTAATGATGTCTATCATTAATGATCATCACTCACTGCTCTTGACTAATAAACTTTAGAGGATTCATCTATATTTAAATAATATTTTATGCAGTGCAGACTGTTTGATAACTTTATTCAATTTCTGTAGCCTATTTCCTACCTGTTAGACAGGAAGGGCACAGGTAAATATGGGTTTATGAGAGGATTGTTTTAAGTTGAAGTTTGAAGCCTAATAAATGTTAAAAAGCTTTAAATTACACTGTAATGTTGAATGGCTATAATTAATGTTTAAAATTGGGGGGGAAATCTATTTCATAGAGACATTAGTATCACTATTAGTATCAGTGATGCCTTCATTCATAAAAAGATGCCATTGAACAAATATTACTGTAATAATAATAATAATAATAATAAACATATTATACTGTCTTTGTTTTTTCTACATTAATTTGGCAATTTACTGTAAAATGATTATATTATAAAATATATTACAAATGTATAAAAACATGTTTTAAACAGAAAAATGTGTGATAAATGTAGTTCATTTTTTTAATCGATTGAAAGCACTAAAAGAAAGTTTACATCAAAAATATATTATGCATACTCACTATCTATCTACCTTTTGTATTTATTGCATTGCATATTGTATGTTCAGGGATGACTGGATGTAACTTTTGATACTTTGCAGTAAAAGTGGCTCTCCTATTGATTTTGTTCTATCAGTGCGAATCTCATGAAAAAAAAATAGTGAAGACCATTGTTTTAAGGTGTCATTGTTACAGTGTAATTAAATATTTAAGTACTGAGTAATATTAATTAACTACATTTACTTACTATAGGGTTAGGGTAGGATTAGGGATTGAGTGAGGGTTAGTTGCATGTAATTATGCATAATTTACTCTTATTACTATAGTAAGTACATGTAACATATGTAACAAGAACACTGTAAAATAAAGTGTTACCGATTTTTTTAGTTTAGATTTTAGATTTAGTTCAGATTATATTTTTTAAAATATCCATCCATCCATCCATCCATCCATATGATCTATTTCATAAAAAATAAAATAAATGACCATAAAGGTTCATCCCCAAACCAAGCCAGTAGTGCATAAGCTGATTATTCGAAAACATACAAATGAGAATGTATGACATGCCGATTGGCCAAAACTTAAAATAGTTACAAATTGCCATGAGAGTTTGTTGGAACATCATGACTCACCCGGTTATACATTTTATTTTAGGTTTATTATATTAATTTAAAAAAAATTTGCAATAATAAAATCTATGATAATACTTAAAACATTTATTCAATCTGGCCCCTGAGTTAATTTCACTCTTTTTTTCAATTGTTTATTGATTTGGAAATATCATCTCCCAGCGCTTTATGAACAACGACACTGAACAACGAGGTCAGTGACATGAAGTAATACACAGATGCATTGACAAGGTGTTTTCCATATAGCATATAAACTGCCCCACAGGCAAGGACTATTAGTCAGATGGATTTGTCAGGAGCGGAAATATATGTCTGATGTCACTGCAATGTTTCTCCAATATCTGTGGAGGCCAAGAGCCGTAGGATGCAAACGGAAGAGATAAAGACCAAAGCAGGTGAACCATCCCCAATGGGATGAACTCTAGCCAGATTTAGCCAAGTCGGACTCATTTTTACTATATTGTTATTGCTTTATAGCAGGGGTGTCCAAACTTTTTTAAAAGGGGGCCAGATTTAATGTTATGGACACTTTTCTAATATATATATAACATGTTTGGTTTGTTTACTGGAAACATGACAGATTTGACAAAAGCTTGAGCTGACAGTAGAGTAGCTTGAGATAGGACACAGATGTAAATTTAATACAACAGTATCTGTAAAACTTTCAACAAACCTCGGTTTTAAAGGGTGAAATTTAAATATTATTACTTAGTTAGAACTCTAATTCTTATTTAAATTAACGAGTACTCTATTTAGATCACCACAGGTAAAACCACACTGCAAAAAATACTTTTCTTACTTTTTTCCAGTCCAAATATCAAAAAATTCTTAAATCAAGATGCTTTTACTAGATAAGTAAAATGACATACAATATTTTTCTTGATTTCTGTGAGGGAAAAAAATCTAAATTAAGTGAGTTTTTGCTTAAAACAAGCAAAATGATCTGGCAGTGGGGTAAGAAAAATTATTTTGTTTCTGTTTGGGACAACAAAAAAAAAGACATTTTTTAATTATTGGACAAAAAAACTCCACAAGTAGTAACCTAGAATACTGTCTAACACTTGATGGCTGCTCTGTCAAGTCCTCATCGTCAGTTAGGAACCTGGGTGTGCTCTTTGACACCAATCTCTCATTTGAAAGCCACGTTTCTAGCATCTGTAAAACTGCATTCTACCATCTTAAAAATATATCTAAATTACAGCACATGCTTTCAATGCAAAATGCTGAACAGTTAGTTCAGGCGTTCATGACCTCAAGGCATGATTATTGTGATTATAGATTATTGGCTATATGCTCTACTGGGTGGTTGCCCTGCACGCTTAATAAACAAACTCCAGCTGGTCCAAAACGCAGCAGCTCGAGTTCTTACTAGAACCAGGAAGTATGACCATATTAGCCCGGTTCTGTCAACACCGCACTGGCTCCCTATTAAACGTATACATTTTAAAATCTTGCTAATTACTTACAAAGCACTAAATGGTTTAGCTCCCCAGTACTTGAGCGAGCTCTTAACGCATTATACTCCATCACGTCTATTGCGGTCTCAAAACTCTGGCCAGTTGATAATACCTAGAATATCAAAATTAACTGCAGGCGGTCGATCCTTTTCCTATTTAGCACCTAAACTCTGGAACAGCCTTCCTAGCACTGTTCGGGAAGCAGACACACTCTGTCAGTTTAAATCTAGACTAAAAACACATCTCTTTACTATGGCATACACATAGAACATTATCAATTTATATTATTTAAATTAGTTAAATGATTGTTAGGCTGCATTAACTAGGTCAGCCAGAACCCAGAACACTGATGTACTGATGTACTCGTTACATCATAAGAAGAATGGCATCTACGCTAATGTTAATCTCTCTGTTTATCCCGAGGTTTACTGCAGTCAGCCGCATCCGGGCTGTATTCAGATCAGATGGTGGACCTGCGCCTAGATATGACCAACTCATCCCTGAAGTGTCTGCAGAGACTGTGTCAATTAAACTCCACCCTGTAAATGCCGCATCGACACGACATCCTTATTAAACCCGTCTCTAAAAATGTCAACTATCTTACAGATCTGCCCGCATTGACACTATATGATAATTGAACCGAGCTGGGGTGCGTTTCCCAAAAGCATTGTTAGCCAACTATGGTCACAAGTTCCGTCGTTATCAACATAGTTCAACGAGTCTGTGTTTCCCGAAACCATCGTTCCAAACAGCGTTGCAAAGTTGTTTGGTTGAAACGACAGCTCTCGACCTGTGGTTAGTAGCATAGTTTCTTGTTTGCATGACATGTGGACTTAATAAATCCTTACCTTGAGCAAAATAAGCAAGCTGACATTTAGTAGTACAATTTATATCTTTTATTTTGAATACATACAAATGTCATTTATGTCTTTTAGATTGTCAAGAGACAAACTTGAAGTTTTTGAAGAGTGTGCATGTGCGTACGTGCTCTAGTACGTAAGAACGAGCCTGTGATTGAATCTGGAAATAAAGCAAAATAACTGAGAAAAATAAGAATTACTCCTCAGATGCCATGTCCATAATTTATAGCAATAAATCTAGCATGAATTCTATCTCAAACTAATTCATTAAAAGCAGTTATTACTCCACTACCTGCGTGACATCATTAACCAACGCGGTTGAACGACAGATTTGCGACAATACGGTTTCAGGAAACAGTCGTGAGTAGCTAGTTGATTTCATCAAATTCTGTTCATTATTTTCCTGTTTAACACTGTGAAGCTGCTTTGAAACAATCTGCATTGTAAAAAGCGCTATATAAATAAAGTTGACTTGACTTAACTTACCCCATTGGCAGATAATTTTGCTTGTTTTAAGCAAAAACTCACTTCATTTTGATTTTATTTTCCAGAAAACAAGAAAAAATATCTTATTTTACTTATCTAGTAAATGCATCTTGATGTAAGAATCTAGAATCTTATTTAAGAAAATAGCATTTTTTGCAGTGCACACATGGCACCTCACTACATGGTAAAAAATATTATTTCTATATCTAGAATGGCTTTATGGTATTTAGTGTATAATTTAATATAAATACAAATGCACAAAACTGCAAGTTTATGACAAAAATTGTCTGTAATTTGGCCTTTATTACTCATTTAATACGTCTACATTAAAAATTAAATTAGATATTAACCTACATTTCTGACAAAATACCATGGTTACAGTTAGTGTTACAGTAAATCCATGATAAATGTTGGTGAATTGTTGGTTGAAAAGTATTCTAACTGGATTGTTGTGGCTCAGTGTTTCTCCTGATTTCTTCCAAATAACACAAAGTGAGAAGAATGTTTAACCTTCCCCTGTACCATAGCTCCCAAATTCCCATTCCGTGTTGTTATCGTTATACACTGTAAAATCCAACAGTGATTCTAACTAACATTTTTTAGTTAAATTTACTTAACTCTCTGAAGTTGGCAAAGTCGATACTCAGTCGATTTTGGTCATTCAGGCAAGTGTTATACGTCATTATAATCGTCTCGGTTACGTATGGTAACCCTCGTTCCCTAAAGGAGGGAACGGAGACGTACGTCGGACGTCACCGACGAATTGGGGATCACTTCTGGGAGCCCCTATCAGCTTCGAGATATAGAGAACGGGCCAATGGCCATTGGCGTGCGAGATTTGCATATCGCGCTCCGCCCCGCGCTGCGGGTATAAACAGGAGGCGAATGCAGCGCACTGTTGTTTTTCGCTGAGGAGCCGAACTAGTGACTCGGCCATGCAGTGATGGTACAGCAACTGTGGCGACGGGACGTACGTCTCCGTTCCCTCCTTCAGGGAACGAGGGTTACCATACGTAACCGAGACGTTCCCTTTCAGTCAGTCACGTTCGACGTACGTCGGACGTCACCGACGAATTGGGATCCCTTTGGAAAATGCCACAGTTACTACCACTTCCAGCGCCCAGCGAGAGCCCCTCAGACCCCGTCTGTTCCGGGCGGGGAATTCACGCAGGGAAGTCACACTGCTGTTCCACAAGACCCACTTCAGCAGACTATTGGATAACGCTGGGAAAGCGTGCCCAGAGGGACGCTGCGGAAGCCACATCATGCCCGAAGGGAGTTACCATGTGGAGAATACACGTATGGACTGGCCGTGGGCAGTGCAATATACGGAAGTCCCAGGGGTGGCCCCGGCCAAACAGGCGGGGGAACAACACCTAACTGAGACGGCAGAGCGCTCTGCGAGGGAAAGACACGGGCTCGCCGTAGGGAGCCGTACCGTGGAAGAATACACATATGGGACCGCCGTGGGGGTCACAACATATGGAACCCAGCCTAACACAAGTTCCACCAATGTATACGAGTGTTAGACCTGGCGTCGGACGCTCCGCCACATCCGACTGCCGCGGGTTGCGGAGGACTCAACAGGGTTTGCCGTTCTGGGGAACTCGACTGGAGCATATAAGCGCACGTATCCGTTCCATAGGGAAGGGAGTGGCGCAGCAAGCCGACACTTAGAACGGGCACTTCGGTGTTACTGACTATGGGAAGCGAGTACACAGGAAGATACCGGCTCTACACGGAGGCTATAAAATCTAGCGAACGTGTTAGGTGTCGCCCAGCCCGCAGCTCTACAATATCTGTCAGCGAGGCACCACGAGCCAACGCCCAGGAAGAAGCTACACCCCTAGTGGAGTGGGCTCTTAACCCGAGTGGGCAGGGCACGTCTTGGGTTTGATACGCCAAGACGATGGCATCCACTATCCAGTGGGCCATCCTCTGCTTGGAGACAGCCTTTCCCTTCTGCTGGCCTCCATAACAGACGAAGAGCTGTTCTGAGGTCCTGAAGCTTTGCGTTCTGTCCACGTAAGTCCGCAGAGCGCGGACTAGACAGAGAAAAGCTAGGGCTGGGTCTGCCTCCTCCGAAGGCAGCGCTTGCAGGCTCACCACCTGGTCCCGGAAGGGAGTGGTGGGAACCTTGGGCATATATCCGGGCCGGGGTCTCAGGATTACATGAGAGTTACCGGGTCCGAATTCCAGGCACGATTCGCCGACCGAAAATGCCTGCAGGTCCCCTACCCTCTTGATAGAGGCCAATGCAGTCAGGAGTACTGTCTTCAGAGACAGGATTTTTAACTCAGCTGACTGCAAAGGCTCAAAGGGCGCCCTCTGCAGTGCGGTTAGCACCAGAGTTAAGTCCCAAGAGGGTATAGAGGGAGGGCGAGGCGGATTTAGTCTCCTTGCCCCCCTCAGGAACCTGACGATCAGATCGTGCTTCCCTAGAGACTTACCACCTACCATGTCATGATTAGCGGCGATAGCGGCAACATAGACTTTGAGGGTGGAGGGAGACAGCCTTCGCTCCAACCCATCCTGTAGGAAGGAAAGCACAGAACCGACCGAACATCTCCGGGGGTCTTCTCAGCGAGAAGAACACCAGTCGACGAACAGGTTCCACTTCAACGCATAGAGGCGCCTCGTAGAGGGAGCTCTAGCGGAAGTGATGGTGTCTACCACAGCCTGTGGTAGGCCACCTAGAACCTCTGCGTCCCGTCCAGGGACCAGACATGGAGTTTCCAGAGGTCCGGACGCGGGTGCCATAGGGTGCCCCGTCTCTGAGTCAGGAGGTCCTTCCTCAGAGGAATGGGCCAGGGAGGTGCTGTCGCGAGTAGCACTAGTTCCGGGAACCAAGTCCAGTTGGGCCAATACAGAGCAACCAACAGGACTTGCTCCTCGTCCTCCCTGACCTTGCACAGAGTCTGTGCAAGAAGGCTCACTGGGGGAAACGTATACTTGCGTAGGCCCCGGGGCCAGCTGTGTGCCAGCGCATCCGAGCCGAGGGTCCCCTCGGTCAGGGAATAAAACAACTGGCAGTGGGTTGTGTCCGGGGCGGCAAACAGGTCTACCTGTGCGGTCCCGAAGCGACTCCAGATCAGCTGGACCACCTGGGGATGGAGTCTCCACTCTCCGGGGAGCACTGGCTGTCGTGAGAGCTCGTCGGCCACACGATTGAGCAGGCCCGGAATGTGAATGGCACGAAGCGACCTCAGATGCTTCTGACTCCATAGGAGGAGATAGCAGGCGAGTTGAGACATGCGACGGGAGCGTAGACCACCCTGTTTGTTGACGTACGCAACGGCCGCAGTGTTGTCCGTACGGACCAGAACATGCTTGCCTAGTAGCGGCGTTTTGAAGCGGCCCAGCGCAAGACGAACTGCTAACAACTCGAGGCAATTGATATGCCATTGCAGTTGAGGCCCCGTCCACAGACCTGAAACTGCAAGCCCGTTGTACGTGGCACCCCAGCCGGTGGATGAGGCATCCGTGGAGACAACAGCATGCCTGGACACTTGTTCTAGGGAAACTCCTGCCCGTAGAAAGGAAGGGTCCAACCACAGGCTGAAGGTTTGGCGGCACCTCGGAGTCACGGGGACACGGAGGGATCCGCTGTGCCACGCCCATCTCAGGACGCGGTCGCGTAGCCAGCGTTGAAGCGGTCTCATATTAAGCAATCCGAGCGGCGTTACAGCGGCTGCGGATGCCATATGCCCCAGGAGCCTCTGAAAATTTTTCAGTGGTACCGCTGTCCTGCATTTGAACGAATTCAAGCAGTTCAACACCGACTGGACACGCTCCTCTGTGAGACGCGCTGTCAGATTGACCAAGTCCAGCTCCATATCGAGAAAAGAGATCCTCTGCACGGGGCAGAGTTTGCTCTTTCCCCAGTTGAACCGAAGTCCCAACAGGCTGAGGTGACTGATCACCATGTCTCTGTATTCACACAACAGGGACAGTCCTGAAGGGAAGGACCTTCAGGTCGATCGCTGCAAACCAATCTTGGGGACAGATGTACTCGAAAGTGCGCTTCTGCGTCAACATCTGAACGGGCGGTTTGTGAAGGGCCCGGTTCAGGACTCACAGGTCCAAGATTGGTCATAACCCACTGCTTTTCTTGGGCACAATGAAGTAGGAGTTATAGAACCCCAACTTCATGGCGGCTGGAGGGACCGGCTCCAATCGCGTCCTTCGCCAGTAGGACTTCGATCTCTTTCCACAAGATGGGCGTCGCAGCTCCACACAACAGTGAAGTGGACGCCCAGAACTTTGGAGGATGCCGTGCGAACTGAATCGCATAGCCGAGCCTGGTGGTGCAGGTGAGTCAGCGGGACCGTCCCGGAAGTGCTAGCTAGGCTTCCGGAAACCGTACCATGAACACACCCGCCCCACAGACGTACCCGCAGTAGGGCAGCGAAGTGGAGGGCAGGGACCCGACCCAAGAGGCACAGCGTCCTGAAGTGGGGTCTGAGTGCGCACGCAGCACCTACCTGCCCCCACGGTTGGACAGAGGGTATGAGAGAAGGCATGGTAGCGTTCTCAAGCCATACGCTGCGGTCCGCTGGCGACTGAAGGAGGGGCAGAGAGTGGCAAGGCTTTGTGGCGTCACACATTGCCTACCTCACCTCCTTCCTCAGCGGGGAACAAGAGTGGCGAGGCATAGCGTCGCGCACTGCCGTCCTCACACCGCTGAGAAGAGGGGAATAAGAGTGGCGAGGCTCCCCGGCGTCGCACACTGCCATTCTCGCCCTCTTGTGGGGAGGGGAATGAGAGCGGCGCGGCTTTATAGCGTCACACGCTGCCATTCCTGAACTCCCGAGACCCAGAGGTATTGGAACTGCTCTTAAGAATTTGGGTACCACTGGCTGTAACACCAGTGGCGGAACAAAATTTAGCAATGATTCTCCACCCGGCCCTCCTCCGGGGAAGAGCAGCTTCAACCAAGTCCGGGTCACCCGTCTCAGCAAAGGGTCGTGACCGACTAAAAGGGAACTGTTAAGTTTCTACTTTTATTTGTGTACTCACAATAAAAACAAATTGTTGTGCTTTTTGCAAAATAAAGAAAACAAACATGATGCGCGATCCGCAGCCTCTCTGTCAATGAAGTCTAATCTGATACTCTTCAGAAAATGAACTAACTTAGTGAATACTTGTCACACAAACATGAGGCATATGTCTAAAGAAACATTGAAATAAACAAATATTCTCTGTTTATGTAATCTGTTTGAAAAGAGAGAAATGTCAGTCGTTCGTGAGCTGCCTCATTTTCCACTAATGCGGCCACACCCACAGAGCGCGTATTCTTTTGAAAGTCAAATACTGACGCGATCCATGCAAGTATCCCCGCCCACATCAACTCTAATAAACACATCAAGATTCCTGCATGTACTTTACATCGTTTGAGACGCGGTGAGGAATAATCCTGGAATAATTTACCTCAGAAGAAAAGCAACGGATCCAGCCGATGATTGTGAGGTACGTTTATTCTGTTAGTGTCTGTGAATATTAAACCGCAAAAAGATCGTTTAAATATGAATCCTGCTGCAACATAAAATGTCATAGATCTAAGACTGTTTAGACAAGATTTCTTTGGCCTGTTTTGGACAGATTATGAAAATAGCCAAGTGTCACATCAATAAAGCTTTTGTTCGCAAATTTCTACTCAGATGCTATAAATAGGCTACAGTAGCCTACCAGTCAAACGTTTTGTGCTCGATAGGTTACTTATTGTAGCCATTAAAATGTACCAGCAGCCATATCACCCTGTAGCCCAAGACTGGTTTCCCACTGAAGCTAAGCAGGGCTGAGCCTGGTCAATACCTGGATGGGAGACCTCCTGGGAAAACTAGGTTGCTGCTGGTAGAGGTGTTAGTGAGGCCAGCAGGGGGTGCTCACCCTGTGGTCTGTGTGGGTCCTAACACCCCAGTATAGTGATGGGAACACTATACTGTAACAAGCACCGTCCTTCGGATGAGACGTTAAGCCGAGGTCCTGACTCTCTGTGGTCATTAAAAATCCCAGGATGTCCTTCGGAAAAAGAGTAGGGGTGTAACCCCGGCATCCTGGCCAAATTTGCCCATTGGCCTCTGTCCATGATGGCCTCCTAATCATCATATACTGATTGGCTTCATCACTCTGTCTCCTCTCCACCAATAAGCTGGTGTGTGGTGGGCGTTCTGGCGCAATATGGCTGCCGTCGCATCATCCAGGTGGATGCTGCACATTGGTGGTGGTTGAGGAGATTTCCCCCCTTCTATATATGTAAAGCGCTTTGAGTACCCAGAAAAGCGCTATATAAATGTAACAAATTATTATTATTTATTATTATTATTTTGTTTCATATTTATGTTTAAATATGTTTGTTATTTTTTAATTTCATCTATGTTGATTATGAAAAGTGAACAGCACGAGTAAGAAAGGACACATCATAAGATGCGCAATATGTCGGGAGACATGGAGTGGGTCAGACATGATTTCGACAACTTCATTACGTTTTGTGTAGAAAGCCTTTCTTTAAAGTGAATTTCGTTTTTGTATAAATTGTAACTTAATTTGAATCAATGTTTCATCAGCCAGTTGCCTGGATTGAATAAATAGGAAGCAAATATTCCAGACGATGGCGATCATGCATTGCACGTGAACTGGAGCACGTCTCATGAATGAACACATTACTATTCGAATTAATGTTTTTGAAAACTCTCTTGTGCTCATGCATTTATTTGACCAAAAATGCAGAAAAAAAATCCACTTAAAATAATGTTTTTCTATTTTAATATACTGTAAAATATAATTTATTTCTGTGATGCAAAGCTGAATTTTCATCAGCCATTACTTCATTTATTCATACAAGAATCTTGAAAGAAAAGTATCACAGGTTATAAAAAATATTAAGAAGCACAGCAGTTTCCAACACTGATAATAAATCAGCATATAAGAATTATTTCTGAAAGATCATGTGACACTGAAGACTGGAGTAATGGCTGATGAAAATTCAGTTTTACATCACCTAAATAAATTGTAATAACATTTCACAACATTAATGTTATTTTTCTGTATTTTTGATCAAATAAAGGCAGGCTTGATGAGCATGAGACTTCTTTCAAAAACATAAAAAATACTAATGTGTCCAATCTTTTGACAGGTACTGTTTATAATTTAAATATAATAGGCCTATAAAAAATTTTGTTCACATGCTGTGCAATATCAGCAATCATGTTTTCTGTTAAGAGTGGACATTATATTAAGGTTAATACAATAGTTGATCCTGTTATCAGTATCCTCACAGATGTTTTTTAGTTTTTTTTGTTTTTTTATCTCACAGATTTGAGAATCATAGTGACCTGATACTGGTACACACAGGACATTGTGCCTTTGGCTCTCACTTTATATTGTTAATTATATTCTAAATAAACTACAAGTGTCTTGTGGACACTTATCTATTGTGTGTTTTGTGGCCTTAATTCAGTGACTTACATTTTTTGTAAATAAACGTTATTCTCTCAAAAATACAAGCATGTACATATTATGGTAGCCCAGTTTGTGCTGAATTCAGTGTAATGACACTTTTGCCATTAATATGTTTATAAGCAACTGAAAAAAACACAAATGTCAGAGCATGTCAAAACTTCTAAAGGGCCCCAAAACTGGCTCAGACCCGTAAGAGTTAATGTCTTAACTTAATTGTAAAAATCTGAACATTTGAGAGAACATGACATAAGCTGACTTCATAAATTGATGTTGATTTTCCTAAAATGTTTTTGTTTGAACTCACCATTATGGTGATTAGTGTTCCCTTTGGGCACTTGGAACTTAATTTGTATTATTGTAATTATCTTCCTAATGATGCAGTGATGCAACAAGAAATCATAGTTTTAAAGGAAGGGAAGTAATATATACCCTATATTGCCAAAAGTTTTGGGACGCCTGCCTTTACATGCACATGAACTTTAATGACATCCCATTCTTAATCTGTAGGGTTTAATATGGAGTTGCCCCTAGAGTCCAGTGGTGGCGTGCTTTACCCCACTGCATCCCACGCTTTGCATTGCACTTGGTGATGTAAGGCTTGGATGAGCTGCTCAGCCATGGAAACCCATTCCATGAAGCTGTCTACGCAGTGTTCTTGAGCTCATCTGAAGGCCACACAAAGTTTGGAGGTCTGTAGCTATTGACTCTTCAGAAAGTTGGTGACTTCTGCGCACTGTGACCCTCAGCATGCGCTGACCCCGCTCTGTGATTTTCCGTGGTCTATCACTTCATGGCTGAGTTGCTGTTGTTCCCAATTGCTTCCACTTTGTTATAATACCACTAACAGTTGAGCAAGGAATATTTAGTAGTGAGGAAATATCAGGAATGGACTTTTTGCACAGGTGGCAACCTATCACGGTACCACGCTGGAGTTCACTGAGCTCCTGAGAGCGACCCATTCTTTCACAAATGTTTGTAGAAGCGTCTGCATGCCTAGTGCTTGATTTATACACCTGTGGCCATGAAGTGATTGAACACCTGAATTCAAGGATTTGGAGGGGTGTCCCAATACCTTTGGCAACATAGTGTATATTAACTTTAAATGCAATATTGCAAACATGCTACAGTTAAAATTATAGTCAAGTACTTTACATGTGCTTTAGTATGTTAGTCAACACTTCGAATAAGTGTACTCCTTTAAAGCACATCAAAAGATTACTCAAAAATGATTATTTATTAAATGTCCTTTTTAATTCAAAAGTATTACAAAGTGCACTTTTTTAAAGTGTACTTAAATGTGTTAAGAAATATAGTCATGAAAGTGTACTCCCTGTAAGTACACTTATGTGGCCTTTTTTTCATTAATACTCTATTGTCTGTAAATTTCTTAGTTTTTTAAAACTAAGATTTGAGGTACACTGTAAAAAAAATAAAGTGCACTTCTTTTTCACAAGGGATGTCCATTTTTGGGTGAACTGATTTAATAGCATACCTCCTTCCTGAACTTGCTGTGCGCAAAAGATAGCAACAAAAACTTTTCATTTATTCAGCAAAAGAAAGAATGGCAACATATATTGCAGACAGTGAGGTGTTTCAAAATGACATCTAGCCTGGATCTCCTGCCTTGCACTAGTGCACTCATTGTGTCGCATGTACAGAAAAAGAAGCCTGCCCCTCTGAATTATTTGTGTTCACCTACAGGAGAAGCACGTCTACATTTTGGCAGGAAACAAGATCATGAAGTCAGGGAATTCATGAAGGAGTAGTGTGAATGATGTAAGAATAATGCCATGTCACTGCTAATACAGCAACAGCCATGCAATGGCAGGAAGAAGAAAGAGCAGACACAAACTGAGAATGATCTGAGTAGAGCAGCTCCCAGAAGCGCTGTGAATGACTGCTGGCAGATGGGCTAGATGACTGGGCCAGACTGGGCCAGATGCATTGGGAACAGGAAGACCCAGCGAGCCGCGTTTTAGATTTGAGATCACTTGATACATCAGTCAGTGTCCTATAAAAATGTTAATCACCGTCTGGACCACAGCTATAAATGTTTATACGAGAGGTGAGCATATTTAGCGTGATCTTGACATGAACTTCTGGTATAAATTCTTACTCTGAAAATCATTTTCCTCCAAGAGATATGGCGAGTGCACACTTTTTTGACTTTTATTAATAATAATAATAATTCCAAAATGTTCTCATTTTAAATATTCCTATATTTATTAATTTTGTTATTATTATTATTATTATTAATATTAATAATAATTCATAATAATGTATATTTAATAGAAAAATTATAATTTTGTTACATTAGAAATACTACTACTCTTAATAATAATAATAATAATACTAATGTCACATGCTTGTCTGTTTTGTTATCCTGTTCCATGTCACGTGTTCCTTTATTCTAGTTTTCCCGCCACTCGTCTGTCGTCATGGTCATCGCCATCATTAGTTCATTATGTTCCAGCTGTGTGTTATCATCCTCGTTCGTTTTTCTCTATTTAAGTTCTACCATTTCTGTCACTCCTTGTCCGGTATCTGGGCAGGCAGGTGTTCGAGTGATTAAACTCCTTTTTGCACTTCATGCTTCTCCCATCGTCTTCCTATCTGCACACAGCCCTGACAACTAATTATTATTATTATTATTACCAGTAATGAATATATTAAATATGGTTGTAATAAATTGTGAATTACTATTATTAGATATAAATTTTTAATTTAATGTACATATTTATGATTATTATAATTATTATTTATAATCTATAATAATACATATTTAATAAAAATGATAATAAGAATAATATTATTATTATGTTATATAAACTTTAATCACCATCATGCCATTCCAAAAATCTTTGTAGAAGTCTATTTTTCATATCAAGCCACCCATGACTTTTTTGTTTTTTGTTGTCTTAAGAATATTAAGAAATTCACATTTTTTGTGTGTGTTTACTGGAAAGAAAATACAGCCAAAGTCTCTTTAAGGTAAGTCATTTTACTCGGTGGCCATCTTTGAAACTCTTTGAAACAGCTATTTAATTTAACCAAGTACAGCTTCAGTCTCTCTTTGAATGGGGAAACATCAATTTATCCAAAGATGGTCACCAAGCTTACGATTAAATTTCATATTTGAAGTCACAAATGAAATCTGACAACAACTGTGTCATAAATGTTGTTTCTAAATGGTCAAATCATGCATTTTTCAGGCTGCAGCAGCCAATGCGCATGTGCAGTCATAAGCTTGCATCTCAAAACAACGACTGTTTCTAAAGCAACCGGAGCTTCTAATGGCAGCTGCAATGACGCAACGACTTAGCGATTGGCTCTTTTATTGCCATATTGCATGTTGCAATTTCTCCCAGTCATAGTAAAGTGTGCCATCTTTCTGTACATACATAAAGTCTTTGGTACAGCATAACAGAGTTATGAATAACATGAGGGTGAGAGATAATGACATAATAGTTATTAATAATAATGAATAGTTCATTTTGGGCGAACTATTCCTTTAAGTGATTTAACTATCATCACACAATCTACATTCTTGTGAAACCATTCACACCAGGGCTTATGGGATATTATATTGGAAACATTATATGATACTGATATCAGGGATATTTACAAAGATTATCCTTTTGTATTTACATTGGCTAAATATTGCACAATCAGCTGTGGAACAAAGGCTGCATTTAGGCTCATTTGATTGAAGAGATAAGCATGCCGCCACATTGAAGTTATCTGATACATGTGGAGTCTTCATGCCACATGCATTTAACCAAGGGCAAAGAGTCCTTCAAAAGAGTTCCTGCTGCTGGAAACTGGGTAATACTTTACATTACAATGACTGTATCCAATATAGTATACATTAATGTGATTATTACAATGTAATAATGTAGTAACAGTGTAATTACACATTACATACTGCTTTGAACAGCATTTCAGCATTCAAAGACTGCCAAAATGAGCTAGGATCATGTGTAACACTGCTAGACTTCAACAGAGCTGCGAATCACTGTATCAAGAATGGCTCCTCGTGCATGTGGGATCTATTTAATGGAGATGTATGTGCAGTGATGTGTGTCTCTCTTGCTGGCTGGTCAGTTTCATGAGCAAAGGCAGAGAGACAGAGATAAGCTCGGAAAAGCACAACACCATGACCTCACCATTAAAGATAAGAGTGCAGTGAAACAGGCCAGAAGAGCTCCAGTGCTGACAGACGTCGGGTGAGCGCTTGGCATTTCCCCAAAACAAATTGGTGTTCCAATACTTCAGCAATAAAAGCACAATCTCATCTTTCAACTTTCAAC
Source organism: Rhinogobio ventralis (assembly GCA_039654625.1). NCBI lineage: Eukaryota > Metazoa > Chordata > Actinopteri > Cypriniformes > Gobionidae > Rhinogobio > Rhinogobio ventralis. Next base: position 26,848,551 of record CM077217.1, on the reverse strand, counting down.
TGAGAACTATTAGATATGTCACATAAACCTCATCTAACATAAAATAAACAGCACAATCAGTAGCTCTAAACACATTAAATGTTGGCTGCATTAAAATATAAAAATAAGTCACAAGTCATAAGTTCGACAATGTTTTTAATAAATTTTTTCTTAGTCTACCCCACATCATGTTAATGCATGATATTTGTTGTTGTTTTCCTAAATAAAAAAAGGCATTAGGACAAATACAGTCAGTCATATAAATGGGTAATTCAGTTTGGTCTCAAACTAACTGAGCCCAAATATTAGCTTAATTTGGTTGAAATCGAAAGCAACTATATTTAAATCTTAGGATATTTATACAAATTATATTGATAAAAATGATTCTGTGGTGAAGTAAATACTACAGAAAAAACAAATGTAATTAAAGTAAATTCTATATTAGTACTCAATTCAAGCTTGTAGAAATTAAAGCGTAAAAATCAACGTTATAAAATTAAGTAGAACCTACTCAACTTTTCTGATACTGGTGTTCTCATCATGCACTGGGGCTTGAATAATTAATAATGTTGATTTTTTTCCATTCGGATGTTTTCCAGCTGTATTTACACTGTTTGAAAGCATAAACTTTAAAAGTGTGGTTTAATTCAGTGTTGTATTGTTTGAGTAAAAAGTATTGCAAAGGAAACTAGAAATTACTCAACCTTTTACTGGCCAAGTTAAAATAGCTTATTTTATTTGTTAATTTTACTTAACTTTGTTAAGTAGAATTTACTTAATTTCATATGTGAAATTTACTTAAAAATATGAGTGCAAAAACTTTAAAAAATGTTACTTATTGTTTTGTTTTTTCAGTATTTATACGTAAATAAAAAGTCTTCAAAATAAGAATATTCATATCATAGTAATGCATTGGTGTTGTAAGCAGGGGATAACAAAGGAACTAAATAATATACAGCTGATAATAATAAATAACCATAAAAACTAACAGGGATATGATCAGAAATCACGGAAACTGAAGCTTAACAGAGCAAGGAAACAGGAAATAAGGTAAACAGAACAACATAGAACTCAACATAACTGTAACAGTACTCCCCCCTCCCGGAAGGCGCGTCCTTGTACCGTAACAGATAGTTTGAGTGTGGAAGGAGGGAGGAGGCTTTGGAGGTGGGCGTGGAGCTGGTGATGGACAGGGATGAGGAGTCATCGGTGGAGAGAGACACCATGGTGGAGCCGACAACGAGAGGAGCCAGGGTGGAGCTTTGGATGCGTGAAACCAGGGCGCGTGGAGAAACTGGCGGAGCAGAGAGTCCAATAGGCCAGGACATCCATGGCCCGGAATCCCAAGGTGGAGCTACTGGCTTGGAGGACCGAAGAGGAGACAGGGGCTCGGCAGACCGGGGAGACGAAGCCGGAGGGGAGGAGAAGCCTGGTTGAGCCAAAGCTGTGGAGGGTTGAGACGCAGCCAGAGACCCGGAAGTCCATGACACAGGCAGAGTGACGACTGACTGAGGCTGATCCGGAGGGATGAGGGAACCTGGAGGAGTCCTAGGGCTGATGGACCACAGAGGAGACAAGGAAACGCAGAGCCGGGGTGAAACCAACAGGCTGACAGGTCGAGGTGGAGACATGGGCCTGGAGGTCCGAGGTACACCAGTGGGACACCAGTGGAGCCGATGGATCCAGGGGACTGGACGTAACCAGCAGCGGAAATGGGACCAGGAAGTTGAACAGGAACATAGGAGGAGGAATCTCTCTGGACGGGACAGTAGCATTCAGATAGCTAAACGGAACCGGCAGAGAAGGGGAAGATTCGAGGGTGGGGACTCAGGAGGGTACTGGATCCATGGACCATAGATCTAATAGGCAGTGGTCCGCTTGTGGCTCTGTGATGGACTGGGCAGTGTGTGTAGACTCCGGGACTAAGATGGTAGCCTCTGGCTCACAGACTGTGCTTTGCCATATACACTATATTGCCAAAAGTATTGCGAAGCCCGCCTTCACATGCACATGAACTGTAATGACATCCCATTCTTAATCTGTAGGGTTTAATATGGAGTTGGCCCACCCTTTGCAGCTATAACAGCTTCAACTCTTCTGGGAAGGCTTTCCACAAGGTTTAGGAGTATGTTCATGGGAATTTTTGACCGTTTTTCTAGAAGCGCATTTGTGAGGTCAGGCACTGATGATGGAAAAGAAGGCCTGGCTCGCAGTCTCTGCTCTAATTCATCCCAAAGGTGTTCTATCGGGTTGAGGTCAGGATTCATCCATGTCTTTATGGACCTTGCTTTGTGCACTGGTGCACAGTCATGTTGGAGCAGGAAGGGGCCATCCCCAAACTGTTCCCACAAAGTTGGGAGCATGAAATTGTCCAAAATGTGTTGGTATGCTGAAGCATTAAGAGTTCCTTTTACTGGAACTAAGGGGCCAAGCCCAACCCCTGAAAAACAACCCCACACCATAATCCCCCCTCCACCAAACTTTACACTTGGCACAATGCAGTCAGGCAAGTCCCATTCTCCTGGCAACCGCCAAACCCAGACTCGTCCATGGGATTGCCAGACAGAGAAGCGTGATTGGTCACTCCAGAGCACAATGATTTGGAGGGGTGTCCCAATACTTTTGCCAATATAGTGTATATATATATATATATAAATAAGTTTAATTACATTTAAATCTATATTGTAAACATATCATGTTACGTAACCTATAACATGTACAGTACTTCATGTGCTAACTTGTAAAACAGCTATAGTTAGGCAACATTTTTTATTTAAAATGATTAAAACTTTATTATTTAAAATAACATTGAATCAACCTGACCATATTGGATTAACTAAATGAACAATTTTCAAGGTTGACTTTAGCCTTACAAATAAAATAGTTTAGTGCTCAATGAAAGCAAACAGTCTGCTAATCAGCAAAATACAAATTAATGGATCTATGAAAATGCGCATTATTGGTAAGTACACTTCAAAATTTTAAATGCTTTTAAGGGCCGAGAATTCAGTAGATTTCATTTCAAAGGACTCATAGGCAGTTCCACCCTAAAAGACAGCAATTAGTAAATCCATTTATACTTAAAGTAGCATCTCTGGGTTATTTTCACGCTTGTCCGCAGGTAGCAGGAGCCTGATGGAGTCTCAGGGTTTCAGATAAGCAGGTTAAGCTTTAAAATTGCAGGGCAGAGAAACACAGGCAACAGGGGTTTAATCAGAAACTGTAAAACGGGGAACATTACTTGGATGTAGAAGGCTTTGACACTCAGAAAAACAGTGTTTATAGACACCTGAGTCACTATTCATTACAGTCTGTCGCTGTGGATAGGGGGAGGTGTATTATAAAGTCATTTCATGGCAACTACACTAGTTTACCTTGTTATTTTCTCCCATAAGACTTGATACCTTTGAAAACTTTCATGAAGAGGTGTTTTGGTGAGGTTTTTGTGTTTAGCAGATGTAAAGTACATGGTTATAAGTTTCCTTAAATTAATTTTTCATAATCAATAAGGAATTGACTGTATGGGGAATGTGTCAGGTGACAGGATGTTGGAGTAGACAGGTTGAGGATTTGATGCACTGTTTTGTCAGACAAACTCTATTTTAAAGGTAGATTGAACTATCAAAAGTAAAAAAGAAACATTATTCATAGAACTTGTTACATTGTGTTTGATGAAAGCACAGACCAACTTTAATTGTTATGTTGTTACAAACATTTTTCATTAAGTTTCAGGATTCAAAAAAAGTCCTGAAGCTGCTTGCCTCAAGTTTTTCACAACTTCTCAGTTTTTATAGAGTGCCATCAACCCAAAAGCTAAATTATATTAACCATGAATCATGAAAACCATCATTGTGACCAAATGATTCAAAAAATAAACTAAAAGTTTTTAGTGAATCGGTTTGATCCAGTTCACAAAACTGGTCTTCATTCATTGTAAATGCATGCATAAGAAAGTCATATGAGTTTGAAATTATATGACGGCGTGCAAGTGACAGGATTTTTGTTTTTGTGTGAGCTATTTCTTGAATGTGTGAGTGGAAGTTCAGCAACAACACTGATGTTTTATGCTTTTATCTTATATCTTCCCCTGACTTCCGAAACCCTGCATTGTCTTTGGATGCTTTGTCACAGTGAGAGGATTTTCTGCTTTTGATTTTTCCTCAAGAGGAGTTCAAGGTCCTGGCGGGTTTTTGAGCGATCCCACACTCTGGTATCGCCTCGAATAGGAATTTCCTTTTGTTCTTTCTTGCATGGATCTTAAGAAGTGTCCTCCACTCTGGCATGTCCTATCCTCTTAGTGCTGCATTTGATTACAGTCTATACTGCTCTTTGTCTATGACCAAGTTGCCCCTCTTGTCTGTTTTGCCTACATGTTTCTCATGGCGAAATCCAGAATTTCACCAAAATGGCTCTCAAGAAGAAGAGATGTCAGGCAGCATCGGTCTCG
>CM077217.1:26499125-26841625 GCA_039654625.1 Rhinogobio ventralis | reverse complement strand
TCGGAAAGGCATTTACTTTCAGTAAAAAATAAGAAAATGTCCTAAAAGTGGAAATAAAATGCCTAACGAAATAATTAATAATAATAATAATAATAATAATAGTATTTATTGGGTAGGATTAGGGGTAGGTGTAGGGAGGGCTTTTATTGTCCCATTAAGTTGGCATCCATTTAATAATTGTAATAAATATAATAATTTACACTCTATGTTATTATTGCAAATAGTATGTATCTGTCAAAATAAAGTATAAATAGCATCTAATTACTATTTACACATATTGCAAAGAACTGCTACTTTTACATGTGTAAATAGCATCTATCAGTATTTTCACTTAGTGTAAATAGCCGCTGCCTTAATTAATTATATACATTGTGCATTCAGAGCTTTTATAAGCACTAAGTTCCCGTACGAACTGAACGGACCAGGTATCTGTGCAATACGACTATACTCTGCGTGATTTGCGTGAGCAGTTCCTATCGCGGCGCTGTTGATGCGAATTCTATTAAGAATTTACCGCTTTAAAACGCTCTGGAGAAAGCCGAACGTGACCTAGAACTAAAAGGACTGATGAAAAGAGGAGAAAACATCATTCTGTAAACTAGAAAGCTTTTTAAACTACACTAGAATTCGTCACGTTCTGTTGTATTTATTGTGGTAAATTTTGACTAAAACTTGACTAAATTTATAAAAGATAATCTGTTAAGGGAATAGATTTTTCACTAAAGATTTATATTACAACTGTGGCGTGTTGTAGCTATAGTGTCTAAACGTGTATGTTGCTATTTTTCATTACAAAAGCTATAGATACAAAAAAAAAAAGAAAGAGAAATGTTAACATTGGCCTTAGCATTGAGGAGTCTCCAATGGTCTTACCTCCTTATTGTAACACATGCTGTAGTTAAACAATTACAAGAACTTTGTTACTTTTTCACAAGGCCAAGTACACGTTAGAATCAAGAGGACCTTCTTGATTTAAAAAATGTAAAATGTGTTCTGCTAATAGTGATATATATTAGGAAAACCTGGCTTTCAGATATTTCAATATAAGAACATTTTAAGTGCAGTTAGTTTGACCTATCATAGCACTTTAATTTAGAAAATTCTGTGAAACTGGTAAGTTTTTAGGTGCTTAAATAAAATACATATACATCATATCCTATGTAAACAAGTAATTGTTAACTGGGCTATTACTTTTTTGCAGTTATGTTATCAACGCATGTGTAGATGACACCACAAAAGACCATTTTGCAAGATAAACAAACAAGTGAGAATAAAAGTCAAAAATTTTTTCAATTGTGAGTTTATATTTCAAATGTCTGGCTTTTTTCAAAAGTCTATATCTCTATATACATTTGGCGATAAAAAGTTGCAATTAGCTTTTTTATTTTTGATTCCGTGGTGGAAACAGGCTTCCATAGGCCCTGGTGGGACAAGTTGATGTAAAAAAAATGACAATTCTTTTGTATTCGCTTGCAAAACCTTTGCTTTCTTTGGCAAAAATATTGCATTCCCCCAAAAAACTTTGCGTTTGCTCGAAAAACATTTGTGCGCTCTCGCCAAACTTTGCGTTCCCCCGAGAAAATATAGTTCTATCATGACAACTCTTTTTTAGCATTATAATGGATATGACAATTTTAATGTACTTGGCCTTTTAGTATTTTGAAATTTTGTCCTCCCATCGAATTTTTTTTTATCATATCATCATTAGTCCCTTTAGGGGCTTTGTACATTACAGTGAGTATTTTGGGGGGAAATGTGCATATTTGTCATGAAAATAAATTTATAACGCAAAAACAAAAAACATGCCTAATATTCTGATATAGAATATAGTCTGGTAATATACTTTTTTTCTGGACAGTTTTCATGAGATTCACCCATTTTTGGTTTATGCCAAATGTTTTAAAATACCTTGCAAACACAGTTTGTGAACTAGTCCAACCACCTGGCCCTATTCAATGCCCACTTTTCAGTGGGAATCTAGTCAATTCCTGAAGGATTTTTTTTTTGGTTTGTTACCAGAAATGCATCGGGTTAGAAAAGTAAAATGGGTCGCCTCATGCACATAATGCTCCTGTAGATGTACTGGTAGCATGAGCAACACCAAGGTCATAGGTTTGATTTTCAAAGAGCTCACTCTGATTAAAAATGTATAAGTTTGCACTGCAAGTAGCTTTTATCGTCAGCCAAATGAATAAATGTAAATAACAGGATTTTAGCATCTGCTCGCTGAAACATCAGCGCTAGCCTGTCCTCACTGCTGATGAAATGGCTTTTTTGCACTTGTTAAGCCCAGTGCAAAGCCCCACCGTCATGAATATTTGGTCCCTCAGTTTTTATCAGAATGTCTGTTTCAGCCTGCCGGAGCAAGAGCCTTGCTGCATTTTAATCAGGCCGCGCACTCAGGCAGAACTGAGATGGAAAATGTTGGCACGGCTCCTGCCTTCCTCCTGCCCATTAAAATTCACAGTCAGGCTGGATGTACAAATAATAATAATAATAATAAATGAAAATGAACAGTGTGTTGAGGCTAAGCCGTTAATATGAAGCTTGACTTCTCGCTCCTGGAGGGATTGGAGTTATCTGGAGTTGTGGAGCCTTCTGATGCTTCCTCGAACCTTGGGTTAATAAGAATGGGTGCTGAGGGGCTTCAGAAAAGACTGGGGGGAAAATATCATGTAAGAACGCTAAACCAAAACGAACTATATATATTTTTTTCACACACATTTGCCTATATTAAAGGAATGTGCCGGGTTCAGTACAAGTTAAGTAAAAATAATTTCAACTTGTGCCTCGTGCAAGTACACGGGCCAAGCGGTGAACATTGAAATACACACTGTTTAAAAGATACAGCTAACAGACTCATGGGTATTCAGTTACTCAGCCAGGTGTTTTGTCAATAACCATTTTGAATGACTGTCAACGGCAAAATATGTTTTTTGCATGCAGTTGGTGTAATACGACACCTTCCAGTAGGGGCTAACATGTTAAAAAAGTCAAATGTTTTCCACTTGCTAAAACACTGCTTACACACTTCACCCACAGGAGACATTGGTAACTCATAACCAAAGGTTCATTCTTGCCCCATTGACTACCATTGGTATTGTATGGAATAATGGAATATAATGGAACTCTTTGGGATGAGTGTTCTGGGAGGTTTAAAAGCAAAATGTAAAGGTCAGAATTATTCACCTAAAGGAATTAATTTGGTAATTATCCACCTAGATAATTGGTTAACCTTGCCCCCATTGACTTCCATTGTCAGTGTAGAGGGCTTCATTATGTAACTCGATGGGGCAACTGTTTTGGAAAGTTTCAAAGCACTATGCAAAGGTCATATTTTTGTTAATACAATTACTTCACCCACATAAATTACACTGGTAATCTTCCACCTAGATCATTTACTTTGATTATCAATGTTTGAAGCCTTATAATGGAAGTCAATGGGGCACGTGTTCCGAAAGGTTTAAAAGCAAAACTCTAGTGTCATATTTTTGTTAAAACAATTGCATACATTTTTCAGTAAAAATCTGTTTTATTTAGCACTGTTTACAAACTTCACCCACAGGAATAACATTATTAATTATCCACTTTGGACACTTGCACCATTGACTTCTATAGAGTGTAACAGTGCCCGCTCGGTTTCAGAAGTATTTTTTCCATTCATTTATTGCCAGTGTTTGAAAAAAAAAAAAAAAAAAATTATATATATATATATATATATATATTCAGTTACAACTAAAAGTTTCTTAACTCTTTCCCCACCAAACACAGAATTTTCCGTTATTTGTGAGAAAACGCTTCGCCGCCAAACACAGAATTTTCCAGGTTTCCATGTTTTCACTGTTATACGGTAGGGGGCGCTATTACGCATCTTCTGAATGAGTACAGAATCTGTTGATTAAAGCACAGGCGAAGGCAGATGCATATGTAAAATAACGTGATCATCAACATTAAACATCATGTAAATCAAAACTGCCTAATGTTACTGAATGAAATGACCCAGGACGAGCTTTAGGACTGTGAAGCTTTGGGTGTTGACGGACTCCATCTACTCCATCTGTGTTTGATCATCGCTCTGAATCTGATCTGGATGTAGTCTTTGACAAAAACGTGACTTTTCTCAGTTTTTTGTTCAAAATGTTGCTTTTTTAATGAAACTTACCCATATTTAAGTGTTGATAAAAAAGGAATGCATAAAGCTAGAATAAAACGTTTTTTGTTGTTGTTGTTTAAAAGCAGAGGGTCTGCTCTTTTGATATATTGCATGCTCAGATATTCATTCATACAACAAAATATTCTATGGGCCATTACATTTTTGTGATCAAAAACCCTGGCGGTGGCAGGCAACTTTTTTTTTTAAACGGTGGCAGGGAAAGAGTTAAAGATAATGCTGTAAACTATATAGCGAGCCCTTACTTGCACATTACTATAATATTAAAGGTTAATAACAGAGCCCAAACTATTAGCTTAATGTCACAGTAATGTTCTGTTTTTTTCATGGACTTTTTGTTTTGTTTTCATTTGTTACGTTTCTTTGTTCAGTTTCCCGCCACTCGTCTGTCTCCATGGTCACCGTCATTATGAGTTCATTTAGTTCAGCTGTGTCTGTTTAATCATCTCGTTTCTGTTTGCTACTTAAGTTCTCCCCTTTCACTCAGTCTTTGTCTGGACATTGTTATGATAGTTGTGTTGTGCTTTTGCCTGTCTTTAGTTTGTGTGAGATTAAACTACTATTTGAACTGTACCTGCCTGTCTTTGTCTTCCTGCCAGCACGCACCTGTGACACCTAAATTCAGTTTCTATTTATTTTTAGATATAATAATCAACACTGAAATAACACATTGTATGTAAACTTCACATAAGGCAGTTTATGCATTAACTTATACCTTTAATTATAAAATTATGTTTTTTACTCCAATTTGTTGTTGAAATATAATCATTTATACACAGTGGCTGTCATGACAGATTTATTTAAACATACATTAAATAATCAAGACATCACTAACAGGTTAAGTAGAATATAATGAATATTTCAGCTAATATAATGCATATATTTAGTGAAAGAGTTTATTTCTCTAGTGAACTAATAGCTGTGGACATTGAATGACTGCTGAGGGAAATGTGATGCTACTTGACATTGTTTACAAGCTGTTTTATTGATGCCGTTTCAGGAAGTTGTAATGTATCCTCAACGTACCTTCAGATGTTAATTCATGTTTATTCTTTGACTAGGAAGAGATGATCGTGTTCACTTGTGCTGCCGCTTGAACTGACGCGGCTATACACTGACCTGTCATGTCACATTAAAGAGCATCAAAACGGCATTTATCGTTTGAATTTCATGATAAAATGGACAGAATACTTAATATGTTTGTGTGGGAACTCGGATTGAAGTGTGTTCCGCGCGTAAAACAAGCTGACTGTTAACTGTTAAAGATTGCATTCAGTACACACGTGCACTGTAGCGGAAGTCCTGTACCGAAACGGTTCGGAAACGGCCTATTTCTCTCAAATATTGTTCACAAATCTGTCTAAATCTGTGTTAGTGAGCACTTCTCCTTTGCCGAGATAATCCATCCACCTCACAGGTATGGCATATCAAGATGCTTATTAGACAGCATGATTATTGCACAGGTGTGCCTTAGGCTGGCCACAATAAAAGGCATCTCTAAAATGTGCAGTTTTATCACACAGCACAATGCCACAGATGTTGCAAGTTTTGAGGGAGCGTGCAATTGGCATGCTGACTGCAGGAATGTCCACCAGAGCTGTTGCTCGGGAATTGAATGTTCATTTCCCTACCTTAAGCCGTCTCCAAAGGTGTTTCAGAGAATTTGGCAGTACATCCAACCGGCCTCGCAAACGCAGACCACGTGTAACCACACCAGCCCAGGACCTCCACATCCAGCATCTTCACCTCCAAGATCGTTTGAGACCAGCCACCCGGACAGCTGCTGCAACAATCGGTTTGCACAACCAAAGAATTTCTGCACAACCTGTCAGAAACTCGGGGAAGCTCATCTGCATGTTCGTCGTCCTCATCGGGGTCTTGACCTGACTGCAGTTCATCGTCGTAACCGACTTGAGTGGGCAAATGCTCACATTCAATGGTGTCTGCCACTTTGAAGTGGTGTTCTCTTCACGGATGAATCCCGGTTTTCACTGTACAGGGCAGATGGTAGACAGCGTGTATGGTGTCGTGTGTGTGAGCGGTTTGCTGATGTCAACATTGTGGATTGAGTGGCCCATGGTGGCGGTGAGGTTATGGTATGGTATGGGCAAGTGTATGTTATGGACAATGAACACAGGTGCATTTTATTGATGGCATTTTGCACAGAGATACCGTGACGAGATCCTGAGGCCCATTGTTGTGCCATTCATCCACGACCATTACCTCATGTTGCAGCATGATAATGCACGGCCTCATGTTGCAAGGATCCTGGAAGCTGAAAACATCCCAGTTTTTGCATGGCCAGCATACTCACCGGACATGTCACCCATTGAGCATGTTTGGGATGCTCTGAATCGGTGTATACGACAGCGTGTTCCATTTCCTGCCAATATCCAGCAACTTCGCACAGCCATTGAAGAGGAGTGGACCAACATTCCACAGGCCACAATCAACAACCTGATCAACTCTATGTGAAGGAGATGTGTTGCACTCCATGAGGCAAATGGTGGTCACACCAGATACTGACTGGTATTTACGTCGGCATTAATGATGTTTGACTTTGCCAGTCGGAGATCACCAGAATTAACATTAAAGAGGTGTGTGAACTTCAAGTACAATGTCAGCTGAAATAGTTTGCTCTGGCCCCCTTCCTGTTCATCAGAGTGATGAGATACTTAGCAGACTATCATCACTCAATGGCTGGTTTTCTAAGTGGTGTCCGCAGAATAACAATGGTTTCATAGACAATTGGAAAAGCTTTTGTGCAGACCTGACCTGTTAAAAAGAGATGGTATTCATCCCTCCTGGGATGGTGCTGCTCTTCTCTCTAGTAATATGGCACATAGTCTTAGAGTTAAACCTTGACTAACTGGGGCCCAGGTCAGGAAGCAGACGCACTGGCTTAACCAACCGTCTGCTAGCTGTCTCACATCACAGAAGTCAGATAAATCCCAAGTCAAGTCAAGTCAACTTTATTTATATAGCGCTTTTTACAATGCAGATTGTTTCAAAGTAGCTTCACAGTGTTAAACAGGAAAATAATGAACAGAATTTGATTCGGCTGTACAGCCGCTCTGGAGAAAACAGAGATGTCATCTAGCTCATTTCAATAATTAATATATTCAAGTAATGTAGTTGATATAGTTAATTTAGTTTAGTAATTACATTTATTTGGATATTTATTTGAAAATGTAGTGTCCCCAACTGAGCAAGCCAAGCCCAACACATAGAGATTCTTTCACCTAGATATTATCACATAGAGACTATGTCTGTTCCACAAATTAGTAAATACAAAAAACTCTCAAATAATACAGATGAGCAAATGATAAAGCTCGGGCTGCTGAATATTTGATCCCTTCCCTCAAAAGCACTTATTCTTAACGATATGATTACAGAACATAACCTAGATGTGCTGTGTTTGACAGAAACCTGGCTAAAACCTGATGATTACATTACTTTAAATGAGTCCACCCCTCAAGATTATTGTTATAAACACGAGCCACGTCTGAAAGGCAAAGGGGAAGGTGTTGCTGTGGTGTTTGAAGTTTTGGTGCTTTACGTAATGTTATGTAGTGTAAATGATAAATCCCGTTTAACATTTGTGTTGGCTACTGTATACAGGCCACCAGGGCACAATACAGACTTTATCAGAGAATTTGCTGATTTTCTGTCAGAGTTAGTACTGGCTACCGATAAAGTCCTAATTGTTGGTGATTTTAATATCCATGTAGACAATGAAAAAGGCGCATTGGGATTGGCATAAAGAGACATTCTAAACTCTATTGGAGTTAGGCAACACGTGTCAGGACCCACTCATCGCCGCAATCATACTTTAGACCTAATATTGTCACATGGAGTAAATGTTGATGCCGTTGAAATTCTGCAGCAGAGTGATGACATCTCAGATCATTACCTAGTATCATGTATACTTAATTTAGCAAAGGCTGCAAAGCCGTCCCCTCGTTTCAAATATGGCAGGACTATCACCGCTGCCACTAAAGTTTGCTTTATAAATAATCTTCCTCATCAGTTTCATCTCCTCAGCATCCCAGATAGCCTAGAGGAACTCGATGTTGTAACAGAAACTATTGACTCTCTCTTTTCCAGCACTTTAGACACAGTTGCTTCTCTGTGCTTAAAGAAGATTAAAGAAAATAGTCCAACGCCGTGGTACAACAAGCACACCCGGGCCCTTGAAACAGCAGCCAGAAAAATGGAGCGCAGCTGGGAGAAAACAAAACTGGAGTTTTTTTGCAATACGTGGAAAGAGAGCATGATTGCATACAGAATGTCAGTAAAAACTGCTAGATCTGCTTATTTCTCGACTCTCTTAGAAGAAAACAAACACAACCCTAGGTATTTATTTGATACAGTGGCTAAATTAACAAAAAATAAAGCTTCAACTTCTGACGTTTACAAACAGCACAGCAGTAATGACTTTATGAACTTCTTTACATGCAAGATTGATAATATTAGGAAAAAAATAATAACTATACAACCATCTACTACAGTATCACTTCAGACAGTGCATTGTAGTGTCACTGAGGAACAAATCCACTCATTCACTGCTATAGGAGAGGAAGAATTGGCTAAACTCGTTAAATCATCTAAATCGACAATATGTATGCTCGACTCTATACCGACTAAGCTATAGGCTATAGATGCTTCCAGAGGTCATAGATCCTCTTCTTAATATCATTCATTCATCCTTGTCATTAGGATATGTACCGAAAACGTTTAAGTTGGCTATTATTAAACCACTTATTAAAAAAACGCAACTTGATCCTACAGAATTAGTCAATTACAGGCCAATCTCAAATCTACCCTTTCTGTCAAAAATACTAGAAAAGGCAGTGTCCTCACAACTATGCTCCTTTTTAGAAAGAAATGGTATCTGTGAGAATTTCCAGTCAGGATTTAGACCGTATCATAGTACTGAGACTGCTCTCATCAGAGTAACAAATGATTTACTCTTATCATCTAATCGTGGTTGTATATCTCTTTTAGTGTTACTCGATCTTAGTGCTGCATTCGATACTATCGACCACAACATTCTTTTGAATAGACTCGAAAATTATGTTGGCATTAGTGGAATTGCATTGGCATGGTTTAAATCATACTTATCCGACCGTTATCAGTTTGTAGCAGTAAATAAAGAGATGTCACACCAATCACAAGTTCAGTATGGAATACCGCAAGGCTCAGTGCTAGGACCGTTGCTTTTCACCCTGTACATGCTACCACTGGGATATATCATTAGGAAGCATGCCATTAGTTTTCATTGTTATGCTGAGGAAGTGTGACCATATTAGCCCGGCTCTGTCAACACTGCACTGGCTCCCTATTAAACATCGTATACATTTTAAAATCTCGCTAATTACTTACAAAGCACTAAATGGTTTAGCTCCCCAGTACTTGAGCGAGCTCTTAACACATTATACTCCATCACGTCTATTGCGGTCTCAAAATTCTGGCCAGTTAATAATACCTAGAATATCAAAATCAACTGCAGGCGGTCAATCCTTTTCCTATTTAGCACCTAAACTCTGGAACAGTCTTCCTAGCATTGTTCAGGAAGCAGACACACTCTGTCAGTTTAAATCTAGACTAAAAACACATCTCTTTACTATGGCATACACATAGAACATTATCAATTTATATTATTCAAATTAGTTAAATGATTGTTAGGCTGCATTAACTAGGTCAGCCGCAACCGGGAACACTTCCCATAACACCTGATGTACTCGTTACATCATAAGAAGAATGGCATCTACGCTAATGTTAGTCTCTCTGTTTATCCCGAGGTTTACTGCAGTCAGCCGCATCCGGGCTGTATCCAGATCAGATGGTGGACCTGCACCTAGACATGACCATCGCATCCCTGAAATGTCTGCAGAGACCGTGTCAATTAAACTCCCCCCTGTAAATGCCGCATCGACACGACATCCTCGTTAAACCCGTCTCCAGTGTGACGACTCTGATCTTTCAAATAATCTTTCGAATATTTTTCGATCTAATATGACTTCTGACCTGTAATGTTGCCAGAATCATAATCATACACTGTTTGTTCGTTGGCCAGATGAGAACTGGCACCCCGACTGAGCCAGGTTTCTCCCAAGGTTTTTTTCTCCATTCTGGCCCCTGAAGGAGTTTTGGTTCCTTGCCACTGTCGCCTTTGGCTTTTGGCTTGCTCAGCTGGGGACACTACATTTTCAACTATAATACTAATCTGTCCGCATTGACACTATATGATAATTGAAATGAGCTGGATGACATCAGCGTTTTCTCAAGAACGGCTATACAGTTGCATTATTTTCCTGTTAACACTGTGAAGCTGCTTTGAAACAATTGGCATTGTAAAAAGCGCTATATAAATAAAGGTGACTTGACTTGAATTGACTGTAGAAAAAGTCTTAGATTTTTTAGTTCAGCTCATGAAAAATGGGGGCAAAAGTGTCTTGGTTACGTATGTAACCATCGTTCCCTGTAGGAGGGAATGGAGAGGTACGTCGGAACTGACCAACAAATTGGGGATCGCTTTGAGAGACCAATCTACTTAGAGTGTAACTAAACAACCCAGTTCACGCATTCCTTGCTCCTCCCCGCAGTGTGGGTATAAATAAGGAAGTGGAAGCACTGCATCTTTACTTTACCGCTGAGGAGCCGAACTAGTGACTCGGCCGTTCAGCGGAGATGGCGACGGGACGTACATCTCCGTTCCCTCCTTCAGGGAACGAGGGTCTATATACATAACCAAGACGTTCCCTTTCAGTCGGTCACATTCGACTTACGTCAGAACTGACCAACGAATTGGGGATCCTACCCCAATTGGTGGTTCCAACCTAGTTCTAGGGGAGAAGAACACCAACAGAGACGACAGAGAGGGAAAAACACGGGGCTAGCCGAGTAGGGCGGGAGTGGCGTTGCAAGCCGACACTAAATGGGTCCTTCGCGCTACCAGCCTGTAGGGGCGAGTACACAGGAAGATACCGGCTCTACACAGAGGCTATAAAATCTAGCAAATGTGTTAGGTGTCGCCCAGCCCGCAGCTCTACAGATATCTGGCCGAGGCGCCTTGAGCCAGCGCTACTTCTAGTTGAGTGTGCTCGCAACCCGAACAGGCAAGGCACGTCTTGTGATTGGTACGCCAAGACAATAGCATTCACTATCCAGTGGGCTAACCTCTGCCTGGAGACAACCTTTCCCTTCTGCTGGCCTCCGTAACAGAGGAAGAGCTGCTTTGAGCTCCTGAAGCTCTGTGTTCTATCCACGTAAGCCCGCAGGGCGCGGACAGGACAGAGCAAAGCTAGGGCTGGGTCTGCCTCCTCCGAAGGCAGCGCTTGCAGGTTCACTACCTGGTCCCTGAAGGGATCAGTAGGAAACGACTCGTATCCAGGCCTGGGTCTCAGGACAATGTGAGAGTTGGCCGGCCCGAATTCTAGGCACGATTCGTTGACCGAAAATGCGTGCAGGTCCCCTACCCTCTTGATGGAGGCCAATGCAGTCAAGAGCTCTATCTTCATGGACAGGATTTTCAACTCTAAGGACTGTAAAGGCTGAAAGGGAGGTATCTGAAGTGCCCTGAGCACCAGAGCTAAGTCCCAAGAGGGTAACGAGTTAGGACGAGGAGGATTTAGCCTCCTCGCACCTCTGAGGAACCTGACGATTACGTCATGCTTCCCTAAGGACTTACCTTTGACTGCGTCGTGATATGCCACAATTAACCGAACACTTTTTGAACACCGTTCAATGAACAGATTCCACTTCAAGGCATAGAGGCGCCTCGTAGAGAAGGCTCTTGCAGAAGTGATGGTGTCTACCACAGCCACAGATGAAGTGGATGCCCTTGTACTTGGGAGGGTATGACCCGGTCCTCCTCTGGGGGAGGGAGTGGTGCGGCAGTCCCTCTCTTCCCTGGGCTGCCCGTCTCAGGGCTGCTTGCCCTTTCGCTTGCCAGCGGACTTTGCGGGACCCTGGACGGGTTGGGCGCCTCCCTGAAGGCAGTAGCTGGTTGTCAGGGCAGGATGTTTTTGATCGCCTCTGTCTGCTTCTGGGCCACCGAGAACTGCTGGGCAAAGTTCTCAATGGCGTCGCCGAAGAGGCCAGCCTGAAAGACGGGCGTTGAGGAACCAAACTTTGTCGGGCTCACGCATGTCTGCCAGGTTTAGCCACAGGTGGCATTCCTGGACCACTAGTGTGGACATTGCCCGACCCAGGGAGCGTGCAGTGACTTTTGTCGCCCGAAGAGTGAGGTCCGTCACCATACACAGTTCCTGCATAACCCCTGGGTCGTAACTACCCTTGTGCTGTTCCTTGAGCGCTTTGGCCTGGTAGACCTGCAGGAGCGCCATGGCATGCAAAGCCAATGCGGCTTCTCCACAGGCTGTGTAAGCCTTGCCCATCAGAGAGGACGAGAACTTACACGCCTGGGAGGGGAGATGCGGATTACCCTGCCAAGAAGTAGCGGTGTCTTGGGACACCGTTGCATCGCCACAGACCGCTCCAACGGGGGGATCTCTACGTACCCCTTAGTTGCACCGCCATCGAGGGTAGTGAGGACGGAGGAGTCACCAGACCAGCTTCGAGCACTGTAGGGTGCTGTCCATGATTTGGCAATCTCCTGATGCACTTCCGGGAAGAATGGAACCGGGGCGGGTGCTGAGAACCAGCACGGTCTGTCCCGAGAAACCAATCGTCCAACCGCGAAGGTTCGGGACACGAGTTCCACTCAAGCCTGACATTTGCGGCGGCCCAGGAAAGCATAGCCATGAGTTCTGGATCTCGGGCAACGCTACCACACCCGAAGGGTTTAACGCAGCCGAATCCTCCTCTCCAGAGGACATTAGCTAGCCCTCCGATGCAGCAATCGACATTTGATTCTCAGCCGGAGCCCCAAAGGAAACGGCTGGCCCCCCATGGGAAGGATCAGCACACTCCTTCAGAAGCTCCACCGGCGCAGGAAAGCCCATCGGGGAAGCCCTCACTGTAATCCTCAGGTCATCACCAAGGCTATCAACCAAAGTAGGAGCCCTCTGCTTGGCAGGAGGACCACTAGATTGGGGGATACGCGAAGGGACTCCACCCAGTTTGAGGTAAGCGTGCCGAACGCCCAAACACGTCAGACAATGATTGTGACCGTCAACTGGGGACAAATACCTCTTGCAATCCACACACGGTTTGAATGACATCTTGAAAAAGACGCAGGGTCAAACCGTGTAGCTGTTTTTGAAAGGAAAACCGCTCTGTTAGTGCTGAAGCACACAGAGGAGATGGCCGCGGCTCATAGCAGTTTTGTAGTGCAAGCCTACTGTGAGCACTCACACTCAATGTAACGCCCAGCGAGCTGTGAAAACAGCAGTTTTTGTCAGCTCGTGACGCGACTGCCGCTGTCTCATGCCGTATCTGCCGCAGCAGGAAGCAGAGTGTCCACTCAAAAGGCAGACTCGTTTTAGAAAACTCTTTGTAGAAAAAACAACAAACTAATGTGTTCGGCTTCAAATCAAAAAGCAAAGATGCGGTGCTTCCACTTCCTTATTTATACCCACGCTGCAGGGAGGAGCGTGGAATGCGTGAACCGCATGCCAATGTTCATTGGCTCGTTTAGTTACACTCGAAGTAGATTGGTCTCTGAAAGCCATCCCCAACTGAAAGGGAACAAACGTGTTGCGTTTATAATGCATATAAGTGTTTTGAGAGTATAGAGAGATCGCAGTGCTTCATGGGAGTGGGTGGAGCTAAAGAGCTATTTTGGCATGTTTTGCTTGTTTCTGAAATTTCTGTACAGCATCATGGGTAATGTAGTTTTTCACCATGTATTCCACTGTTAACACTGTAATTTTAAAATAAGTTGAAGTAATGCATGCTGGCAGCTTTAACCTCATAGCTTACAGTAGGTCTGTCTATAAAGTTTTATATGTTATTGTTAAAAATCAATTTCCCTATGAAAAAATAATAATGTAGTTTTAACTTTTGGACTCCAGTGTTTGGGGTCTTACAATGGAAGTCAATGGGTCAAGTGTTCTGGGAGGTTTGAAAGCAAAATGTGAAGGTCATATTTTTGTTAAAGCAATTAATATTTGATCTGTAAGTTACATTATCCATGTTGAGGTGGGACTAGTTTTCTTGGGGTATGACCTTATAATGTAAGTCTATGGGACCAGTGTTATGGTGAGGTTAAAAGCAGAAATTGTTGTCTTGAAAACTAACTTTAATACGTTGTTGTCATGCAATAAATAAATATAAAAAAATTCACTGCAGGGTTTCAGAAGTGATGGGAAACATTTTCTTACCAGACCATCAGACCACCTTTGTCCTATTTGATACACCTATATCTCAAGCCCTTCCTTTTTTCCACCTAACCCCATACAACCACATGACTTATACTTCAATGACACACATTATAGAAGTAGGCATTCAGGAAAGAGTGTTTGGATACACACAAATTTCCGTCCCATTATGCCGAACAATGAGGAAAAAACCTTAATCTCTCTAAATCAGCGCACAAAGCCCGGATCAAGCCTACTCACTCTTTTGTGCCGACTACCTGCTTACAGCGATTCTCTACGGCTGCCTTCCATTATATGTGTATGTGCTTTCCAATTAAGCACCTGTTCTAACAAAGTGCTGCACCTGAAAGCAAGGCACTCCGAGCATGTAATGGAGAAAAGCTGGGCTAGATTGTGTTTCATCACACTGCTGTGTGTGCTTAAGCTTGAGGGTTCACACACACATGCACACGCACACACACACACACACACACACACACAGACAACACTTGACTGCTGAGTAGAATAAATGAAGTCAAGGTGTCATTTCCTCCGCCTGTCAGGTTCTTTAGACAATTTAATTTTTGGAAAAAAAAAACAAAAAAAACATTTAGAGCTGTCTGCGACTGATATCCTGCCCCATTTGAATGTTTATTTATGCACAATAATAGAATGTTGGTAACACTTTACATTAAGGTTCCATTTGTAAAGGGTTTATAAAGATGTTTGTTAATGACTAATAACTCATTTACAAATGCATTATACCTGCTTACAGCGATTCTCTACGGCTGCCTTCCATTATATGTGTATGTGCTTTCCAATTAAGCACCTGTTCTAACAAAGTGCTGCACCTGAAAGCAAGGCACTCCGAGCATGTAATGGAGAAAAGCTGGGCTAGATTGTGTTTCATCACACTGCTGTGTGTGCTTAAGCTTGAGGGTTCACACACACATGCACACGCACACACACACACACACACACACACACAGACAACACTTGACTGCTGAGTAGAATAAATGAAGTCAAGGTGTCATTTCCTCCGCCTGTCAGGTTCTTTAGACAATTTAATTTTTGGAGAAAAAAAACCAAAAAAAACATTTAGAGCTGTCTGCGACTGATATCCTGCCCCATTTGAATGTTTATTTATGCACAATAATAGAATGTTGGTAACACTTTACATTAAGGTTCCCTTTGTAAAGGGTTTATAAAGATGTTTGTTAATGACTAATAACTCATTATAGATCGTTGATAAGCAGTTATAACTGCATGAATAAAAAGGGTGACTTTAAAGCAATACCTGCCAAATAGTGAGCCCTTTTTAACTCACATGTTATAAATGCTTAATAAATGTATTTATTCACACTTATTTAACTCAAAACCAGATTCCTGACTTATTTCATGATGCAGCAAAAACAGATTATCTTAGTGAGACTGAAGGGTGTTGTATTTGTGGTTTTCTCATTAATATCTCATGACTTTTCTTAAAATGTTCCTTACCAAAAGTTACTGTCTTACCCATGATATTCCACAAAAGGCTCATGCCTATCGACAGCAGTGTATAGGTAACACTTTATATTAGGTGGCCTTAACTACTATGTACTTACATCAGAATATAAGTACAATGTACTTATTGTGTTCATATTGTATTGCAAAACACTTTTGCTGCTATTGAGGTGGGATACGGGTAAAGTTAGGGACAGGTGTGGTGGGATGGGTAAGTTTAAGGGTAAAGTTAGGGACAGGTGTGGTGGTGTGGGTAAGTTTAAGGGTAAAGTTAGGGACAGGTGTGGTGGTATGGGTATGTTTAAGGGTAAAGTTAGGGACAGGTGTGGTGGTATGGGTAAGTTTAAGGGTAAAGTTAGGGACAGGTGTGGTGGTGTGGGTAAGTTTAAAGGTAAAGTTAGGGACAGGTGTGGTGGTGTGGGTAAGTTTAAGGGTAAAGTTAGGGACAGGTGTGGTGGTATGGGTAAGTTTAAGGGTAAAGTTAAGGACAGGTGTGTTGGTATGGGTAAGTTTAAGGGTAGGGTTAGGTGTAAGGGAAGTGTCAACAGTGTAATTAAAAATGTAATTACAGAAATTAATTACAGATGTAATACATGTTTTTAAATGTAAGTACAATGTAAAAACATGTATGTACACAATAAGTGCATTGTATCATATGATTAATTTAAATGTGAGTACATAGTAGTTAAGGCCACCTAATATAAAGTGGGTCCAGTGTATAAAACTGATTTCTTGCTTATTAAGATGAAATTATCAAACTTTATTTTGAAATGTAAAGTGAACGTATGTGAACCATTTATTAATGAGTTACAAACATTAGTAACCTGTGAAAATGCACCTTAATGTAAAGTGAACACATGTGAACCATTTATTAATGAGTGAATCACATCACTAAAGCATGCATGTTCTGGCGTGTGACAGGAGTTGGCGCTATTGAGCATCCGATAAAGATAAAGCCACTTTTCATGAGAAGTCACGCTGTTCTATCGTGCTCTGAAGCGAAATTTTAAGTGTTACTGATTTGATGGGTAAGCTAACTGTGACATCGCTTTTTGGAACCAGACATCGTGTTTGTATTAATTGTGTAACCGCTGTGTTAGTTTGTAGTTACCATATGCAAATGTTACTAATGTTTGTAACTCATTAATAAATGGTTCACATGTGTTCACTTTACATTAAGGTGCACTTTCACAGGTTACTAATGTTTGCAACTCATTAATGAATGGTTCACAGGTTTACACTTAAGATTCACAAGTAACTAATATTGGAATTAAAATATTCATTATTAAGATCTCATCAAGTTATGTTTGTGCTCTTGTGTTTTTTTTCCCCAAAATAAAGTTTGATAATTTCATCTTTATAAGCAAGAAATCAGTTTTATACACTGCTGTGGATAGGCATGTGTTACAATCCACGCCTGTCCTGGACTCCATTTCCCATGATCCTCCCTGTCTCACACCTGAAATCACTCACTCCTCATCTCTCCCACTCTCCCTGGATTCCCTGCACCTGGTCATCGTCATTAGCACTCCCTTTATATTGATCTCACTTCCCTGCACTCCTTGTCCGTTCTTATGTGTTATGCTTATGTGTGTCGTGTTCTGTTTCCGTTTATAAATAAAAACCCGTCTTTGTGGAAGCCCTGGATCTTCTCTTCCCTGCTGCACTACACACCGTAACAGAAGAACGGACCCAACAGAAGGACTTCTAAGCTAGGATGGGTATCTTCCTGACCCCGATCTCTCCCGTGTCCCCCCTTAAAGACACGACAGCAGTGGACCGTCTGTGGGGCCTTAGGCAGGACGGTCGCCCGCTGGAGAGGTACGTGGAGGAATTTGCGGAACTGTCTTCTTTGGTGAACTGGCCAGATGCACCACTTAATGCATGTTTTCTGATGGGCTTAGACAAGGACACTATTCGATATATTGAACCTGCCTGTTCCTTTTCCCTAGTCGAGTCGATGAATCTGATTCTCTGTTTAAATTGTTCCAATTTCGAAATTGAAGAGGTTCAAGAGAATGAGTGTCTTCCTCGTCCGGTCCCTTCAGAGAAGCACGCGGCCTGGTCAGTTCACCCACAGCCAGTTCCCTCCACATATCCCTCCAGTGGGCCTTCCTGTGTTGTCCTGCCTGTCCACAAGCCCAAACGGCAGAGAAGGAGGGCCAACGCCAAGCCCTCGTCTCCGGCCAAGATGGCCGCAGCCACGCCAGAGCCCTCGTCTCCGGCTAAGATGGCCGCCGCCACGCCAGAGCCACAGGACCTCTGGTTCATAGACTTTTGGAGCGATCCTGCCGCCTCAGTCTCCTGGATTCCGCTCCAGGCTTCCCAGTTCCCGCTCCGAGTCTCCTGGATTCAGCTCCAGGCTTCCAGGTTCCCGCTCCGAGTCTCCTGGATTCCGCTCCAGGCCTCTCAGTTCCCGCTCCGAGTCTCCTGGATTCCGCTCCAGGCTTCCCAGTTCTCGCTCCGAGTCTCCTGGATTCCGCTCCAGGCTTCCAGGTTCCCGCTCTGAGTCTCCTGGATTCCGCTCCAGGCCTCCAGGTTCCCACTCCGAGTCTCCTGGATTCCGCTCCAGGCCTCCCAGTTCCCGCTCCGAGTCACCTGGATTCCGCTCCAGGATTCCAAGTTCCCGCTCCGAGTCTCCTGGATTCCGCTCCAGGCTTCCCAGTTCCCGCTCCGAGTCTCCTGGATTCCGCTCCAGGCTTCCAAGTTCCCGCTCCGAGTCTCCTGGATTCCGCTCCAGGCTTCCCAGTTCCCGCTCCGAGTCTCCTGGATTCCGCTCCAGGCTTCCAAGTTCCCGCTCCGAGTCTCCTGGATTCCGCTCCAGGCTTCCAAGTTCCTGCTCCAGGCTTCCCTGTTCCCGCTCCGAGTCTCCTGGATTCCCCTCTAGGCCTCTCAGTTCCCGCTCCGAGTCTCCTGGATTCCGCTCCAGGCTTCCCAGTTCCCGCTCCGAGTCTCCTGGATTCCGCTCCAGGCTTCCAGGTTCCCGCTCTGAGTCTCCTGGATTCCGCTCCAGGCCTCCAGGTTCCCACTCCGAGTCTCCTGGATTCCGCTCCAGGCCTCCCAGTTCCCGCTCCGAGTCACCTGGATTCCGCTCCAGGATTCCAAGTTCCCGTTCCGAGTCTCCTGGATTCCGCTCCAGGCTTCCCTGTTCCCGCTCCGAGTCTCCTCGAGCCCGCTCCAGCTCTCCTCGAGCCCGCTCCAGCTCTCCTCGAGCCCGCTCCAGCTCTCCTCGAGCCCGCTCCAGCCCTCCTCGAGCCCGCTCCAGCCCAGGAGCTCATCCCATTCCGCGTGCCATCCATACTACCCCTGAATTCCCCCAAGAAAGTTTTGGGGGGGGCTATATACCCGGGGGTGGGGAACATGTGGGGAACATGTGGGTGGAGCATGGACTCCCGAGGCTCCTGATCCGCCGTGGACTCCCGAGGCTCCTGATCCGCCGTGGACTCCCGAGGCTCCTGATCCGCCATGGACTCCCGAGGCTCCTGATCCGCCATGGCCACCCGAGACCCCTGACACGCCATGGCCGCCCGAGATTCCTGACCCGCCATGGCCGCCCGATGTCCTAGTCCCGCCCTGGAGACCTCTGTACCTGTCTGCACCTCCCCCGCACCTGCGTGTAGGTCTCCAGGGCGCCCACCGCCCAGGACGCGCCTACCGGGAGGGGGAAGTAATGTTACAATCCACGCCTGTCCTGGACTCCATTTCCCATGATCCTCCCTGTCTCACACCTGAAATCACTCACTCCTCATCTCTCCCTGGATTCCCTGCACCTGGTCATCGTCATTAGCACTCCCTTTATATTGATCTCACTTCCCTGCACTCCTTGTCCATTCTTATGTGTTATGCTTATGTGTGTCGTGTTCTGTTTCCGTTTATAAATAAAAACCCGTCTTTGTGGAAGCCCTGGATCTTCTCTTCCCTGCTGCACTACACACCGTAACAGCATGAGCCTTTTGTGGAATACCATAGGTAAGACAGTAACTTCTGGTAAGGAACATCTTAAGAAAAGTGGCAGTCATGAGATATTAATGGGAAAACCACAAACACAACACCCTTCAGTCTCACTAAGATAGTCTTTTTTTTGCTGCATCATGAAATAAATCAGGAATCTGGTTTTGAGGTAAATAAGTGTGAATAAATACATTTATTAAGCATTTATAACATGTGAGTTAAAAAGGGCTCACTATTTGGCAGGTATTGCGTTAAAGTCACCCTTTTTATTCATGCAGTTATAACTGCTTATCAACGATCTATAATGAGTTATTAGTCATTAACAAACACCTTTATAAACCCTTTACAAAGGTAACCTTAATGTAAAGTGTTACCAGAATGTTTAATAATAAGCAACGCTATGTAGATGTTCTTAATTTATAAGTCCCAGAAAAGTGACCCATCAGAGATTACACAATAAGCCTCATAAAGGTAAATTGTATAAAAGGTCAAGTGTGCACAATAATATGATACTGGAGTAATTTAACATTGAAAAACGGTAACAATTAAACACATACCTCCGGTCTTTATCGACCCGGGACATTATTCACTACCCTCCCCCTTCATTAATTTTTTTTAAGACAAGAAAAAATAAAATTATAAAATTATATTTTCGAAAAAAAAATTGTAAAAAAGTGTATAAGGTCGCTAGTTACCTGAGGTATGTAATAGTGTAAGTATATTTATTTCAGCACAACAATAATTTAATCTCTGATGACTCATAAGTGCAATTCACCTTTATTCCTCAAGATGGCAATGTCTTTGCAATCAAACACAAAACATCTCGAGGGAGAACAACATTTTTGCTTGCAATTACAATTTTTTTCTGAAAAGAGCAGATACAAAACTTTTGCAAGTGAACACAAAGATTGTTGTGGAAATGTAAAACTTTTGCACTGGAATGCAAAGTTTATTAGGGAAATGCTAAACTTGCACTGGAAAGCAAGGTTTCTTGGAAAATGCAAAACTTTTGCACTGGAACACAAAGTTTCTTAGGGAAATGCTAAACTTGCACTGCAATGCAAAGTTACTTAGGGAAATGGAACACTTTTCCACTGGAAGGCAAAGTTTCTTAGGGAAATACTAAACTTGCAGTGGAATGCAAAATTTCTTGGGGAAATGCAAAGCTTTTACACTGGAACACAAAGTTTCATAGGGAAATGCTAAACTTGCACTGGAACGCAAAGTTTCTTGGGGAAATGCTAAACTTGCACTGGAACGCAAAGTTTCTTAGGGAAATGCTAAACTTGCACTGAAATGCAAAGTTTCTTGGGGAAATGCAAAACTTTTGCACTGGAACGCAAAGTTTCTTAAGGAAATGCTAAACTTGCACTGGAATGCAAAGTTTCTTAGGGAAATGCAAAACTTTTGCACTGGAACGCAAAGTTTCTTAGGGAAATGCTAAACTTGCACTGGAACGCAAAGTTTCTTAGGGAAATGCTAAACTTGCACTGGAACGCAAAGTTTCTTAAGGAAATGCTAAACTTGCATGGGAAAGCAAATATTCTTAGGGAAATGCTAAACTTGCACTGGAACGCAAAGTTTCTTGAGGAAATGCTAAACTTGCACAGGAACGCAAAGTTTCTTAAGGAAATGCTAAACTTGCACTGGAACGCAAAGTTTCTTAGGGAAATGCTAAACTTGCACTGGAACGCAAAGTTTCTTAGGGAAATGCTAAACTTGCACTGCAATGCAAAGTTACTTAGGGAAATGCTAAACTTGCATGGGAAAGCAAATATTCTTAGGGAAATGCTAAACTTGCAATGGAACGCAAAGTTTCTTGAGGAAATGCTAAACTTGCACAGGAACGCAAAGTTTCTTAAGGAAATGCTAAACTTGCACTGGAACGCAAAGTTTCTAGGGAAATGCTAAACTTGCACTGAAATGCAAAGTTTCTTGGGGAAATGCAAAACGTTTGCACTGGAAAGCAAAGTTTCTTAAGGAAATGCTAAACTTGCACTGGAATGCGAAGTTTCTTAAGGAAATGCTAAACTTGCACTGGAAAGCAAAGTTTCTTAGGGAAATGCTAAACTTTTGCACTGGAATGCAAAGTGTCTTAGGGAAATGCTAAACTTGCACTGCAATGCAAAGTTTCTTAGGGAAATGCTAAACTTGCACGGGAACACAAAGTTTCTCAGGGAAATGCTAAACTTGCATGGGAAAGCAAATATTGTTAGAAAAATGCTAAACTTGCACTGAAATGCAAAGTTTCTTGGGGAAATGCAAAACTTTTGCACTGGAACACAAAGTTTCTTAGGGAAATGCTAAACTTGCACTGGAATGCAAGGTTTCTTGGGGAAATGCAAAACGTTTGCACTGGAAAGCAAAGTTTCTTAGGGAAATGCTAAATTTGCAGTGGAATGCAAAGTTTTTTAAAGAAAATCCTAAACTTGCACTGGAATGCAAAGTTTCTTAAGGAAATGCTAAACTTGCACTGGAAAGCAAAGTTTCTTAGGGAAATGCTAAACTTTTGCACTGGAATGCAAAGTGTCTTAGGGAAATGCTAAACTTGCACTGGAACGCAAAGTTTCTTGAGGAAATACTAAACTTGCACTTTAACGCAAAGTTTCTTAGGGAAATGCTAAACTTGCACTGAAATGCAAAGTTTCTTGGGGAAATGCAAAACTTTTGCACTGGAACGCAAAGTTTCTTAGGGAAATGCTAAACTTGCACTGGAAGACAAAGTTTCTTAAGGAAATGCTAAACTTGCACTGGAATGCAAAGTTTCTTAGGGAAATGCAAAACTTTTGCACTGGAACGCAAAGTTTCTTAGGGAAATGCTAAACTTTTGCACTGGAACGCAAAGTTTCTTAGGGAAATGCTAAACTTGCACTGGAACGCAAAGTTTCTTAGGGAAATGCTAAACTTGCACTGGAACGCAAAGTTTCTTAAGGAAATGCTAAACTTGCATGGGAAAGCAAATATTCTTAGGGAAATGCTAAACTTGCACTGGAACGCAAAGTTTCTTGAGGAAATGCTAAACTTGCACAGGAACGCAAAGTTTCTTAAGGAAATGCTAAACTTGCACTGGAACGCAAAGTTTCTTAGGGAAATGCTAAACTTGCACTGGAACGCAAAGTTTCTTAGGGAAATGCTAAACTTGCACTGGAACGCAAAGTTTCTTAGGGAAATGCTAAACTTGCACTGCAATGCAAAGTTACTTAGGGAAATGCTAAACTTGCATGGGAAAGCAAATATTCTTAGGGAAATGCTAAACTTGCACTGGAACGCAAAGTTTCTTGAGGAAATGCTAAACTTGCACAGGAAATGCTAAACTTGCACAGGAAATGCTAAACTTGCACTGGAAAGCAAAGTTTCTTAGGGAAATGCTAAACTTTTGCACTGGAATGCAAAGTTTCTTAGGGAAATGCTAAACTTGCACTGGAACGCAAAGTTTCTTGAGGAAATACTAAACTTGCAATTTAACGCAAAGTTTCTTAGGGAAATGCTAAACTTGCACTGGAATGCAAAGTTTCTCAGGGAAATGCTAAACTTGCATGGGAAAGCAAATATTGTTAGAAAAATGCTAAACTTGCACTGGAACGCAAAGTTTCTTGGGGAAATGCTGAACTTGCACTGAAATGCAAAGTTTCTTGGGGAAATGCTAAACTTGCACTGAAATGCAAAGTTTCTTGGGGAAATGCAAAACTTTTGCACTGGAACACAAAGTTTCTTAGGGAAATGCTAAACTTGCACTGCAATGCAAAGTTACTTAGGGAAATGCTAAACTTGCACTGGAACGCAAAGTTTCTTGGGGAAATGCTGAACTTGCACTGAAATGCAAAGTTTCTTGGGGAAATGCTAAACTTGCACTGAAATGCAAAGTTTCTTGGGGAAATGCAAAACTTTTGCACTGGAACACAAAGTTTCTTAGGGAAATGCTAAACTTGCACTGCAATGCAAAGTTACTTAGGGAAATGCTAAACTTGCACGGGAACACAAAGTTTCTCAGGGAAATGCTAAACTTGCATGGGAAAGCAAATATTGTTAGAAAAATGCTAAACTTGCACTGGAACGCAAAGTTTCTTGGGGAAATGCTGAACTTGCACTGAAATGCAAAGTTTCTTGGGGAAATGCTAAACTTGCACTGAAATGCAAAGTTTCTTGGGGAAATGCAAAACTTTTGCACTGGAACACAAAGTTTCTTAGGGAAATGCTAAACTTGCACTGCAATGCAAAGTTACTTAGGGAAATGCTAAACTTGCATGGGAAAGCAAATATTCTTAGGGAAATGCTAAACTTGCACTGGAACGCAAAGTTTCTTGAGGAAATGCTAAACTTGCACAGGAAATGCTAAACTTGCACTGGAAAGCAAAGTTTCTTAGGGAAATGCTAAACTTTTGCACTGGAATGCAAAGTTTCTTAGGGAAATGCTAAACTTGCACTGGAACGCAAAGTTTCTTGAGGAAATACTAAACTTGCAATTTAACGCAAAGTTTCTTAGGGAAATGCTAAACTTGCACTGGAATGCAAAGTTTCTTAGGGAAATGCAAAACTTTTGCACTGGAACGCAAAGTTTCTTAGGGAAATGCTAAACTTGCACTGGAAGACAAAGTTTCTTAAGGAAATGCTAAACTTGCACTGGAATGCAAAGTTTCTTAGGGAAATGCAAAACTTTTGCACTGGAACGCAAAGTTTCTTAGGGAAATGCTAAACTTGCACTGGAACGCAAAGTTTCTTAGGGAAATGCTAAACTTGCACTGGAACGCAAAGTTTCTTAAGGAAATGCTAAACTTGCATGGGAAAGCAAATATTCTTAGGGAAATGCTAAACTTGCACTGGAACGCAAAGTTTCTTGAGGAAATGCTAAACTTGCACAGGAACGCAAAGTTTCTTAAGGAAATGCTAAACTTGCACTGGAACGCAAAGTTTCTTAGGGAAATGCTAAACTTGCACTGGAACGCAAAGTTTCTTAGGGAAATGCTAAACTTGCACTGCAATGCAAAGTTACTTAGGGAAATGCTAAACTTGCATGGGAAAGCAAATATTCTTAGGGAAATGCTAAACTTGCAATGGAACGCAAAGTTTCTTGAGGAAATGCTAAACTTGCACAGGAACGCAAAGTTTCTTAAGGAAATGCTAAACTTGCACTGGAACGCAAAGTTTCTAGGGAAATGCTAAACTTGCACTGAAATGCAAAGTTTCTTGGGGAAATGCAAAACGTTTGCACTGGAAAGCAAAGTTTCTTAAGGAAATGCTAAACTTGCACTGCAATGCAAAGTTACTTAGGGAAATGCTAAACTTGCATGGGAAAGCAAATATTCTTAGGGAAATGCTAAACTTGCACTGGAACGCAAAGTTTCTTGAGGAAATGCTAAACTTGCACAGGAAATGCTAAACTTGCACTGGAAAGCAAAGTTTCTTAGGGAAATGCTAAACTTTTGCACTGGAATGCAAAGTTTCTTAGGGAAATGCTAAACTTGCACTGGAACGCAAAGTTTCTTGAGGAAATACTAAACTTGCAATTTAACGCAAAGTTTCTTAGGGAAATGCTAAACTTGCACTGGAATGCAAAGTTTCTTAGGGAAATGCAAAACTTTTGCACTGGAACGCAAAGTTTCTTAGGGAAATGCTAAACTTGCACTGGAAGACAAAGTTTCTTAAGGAAATGCTAAACTTGCACTGGAATGCAAAGTTTCTTAGGGAAATGCAAAACTTTTGCACTGGAACGCAAAGTTTCTTAGGGAAATGCTAAACTTGCACTGGAACGCAAAGTTTCTTAGGGAAATGCTAAACTTGCACTGGAACGCAAAGTTTCTTAAGGAAATGCTAAACTTGCATGGGAAAGCAAATATTCTTAGGGAAATGCTAAACTTGCACTGGAACGCAAAGTTTCTTGAGGAAATGCTAAACTTGCACAGGAACGCAAAGTTTCTTAAGGAAATGCTAAACTTGCACTGGAACGCAAAGTTTCTTAGGGAAATGCTAAACTTGCACTGGAACGCAAAGTTTCTTAGGGAAATGCTAAACTTGCACTGCAATGCAAAGTTACTTAGGGAAATGCTAAACTTGCATGGGAAAGCAAATATTCTTAGGGAAATGCTAAACTTGCAATGGAACGCAAAGTTTCTTGAGGAAATGCTAAACTTGCACAGGAACGCAAAGTTTCTTAAGGAAATGCTAAACTTGCACTGGAACGCAAAGTTTCTAGGGAAATGCTAAACTTGCACTGAAATGCAAAGTTTCTTGGGGAAATGCAAAACGTTTGCACTGGAAAGCAAAGTTTCTTAAGGAAATGCTAAACTTGCACTGGAATGCGAAGTTTCTTAAGGAAATGCTAAACTTGCACTGGAAAGCAAAGTTTCTTAGGGAAATGCTAAACTTTTGCACTGGAATGCAAAGTGTCTTAGGGAAATGCTAAACTTGCACTGCAATGCAAAGTTACTTAGGGAAATGCTAAACTTGCACGGGAACACAAAGTTTCTCAGGGAAATGCTAAACTTGCATGGGAAAGCAAATATTGTTAGAAAAATGCTAAACTTGCACTGGAACGCAAAGTTTCTTGGGGAAATGCTGAACTTGCACTGAAATGCAAAGTTTCTTGGGGAAATGCTAAACTTGCACTGAAATGCAAAGTTTCTTGGGGAAATGCAAAACTTTTGCACTGGAACACAAAGTTTCTTAGGGAAATGCTAAACTTGCACTGGAATGCAAGGTTTCTTGGGGAAATGCAAAACGTTTGCACTGGAAAGCAAAGTTTCTTAGGGAAATGCTAAATTTGCAGTGGAATGCAAAGTTTTTTAAAGAAAATCCTAAACTTGCACTGGAATGCAAAGTTTCTTAAGGAAATGCTAAACTTGCACTGGAAAGCAAAGTTTCTTAGGGAAATGCTAAACTTTTGCACTGGAATGCAAAGTGTCTTAGGGAAATGCTAAACTTGCACTGGAACGCAAAGTTTCTTGAGGAAATTCTAAACTTGCACTTTAACGCAAAGTTTCTTAGGGAAATGCTAAACTTGCACTGAAATGCAAAGTTTCTTGGGGAAATGCAAAACTTTTGCACTGGAACGCAAAGTTTCTTAGGGAAATGCTAAACTTGCACTGGAAGACAAAGTTTCTTAAGGAAATGCTAAACTTGCACTGGAATGCAAAGTTTCTTAGGGAAATGCAAAACTTTTGCACTGGAACGCAAAGTTTCTTAGGGAAATGCTAAACTTTTGCACTGGAACGCAAAGTTTCTTAGGGAAATGCTAAACTTGCACTGGAACGCAAAGTTTCTTAGGGAAATGCTAAACTTGCACTGGAACGCAAAGTTTCTTAAGGAAATGCTAAACTTGCATGGGAAAGCAAATATTCTTAGGGAAATGCTAAACTTGCACTGGAACGCAAAGTTTCTTGAGGAAATGCTAAACTTGCACAGGAACGCAAAGTTTCTTAAGGAAATGCTAAACTTGCACTGGAACGCAAAGTTTCTTAGGGAAATGCTAAACTTGCACTGGAACGCAAAGTTTCTTAGGGAAATGCTAAACTTGCACTGGAACGCAAAGTTTCTTAGGGAAATGCTAAACTTGCACTGCAATGCAAAGTTACTTAGGGAAATGCTAAACTTGCATGGGAAAGCAAATATTCTTAGGGAAATGCTAAACTTGCACTGGAACGCAAAGTTTCTTGAGGAAATGCTAAACTTGCACAGGAAATGCTAAACTTGCACTGGAAAGCAAAGTTTCTTAGGGAAATGCTAAACTTTTGCACTGGAATGCAAAGTTTCTTAGGGAAATGCTAAACTTGCACTGGAACGCAAAGTTTCTTGAGGAAATACTAAACTTGCAATTTAACGCAAAGTTTCTTAGGGAAATGCTAAACTTGCACTGGAATGCAAAGTTTCTTAGGGAAATGCAAAACTTTTGCACTGGAACGCAAAGTTTCTTAGGGAAATGCTAAACTTGCACTGGAAGACAAAGTTTCTTAAGGAAATGCTAAACTTGCACTGGAATGCAAAGTTTCTTAGGGAAATGCAAAACTTTTGCACTGGAACGCAAAGTTTCTTAGGGAAATGCTAAACTTGCACTGGAACGCAAAGTTTCTTAGGGAAATGCTAAACTTGCACTGGAACGCAAAGTTTCTTAAGGAAATGCTAAACTTGCATGGGAAAGCAAATATTCTTAGGGAAATGCTAAACTTGCACTGGAACGCAAAGTTTCTTGAGGAAATGCTAAACTTGCACAGGAACGCAAAGTTTCTTAAGGAAATGCTAAACTTGCACTGGAACGCAAAGTTTCTTAGGGAAATGCTAAACTTGCACTGGAACGCAAAGTTTCTTAGGGAAATGCTAAACTTGCACTGCAATGCAAAGTTACTTAGGGAAATGCTAAACTTGCATGGGAAAGCAAATATTCTTAGGGAAATGCTAAACTTGCAATGGAACGCAAAGTTTCTTGAGGAAATGCTAAACTTGCACAGGAACGCAAAGTTTCTTAAGGAAATGCTAAACTTGCACTGGAACGCAAAGTTTCTAGGGAAATGCTAAACTTGCACTGAAATGCAAAGTTTCTTGGGGAAATGCAAAACGTTTGCACTGGAAAGCAAAGTTTCTTAAGGAAATGCTAAACTTGCACTGGAATGCGAAGTTTCTTAAGGAAATGCTAAACTTGCACTGGAAAGCAAAGTTTCTTAGGGAAATGCTAAACTTTTGCACTGGAATGCAAAGTGTCTTAGGGAAATGCTAAACTTGCACTGCAATGCAAAGTTACTTAGGGAAATGCTAAACTTGCACGGGAACACAAAGTTTCTCAGGGAAATGCTAAACTTGCATGGGAAAGCAAATATTGTTAGAAAAATGCTAAACTTGCACTGGAAAGCAAAGTTTCTTAGGGAAATGCTAAACTTTTGCACTGGAATGCAAAGTGTCTTAGGGAAATGCTAAACTTGCACTGGAACGCAAAGTTTCTTGAGGAAATACTAAACTTGCACTTTAACGCAAAGTTTCTTAGGGAAATGCTAAACTTGCACTGAAATGCAAAGTTTCTTGGGGAAATGCAAAACTTTTGCACTGGAACGCAAAGTTTCTTAGGGAAATGCTAAACTTGCACTGGAAGACAAAGTTTCTTAAGGAAATGCTAAACTTGCACTGGAATGCAAAGTTTCTTAGGGAAATGCAAAACTTTTGCACTGGAACGCAAAGTTTCTTAGGGAAATGCTAAACTTTTGCACTGGAACGCAAAGTTTCTTAGGGAAATGCTAAACTTGCACTGGAACGCAAAGTTTCTTAGGGAAATGCTAAACTTGCACTGGAATGCAAAGTTTCTTGAGGAAATGCTAAACTTGCACAGGAACGCAAAGTTTCTTAAGGAAATGCTAAACTTGCACTGGAACGCAAAGTTTCTTAGGGAAATGCTAAACTTGCACTGGAACGCAAAGTTTCTTAGGGAAATGCAAAACTTGCACTGGAACGCAAAGTTTCTTAGGGAAATGCTAAACTTGCACTGCAATGCAAAGTTACTTAGGGAAATGCTAAACTTGCATGGGAAAGCAAATATTCTTAGGGAAATCCTAAACTTGCACTGGAACGCAAAGTTTCTTGAGGAAATGCTAAACTTGCACAGGAACGCAAAGTTTCTTAAGGAAATGCTAAACTTGCACTGGAACGCAAAGTTTCTTAGGGAAATGCTAAACTTGCACTGAAATGCAAAGTTTCTTGGGGAAATGCAAAACTTTTGCACTGGAAAGCAAAGTTTCTTAAGGAAATGCTAAACTTGCACTGGAACGCAAAATTTTTTAGGGAAATGCTAAACTTGCACTGGAATGCAAAGTTTTTTTGGGGAAATGCAAAACTTGCACTGGAATGCAAAGTTTTTTTGGGGAAATGCAAAACTTGCACTGGAATGCAAAGTTTTTTTGGGGAAATGCAAAACTTTTGCACTGGAACGCAAAGCTTCTTAGGGAAATGCTGAACTTGCAGTGGAAAGCAACATTTCTTGGGGAAATGCTAATCTTGCACTGGAACACAAAGCTTCTTAGGGAAATGCTAAACTTGCACTCCAATGCAAAGTTACTTAGGGAAATGCTAAACTTGCACTGGAACGCAAAGATTCTTAAGGACATGCTAAACTTGCACTGGAACGCAAAGTTTCTTGAGAAAATGCAAAACTTTTGCACTGGAACACAAGGTTTCTTAGGGAAATGCTAAACTTGCACTGGAACATAGTGTTTCTTAGGGAAATGCTAAACCTTTGCACTGGAACGCAAAGTTTCTTGGGAAAATGCTAAACTTGCACAGGAAAGCAAAGTTTCATCGGGGACTGCAAAACTTTTTCACTGGAACACAAAGTTTCTTAGGGAAATGGTAAACTTGAACGGGAACACAATGTTTCTTTTGGGAGTGCTAGACTTTTGCACGGGAACAAAGTTTCTTAGGGAACTGTTAAACTTTCACGGGAAACAAAGTTTCTTAGGGAAATGTTAAACTTTCACGAGAACCCAAAGTTTCTTAAGGAAATGCTAAACTTGCACGGGAACGCAAAGATTCTTTGGGGAGTGCAAAACTTGCATGAGAATGCAAAGATTCTTAGGGAAATGCTAAACTTGCTTGGGAACGCAAAATTTCTTGGGGAAGTGCAAAACTTGCACGGGAATGCAAAGATTCTTAGGGAAAAGCTAAACTTGCACAGGAATGCAAAGTTTCTTGGGGGAGTGCAAAACTTGCACAGGAACCCAATATCTTAAGGAAATGCTAAACTTGCACGGGAACGCAAAGATTCTTTGGGGAGTGCAAAACTTGCATGAGAATGCAAAGATTCTTAGGGAAATGCTAAACTTGCTTGGGAACGCAAAATTTCTTGGGGAAGTGCAAAACTTGCACGGGAAAGCAAAGTTTCTTGGGGAAATGCTAAACTTGCACAGGAATGCAAAGTTTCTTGGGCGAGTGCAAAACTTGCACAGGAACCCAATATCTTAAGGAAATGCTAAACTTGCACGGGAACGCAAAGATTCTTTGGGGAGTGCAACACTTTTGCACGGGAACCCAAAGTTTCTTAGGGGAGTGCAAAACTTGCATTAGAATGCAAAGATTCTTAGGGAAATGCTAAACTTGCTTGGGAACGCAAAATTTCTTGGGGAAGTGCAAAACTTGCACGGGAATGCAAAGATTCTTAGGGAAATGCTAAACTTGCACGGGAATGCAAAGTTTCCTAGGGAAATGCTAAACTTGCATGGGAACACAAAGATTCTTTGGGAAGTGCGACACTTTTGCACGGGAACCCAAAGTTTCTTAAGGAAATGCTAAACTTGCACGGAAACACAAAGTTTATTTGGGGAGTGCAAGACTTTTCCACTGGAATGCAAAGATTCTTAGGGAAATGTTAAACTTGCATGGGAATGCAAAGATTCTTTGGGGAGTGCAACACTTTTGCACAGGAACCCAAAGTTTCTTAAGGGAATGCTAAACTTGCACAGAAACCCAACGTTTCTTAAGGAAATGCTAAACTTGCACGGAAACACAAAGTTTATTTGGGGAGTGCAAGACTTTTCCACTGGAATGCAAAGATTCTTAGGGAAATGCTAAACTTGCATGGGAACGCAAAGATTCTTTGGGGAGTGCAACACTTTTGCACAGGAACCCAAAGTTTCTTAAGGGAATGCTAAACTTGCACAGGAACCCAAAGTTTCTTAAGGAAATGCTAAACTTGCACGGGAACCCAAAGTTTCTTCGGGGAGTGTAAAACTTGCACGGGAACCCAATATCTTAAGGAAATGCTAAACTTGCACGGGAACGCAAAGATTCTTTGGGGAGTGCAAAACTTGCATGAGAATGCAAAGATTCTTAGGGAAATGCTAAACTTGCTTGGGAACGCAAAATTTCTTGGGGAAGTGCAAAACTTGCACGGGAATGCAAAGATTCTTAGGGAAATGCTAAACTTGCACGGGAATGCAAAGTTTCCTAGGGAAATGCTAAACTTGCATGGGAACACAAAGATTCTTTGGGAAGTGCGACACTTTTGCACGGGAACCCAAAGTTTCTTAAGGAAATGCTAAACTTGCACGGAAACACAAAGTTTATTTGGGGAGTGCAAGACTTTTCCACTGGAATGCAAAGATTCTTAGGGAAATGTTAAACTTGCATGGGAATGCAAAGATTCTTTGGGGAGTGCAACACTTTTGCACAGGAACCCAAAGTTTCTTAAGGGAATGCTAAACTTGCACAGGAACCCAACGTTTCTTAAGGAAATGCTAAACTTGCACGGAAACACAAAGTTTATTTGGGGAGTGCAAGACTTTTCCACTGGAATGCAAAGATTCTTAGGGAAATGCTAAACTTGCATGGGAACGCAAAGATTCTTTGGGGAGTGCAACACTTTTGCACAGGAACCCAAAGTTTCTTAAGGGAATGCTAAACTTGCACAGGAACCCAAAGTTTCTTAAGGAAATGCTAAACTTGCACGGGAACCCAAAGTTTCTTCGGGGAGTGTAAAACTTGCACGGGAACCCAATATCTTAAGGAAATGCTAAACTTGCACGGGAACGCAAAGATTCCTAGGGAAATGCTAAACTTGCATGGGAACACAAAGATTCTTTGGGAAGTGCGACACTTTTGCACGGGAACCCAAAGTTTCTTAAGGAAATGCTAAACTTGCACGGGAACCCAAAGTTTCTTCGGGGAGTGTAAAACTTGCACGGGAACCCAATATCTTAAGGAAATGCTAAACTTGCACGGGAACGCAAAGATTCTTTGGGGAGTGCAACACTTTTGCACGGGAACGCAAAATTTCTTAGGGGAGTGCAAAACTTGCATGAGAATGCAAAGATTCTTAGGGAAATGCTAAACTTGCTTGGGAACGCAAAATTTCTTGGGGAAGTGCAAAACTTGCACGGGAATGCAAAGATTCTTAGGGAAATGCTAAACTTGCACGGGAATGCAAAGTTTCCTAGGGAAATGCTAAACTTGCATGGGAACACAAAGATTCTTTGGGAAGTGCGACACTTTTGCACGGGAACCCAAAGTTTCTTAAGGAAATGCTAAACTTGCACGGAAACACAAAGTTTATTTGGGGAGTGCAAGACTTTTCCACTGGAATGCAAAGATTCTTAGGGAAATGTTAAACTTGCATGGGAATGCAAAGATTCTTTGGGGAGTGCAACACTTTTGCACAGGAACCCAAAGTTTCTTAAGGGAATGCTAAACTTGCACAGGAACCCAACGTTTCTTAAGGAAATGCTAAACTTGCACGGAAACACAAAGTTTATTTGGGGAGTGCAAGACTTTTCCACTGGAATGCAAAGATTCTTAGGGAAATGCTAAACTTGCATGGGAACGCAAAGATTCTTTGGGGAGTGCAACACTTTTGCACAGGAACCCAAAGTTTCTTAAGGGAATGCTAAACTTGCACAGGAACCCAAAGTTTCTTAAGGAAATGCTAAACTTGCACGGGAACCCAAAGTTTCTTCGGGGAGTGTAAAACTTGCACGGGAACCCAATATCTTAAGGAAATGCTAAACTTGCACGGGAACGCAAAGATTCTTTGGGGAGTGCAACACTTTTGCACGGGAACCCAAAGTTTCTTAGGGGAGTGCAAAACTTGCATGAGAATGCAAAGATTCTTAGGGAAATGCTAAACTTGCTTGGGAACGCAAAATTTCTTGGGGAAGTGCAAAACTTGCACGGGAATGCAAAGATTCTTAGGGAAATGCTAAACTTGCACGGGAATGCAAAGTTTCCTAGGGAAATGCTAAACTTGCATGGGAACACAAAGATTCTTTGGGAAGTGCGACACTTTTGCACGGGAACCCAAAGTTTCTTAAGGAAATGCTAAACTTGCACGGAAACACAAAGTTTATTTGGGGAGTGCAAGACTTTTCCACTGGAATGCAAAGATTCTTAGGGAAATGTTAAACTTGCATGGGAATGCAAAGATTCTTTGGGGAGTGCAACACTTTTGCACAGGAACCCAAAGTTTCTTAAGGGAATGCTAAACTTGCACAGGAACCCAACGTTTCTTAAGGAAATGCTAAACTTGCACGGAAACACAAAGTTTATTTGGGGAGTGCAAGACTTTTCCACTGGAATGCAAAGATTCTTAGGGAAATGCTAAACTTGCATGGGAACGCAAAGATTCTTTGGGGAGTGCAACACTTTTGCACAGGAACCCAAAGTTTCTTAAGGGAATGCTAAACTTGCACAGGAACCCAAAGTTTCTTAAGGAAATGCTAAACTTGCACGGGAACCCAAAGTTTCTTCGGGGAGTGTAAAACTTGCACGGGAACCCAATATCTTAAGGAAATGCTAAACTTGCACGGGAACGCAAAGATTCCTAGGGAAATGCTAAACTTGCATGGGAACACAAAGATTCTTTGGGAAGTGCGACACTTTTGCACGGGAACCCAAAGTTTCTTAAGGAAATGCTAAACTTGCACGGGAACCCAAAGTTTCTTCGGGGAGTGTAAAACTTGCACGGGAACCCAATATCTTAAGGAAATGCTAAACTTGCACGGGAACGCAAAGATTCTTTGGGGAGTGCAACACTTTTGCACGGGAACCCAAAGTTTCTTAGGGGAGTGCAAAACTTGCATGAGAATGCAAAGATTCTTAGGGAAATGCTAAACTTGCTTGGGAACGCAAAATTTCTTGGGGAAGTGCAAAACTTGCACGGGAATGCAAAGATTCTTAGGGAAATGCTAAACTTGCACGGGAATGCAAAGTTTCCTAGGGAAATGCTAAACTTGCATGGGAACACAAAGATTCTTTGGGAAGTGCGACACTTTTGCACGGGAACCCAAAGTTTCTTAAGGAAATGCTAAACTTGCACGGAAACACAAAGTTTATTTGGGGAGTGCAAGACTTTTCCACTGGAATGCAAAGATTCTTAGGGAAATGTTAAACTTGCATGGGAATGCAAAGATTCTTTGGGGAGTGCAACACTTTTGCACAGGAACCCAAAGTTTCTTAAGGGAATGCTAAACTTGCACAGGAACCCAACGTTTCTTAAGGAAATGCTAAACTTGCACGGAAACACAAAGTTTATTTGGGGAGTGCAAGACTTTTCCACTGGAATGCAAAGATTCTTAGGGAAATGCTAAACTTGCATGGGAACGCAAAGATTCTTTGGGGAGTGCAACACTTTTGCACAGGAACCCAAAGTTTCTTAAGGGAATGCTAAACTTGCACGGGAACCCAAAGTTTCTTCGGGGAGTGTAAAACTTGCACGGGAACCCAAAAATGCTTAGGGAAATGCTAAACTTGCACGGGAACGTAAAGTTTCTTGGGGGAGTGCAAAACTTGCACGGAAACCCAAAGATTCTTAGGGAAATGCTAAACTTGCACGGGAACACAAAGTGTCCTAGGGAAAAGCTAAACTTGCATGGGAATGCAAAGATTCTTTGGGAAATGCTAAACATGTACGGGAATGCAACATTTCTTGGGTGAGTGCCAAACTTGCACAAAACTTTTTGCACATAAATGCAAAGTTTCTTGGAGAAATAAAAAAATTGTGCAGGCAAACGAAAAGTGTCTCAGGGGAACGTAAATCTTCTTGGGGGAATGCAAATATTTTGTGAGAGACTCAAAAGCTATATAT
The DNA here is from genome assembly GCA_039654625.1 of Rhinogobio ventralis. Classification (NCBI taxonomy): domain Eukaryota; kingdom Metazoa; phylum Chordata; class Actinopteri; order Cypriniformes; family Gobionidae; genus Rhinogobio; species Rhinogobio ventralis. The sequence goes on along the minus strand of CM077217.1, from coordinate 26,806,191 downwards.
ATATTTTCTACCTTGATCATTAGGGGCTTCATACTCCCTCAAAGTGCATAATGATGCTGTCTAGCTTTGGCACAGGCTTTGCATCAGGAGTGCACCTATGATGCCTTAAAATGCTGCTTGTGTTGGCAGCTCACTCAGCTGGCAGGTTTTGGACCAGGGCCAATGTATAACACAACCCTGTTCCCAAAATTCCTCTTCACCCTTATAAGTCCCTCCTCTTTTGCAATAATCAGTTGTGGTCAGCTGGTGGCTCACATCTGGCAGGGTGGTGTTGGAACAGCTGGGCTGAGCAGGTGCAGAAGCGCTGGTGTGTCAGCTCTGATAATGTGATGATGGTTAGCGCTCAATGCCACCAGCCTGCCTCCTGGCTGAATCTGCTACAATAACCCCAGCCAGACAGGCAACAGCACACACATCCAAATTCATTTTCCATAAATAAGGGTTATATAATGTTGCTATCAGCAAAGAACAGTGCATATCAGCAAAGAACAGTGCGTATTAAGTGCAATTTCTAATACAAGGCATTATATCAAGGCATTATATTATATCACTTACATACACAAAGAATACATGTTTAGCTTAGTGGCTGATTTGTGTTGTCACATTAAAACTTGGAAACTTTTTACCATGCCTTCATCTTTTATTTCTGCTTCTTTTCCAATGACATTTATTGATGATTTTTTTGTTTTACCCTTGTCTCAGAGCCACACTTTCAATATTATACTGTGAAAAGCCATAATTAAAAATATTATTGCATTTCAAAAACCACGTAATCTCAACAAAGAGTGTAATAAGCAGTTTAGTATTTATTGTGTGAAAATGATTGATATGTATTTTTACACAAATAACAGCTATCGCTCAGTTACTCAATAATTACGCAATAATTTCCACCACAGTCAAGAATTTTGCAGCTAATGAAGTTTTTCAAAAAGTGGAAATTATCATCAATAAGAAAACGGTGTAATTTTGCTGCTGAAATCTAGTAATGTCAATAGGATTTGGGAATTCTATTTGCCGTGCGAATTTCCAGCGTTGAGCAGTGAACATTCTCAGAACTTTAGCTGACGTTCTGGCAAGTTATAAACAAACATGATTCAAGTAACATTAATAGAATGTTTGTTTTAGAGTTATCTGGTCATTAATAATGTTCTCAAAACTTTAGCACAAAACATTATGTATACATCGTCCATTGTTCATTTTTTAAACATTTTAGTTGGATGATTTTCTAACATTGTAACATCTTGTTCAGATGTTTAGAACATTCAAAAGTAACATTTCCCATAATGTTTGTGCCATGATAAAATGGAATGTTCCCTTAACGTTCACATAATTAAATAAACGTTTTTAAAACATTTAAAAGAACATTTAAAATAAATAATGTTTTCATAACTTAATGGGAATGTTAGCAATAAAAAAATAAAATTTTTGTTAGCTGCGAACAGAAAGCTGCTTTATTTTGTGCACACACAAGTATAACACTATGGGGCCGTTTACAGGACACTGTTTACATTACACCGTTTACATGACAACTAATAACGGAAAAAAATGTTATGCGTTTTGGCCATTCATTACATGACAACAGCGTTTTGAGGGCCTAAAAAAATACAACTTTTGAAAACATGTTTCAAAGGGCAAGTTTATGAAAATGGACCGTTATCGTCTCCATGTAAACTACAAAATCGTGAATTTGTGAAAACGGTGACGCCATGTACATTATGTGTTCAGTCTATAGGAGCGTAGTGTTTCTTTACAAAGTGACCTTGCCATCTACTGGCCTGACATAAATATTAATACAGCGTTTTTAGTCATTATACGTGAAAAAAAACACGAAGGAAAAACTTTTCCATGTTTAGTACATCAGTGTTGTGTACACATACCCTTACTGTACTTAAAGTAGTAAAGTAGTAATACTTACCACTTTTAGAAATTCTCCAACTATATGTTTAGCTAATGTTTGTTGAAGTCAAGGAGCTTATTTACTTTTTGCTGTTAATTTTCTCCATTGCGCTGCATAGATAAGTGCATATGGGACTCAACAAGGATCTCTTGCATCACAAAGCATTAAACTGTTAAGCAAACACATACACTGCTCTCTTCTCAATGGTCTGTAACAGCGGAGTAATTGCTGACTGACATCAAAGTGATTGTGAGGCAATGGAGGCTCTTTTCCTGAGCCTTTGTGCGTTAATGGGCAGTTAATACACTGTTAATCAAAAGCCAAGCACACTATACACTTATGTGTTCCAATTTGCCACTTGCCTGCTGTTTGCAAGCTTTTAGCCTCCATTTAGACTATTGTGAAAATACCAACCAAGCCAAAAGGCGACTAGCATTGTTTTATCCATCTGTGTGTTAGACTTTTGTACTTTAAAATGATAGTTCACCCAAAAATGGCCCATGCCCAGTTTGTGTGTATTTAATATTTAAAAAAAAATCATACATTGATTGATACGACGTATTAAATCAATCAGTGCCCAGCAGTCCATTGTGCAAAGCGGTTGCACAACTGTCAACTCCCACAGTTACAACAACGTGTAATGGATTCCAGTCATTTAAAGGTTCATTAAATTTGCTTTGGTCAAGTGCATATAAATACTGTGATTTATAAGCTATAAATTGCAGCAGTTTCATAGTACTTCAGGAGGGTTTATTGGGCATGGCTAGCTGAAACATAAACTGCCACCGGTGGATGTTTAAGCTGTGTTTGCATTGCTGTGAACATTTTGGCACTAACAAGGCAACGTTTAAGAGTACAGTTGGTCTTTGCTTAAGAAAAGGACATACTTTTCTCTTTTACACTTTTTAACCCTGTGACCCGGGACGTCATTCATTGTCCTCCAATATACCCCTACAATATAACAAAAAAAAATAAATCAAATTATAAAAGAATGCCTGTTTTCCCATTCATTTTTGGTAAAACATGTATAGGGTCGCTAGTGACCCGAGGTGTGTAACAGTGTAAGTATATTTTTTCTGCATAACAATAATTACATTTTTGATGACTGAATAAGTGCAATTCATCTTTATTCTTCAAGGTGGCAGTGTCTGATACACAATGATGAAATGACTTCTCACTCATAGTTACCGCAGGCAGAAAACAAAATAATAGGAAGAATCATCAGCAAAACTTGAAATGTGATTTTACAGTGATTTACTGCAGAGCGAGTTCTGAACGCAATCAGATTTGGTGTCACTGTGGATCTGGGGAAGAAGCCGTCTTTTAAAGATGTTTATGTTTGATGGAATATGTTTGAGATGTCGGATTTGAGCCAGATGCTGAATGTACTGGGAAATGAGTTCTGATGAGGATGGTACAATGGTAAAAAAGCATCAAGCTCCAAAAGGTAAGGAATTATGCATTAAGATTAAATGAATTTACATTTAACCAGTTTAACATGGAGAGACACTGAAATGTAGACCTTTGTTTATGTGTTTTTGACCTACACTGTACATAACGTGAGAACAGTTAGCTATTTAGGTTTGTACGTTAGCATGGACTCACTAACTTTAATTGTGACTTAATGAGAGTATGACAAGTAGGATCCCTGGAATCAGTGTTACAGTACCCCAGGCATATCGTTTTACCATTTTTGTAGCATAAACACCATCAAACCAATGAGAGCTTCGGATCTTCCAATGTTTCTCTATAGCGCTGAAACCTAAATATGTCCGAGTTCCGGTCCTAGCGCAACTGATACTCAACTGCCATTGGCTTATCTGCATTCGAGAGGAGGGGCTTAGCGATAGCTCAATTGTTTCTCTAACATCAGGAGAGTTTTAGGTTACACTTTATTTTAAGGTGTCATTGTTACAGTGTAATTATATATATATATACAATTACAGAGTAATAATAATAAACTACATGTACTTACTATAGGGTTAGGGATTGGGTGAGGTTTAGTGCATGTAATTATGCATAATTTACTGTTAATGAAATACATAATTACTATGTTAAGTAGATGTAACATATGTAACAAGGACACTGTAAAATAAAGTTTTGAAATTGTCTTTGAAAAGGGTATTGAAATCACTGGATGTATTTATAATGTAGTTTTGGAAATATTAAAAACGAGCGTCATGATATAATTCATTTATGTGTGAATATTCAACAAACAACATAACAATAGACAAGTTTGGAATGACATCCCGTTTAGTGTTCACATACTCAACTGTTGTTCAATTCAATATATTTTAGAGAATAGATTGTTCTCTGTTTGGTGCACATCGACCTGCATAACGCTGTTCTTTCAAGACTATACAGTATATATTTTTTCTGATCTTCTATACACTGTAAAACACAGCTGAAATTTGACATGAAAAGGTGGATGAAGTATAGCTCCAAGGAGTGGATGGTTGGGTAACATCGAAATGCAATTTAAAACTCTCTGAAAGACTGATGTAGACAATGGAACTAGCTTTTCAATCGACCTCAGGAGTCAAGCGTTTCTGAGTTTGTGTGGCTTCATGGTGAAGTGACAAACTCGGTGAATCTGTGAATATTTGTCGGTTTGCGTGTGGGTGTGTGTGTTTGCCCCATGGGTGCGTTAGTCTGGAGAGGTGTAGTAAATGTATCGCTCCAAGAGGTACGATATGCCACTGCTAACGAAATAGAGCTCGGTTGTAAGAAATGCACCCTGGGCACCTTTTCCACCAACCGTTAATAATGGCATGATTGAATCAATAAACAGTGGTGGATCCAAGCGCTCTGACACTTGCTGACTGCAAGCTGTTGTAATTTACTCCTCTTGCTCTGGCTAATGGTGCCATACTGATCTCAAACAGAAAGGATATTAAGACAGCCAAGCAGATAAAAGCACACAAATTAAAGCTTTGACAAAAAAAAAAAAAAAAAAATAGAGAGATATAGGGGAGCTTGAAGTTGTGGTTAAAATAAAATCAAAACATGAGAGGGTGATATGAGAAAATCTTACATTTTATGATTTATACCACTTTATATCATGGTGATGTTATATATCATGAATATTTTGGCGGGATAATTCAAGTCAAGTCAAGTCAACTTTATTTATATAGCGCTTTTTACAATGCAGATTGTCTCAAAGCAGCTTCACAGTGTTAAACAGGAAAATAATGAACAGAATCTGATTCGGCTGTACAGCCGCTCTGGAGAAAACGGTGATGTCATCAGCTCATTTCAATTATCATATATATTCAAGTAATGTAGTTGATATAGTTAATTTAGTTTAGTAATTCAATTTATTTGGATATTTATTTGAAAATTTTGTGTCCCCAACTGAGCAAGCCAAAGGCGACAGTGGCAAGGAACCAAAACTCCATCAGGGACATAATGGAGAAAAATAAACCTTGGGAGAAACCAGGCTCAGTCGGGGTGCAAGTTCTCCTCTGGCCAATTAACAAACAGTGTATGATTATTATTTTGGCAGCCTTATAGGTCAGAAGTAATATTAGATCGAATTATTCGAAAGATCGGAGGCATCACACCGCAGACGGGTTTATTGAGGATGGCGTGTCGATTAAACAATTATTAAATAGGAATAATCGAAATATCGGAGTCATCACGCCGGAGATGGATCCATTGAGGATGCCATGTCGATGAGCAATTTCAGAGGGGAGACTAATTGACACGGTCTCTGCAGACACTTCAGGGATGAGTTGGTAATGTCTGGGCGCTGGTCCACCATCTGATCTGGATACGGCCCGGATCCGGCTGACTGCAGTAAACCTCGGGATAAACAGAGACTAACATTAGCGTAGATGCCATTCCTCTTATGATGTAACGAGTACATCAGGTGTTATGGGAAGTGTTCCCGGTTTCGGCTGACCTAGTTAATGCAGCCTAACAATTTGAATAAAATATAAATTAAAATGTTTTATGTGTATGCCATAGTAAAGAGATGCGTTTTTAGTCTAGATTTAAACTGACAGAGTGTGTCTGCTTCCCGAATTCAACAAAACTGTTTGCATATTAAATAATCAATTTGGTTATTCTGGATAATTCACTAAATTAACTTTACAAATTAAATGTACTGAAAAGTTCTCTTTGTATTAGGAAGGAAACCAAAAGATAAGATCATTCACAACAAATGAATGATATGTTTGGCATTAGTGCAAGAACAACTTTACACTCAAAATTGTTCTTGCATGAGTCATATATGCAAAGCCTCTGTAAATTAACCAGCAGCACATTAATATATAAATGCAATGTTAAAGTTCAGCAACTAACTTGTGTTACTAACCAGCAATGGTGGTATTTTTACTCTATTACTGTTCTTAAATCATTTTTAAACTATCTGTATTTTAAGGTAACACTTTATTTCTGTGCTCCATTCTACTAACTATAAGTAACTTTGCAACTACATGTCAACTAAAGCCGGGTTCACACTGTACGATTTTGGCCACGATTTGGCCACATTTTGCAAATCCTAAAAGATTCCTCTGATTCTAGGCCAAAATCTGAAGTCTTTAATCACTAGTTATGTCAGAATCTTTGAGGGTCACACTTTATTTTAGGGTCCAATTCTCACTATTAACTAACTAACTACGTCTTTTCCTAAAATAAACTCCTAATTACTACTTATTAATAGTTAGTAAGGTAGTTGTTAAGTTTAGGTATTGGGTAGGATTATGGATGTAGAATATGGTCATGCCGAATAAGGCATTAATATGTGCTTTATAAGTACTAATAAACAGCCAATATCATAGTAATATGCATGATAATAAGCAACTAGTTCATAGTGAGAATTGGATGCTTTTCAAGAGAAGCCATGACCAACATTAACACTAGAGATTGTTTTTGTTTGCTAGCCACCATTTCTATCACGCATGTAAATGTTGCTCACAGTCACTGAACATGTCATAAATTGATGATTTAAAACTCTGGACGAGTCCATTTTTATCGCATCTTGACTGCCGTATGGTCTGACATGAATGACAACTGAGATCCCACAGTGTGACACGGCTTACAGCAGGGATCATGTTCATACAGTCTGACAAGAAACAGTTGTAAAGGACTCTTATAAATCTTACAGTGTGAACCCAGCTTAACTCTCAGTAGAGTATTAGTATAATTACTGTTTAATATCTGCTAACACTTTATTGTGATGCTCCCCAACAGACATTCAACTGACTATAAGTAACTTTACTACTACATGTCAATTTATTCCACTAATCCGAACACTAACACCTAACCCTAACCTACAGTAACAGTCTGTCTTTCATACTCTAATTCATACTCAAAGTTAGTTGACGTAGTTGCAAAGTTACTTATAGTTAGTAGAATGTCTAAAGTGGACCATCGAAATAAAGTGTAACCTTTTGTTTTGCTCAAAACTGTACTGTGCTGATTCTAAATCATAATATCAGAATTTTTAAAAGTCATTTGTTGTTGTTTTTAGCTTGAGACTCACTCTGAGAATATCTGATTCACAAACAAATCATTTTTTGAGTCGATTCTTCACATACACTCACCTAAAGGATTATTAGGAACACCTGTTCAATTTCTCATTAATGCAATTATCTAATCAACCAATCACATGGCAGTTGCTTCAATGCATTTAGGGGTGTGGTCCTGGTCAAGACAATCTCCTGAACTCCAAACTGAATGTCAGAATGGGAAAGAAAGGTGATTTAAGCAATTTTGAGCGTGGCATGGTTGTTGGTGCCAGACGGGCCGGTCTGAGTATTTCACAATCTGCTCAGTTACTGGGATTTTCACGCACAACCATTTCTAGAGTTTACAAAGAATGGTGTGAAAAGGGAAAAACATCCAGTATGCGGCAGTCCTGTGGGCAAAAATGCCTTGTTGATGCTAGAGGTCAGAGGAGAATGGGCCGACTGATTCAAGCTGATAGAAGAGCAATTTTGACTGAAATAACCACTCGTTACAACCGAGGTATGCAGCAAAGCATTTGTGAAGCCACAACACGCACAACCTTGAGGCGGATGGGCTACAACAGCAGAAGACCCCACCGGGTACCACTCATCTCCACTACAAATAGGAAAAAGAGGCTACAATTTGCACGAGCTCACCAAAATTGGACAGTTGAAGACTGGAAAAATGTTGCCTGGTCTGATGAGTCTGGATTTCTGTTGAGACATTCAGATGGTAGAGTCAGAATTTGGCGTAAACAGAATGAGAACATGGATCCATCATGCCTTGTTACCACTGTGCAGGCTGGTGGTGGTGGTGTAATGGTGTGGGGGATGTTTTCTTGGCACACTTTAGGCCCCTTAGTGCCAATTGGGCATCGTTTAAATGCCACGGCCTACCTGAGCATTGTTTCTGACCATGTCCATCCCTTTATGACCACCATGTACCCATCCTCTGATGGCTACTTCCAGCAGGATAATGCACCATGTCACAAAGCTCCAATCATTTCAAATTGGTTTCTTGAACATGACAATGAGTTCACTGTACTAAAATGGCCCCCACAGTCACCAGATCTCAACCCAATAGAGCATCTTTGGGATGTGGTGGAACGGGAGCTTCGTGCCCTGGATGTGCATCCCACAAATCTCCATCAACTGCAAGATGCTATCCTATCAATATGGGCCAACATTTCTAAAGAATGCTTTCAGCACCTTGTTGAATCAATGCCACGTAGAATTAAGGCAGTTCTGAAGGCGAAAGGGGGTCAAACACAGTATTAGTATGGTGTTCCTAATAATCCTTTAGGTGAGTGTAGTTTATTTAGATTTGTTCATGCAGGTGGTCTAGTTGCAGTGGTTAAAAACTCAATGATCTGGTTGGAGCAAATCCTGTTAACAAGTCATTAAATCTGTCTTTTTCAGCTCAAAATGAGGCAAAAAAACAAAAAAACAGGAGTAATATGATAATCACTGATAGCCTTACAAATATAACTTGGTAGTAAAAATGTCTTTGGCTGACACATTACATAACATTCCCTATTCCATACACTAACCCTAACTTTCCTATTATGTTGTGGAAACATTATATTTGAATGTTCAAAATGTAATTTTTTTTTTAAATGTTTAAGAAATATGGTGACATTAAGCAAAAACATTAAGGGAATGTTCCATTTTGCAAGCATTTTGGGAAAGTTACTTTTTGAATGTTGAACGGTTTGAAACAAATAGTAAATAGTAACGTTTAAAAAATGTTAGACGAAACTCCAACTAAAACGTTTCAGATAAAACATTCCATGAATGACTTGGCACTAACGTTATGAAGTCAAGTCATCTTTATTTATATAGTTCTTTTTAAAATTAGATTGTTTCAAAGCAGCTTTACAGGGATAATACTACGTGCGGAGGTTTTTTTCCAATAATTAGAAACTCTGTTTTTTCAGAATTAAGTAGTAGGAAATTACTAGTCATCCAATTTTTTATATCAGCTATGCATTCCGTTAATCTTGTGAATTGGTAAGTTTCGTCAGGGCGTGAAGAAATATAGAGCTGAGTATCGTCAGCATAACAATGAAAACTAACGCCATGCTTCCTAATGATATCTCCCAGTGGTAGCATGTACAGGGTGAAAAGCAACGGTCCTAGCACTGAGCCCTGCGGTACTCCATACTGAACTTGTGATTGGTGTGACATCTCTTCATTTACTGCTACAAACTGATAACGGTCAGATAAGTATGATTTAAACCATGCCAATGCAATTCCACTAATGCCAACATAATTTTCGAGTCTATTCTAAAGAATGTTGTGGTCGATAGTATCGAATGCAGCGCTAAGATCCAGTAACACTAATAGAGAGATACAACCACGTGCAAATTTGTCCTCACAGATACAATTTCTTTCTAAAAAGGAATATAGTTGTGAGGATACTGCCTTTTCTAGTATTAATAACCATATAACTATGAACGAACATTCTATTTATGTTACTGGAAGAACATTTGTTCATAACTTTGAGAGAACTTTGCCGGAACATTTGACAAAGTTCTGAGAATGTTTCCTGTTAGCTGGGTATTTGCTGGATAGTGTTCTGTATATCATCATTCCGGTCAGCCCTACATCAAATGAGCAATAATTTACTCGGGATTTTATCACTGATCAAAATAAGAGAGCAGATACCGAAATCTGTTTGTGAAGCCTTACACTTATCTCACTAAAAGGAAAAGCAACAAGAGCAGAAAAGAGTGATGTCTAGCGGTCGGGATGCTTGGAGGTCCTGATGAGATCACTTGAGTGGTGTCAGTGAGAAATGGCTGGCTTTTATACTGAGTGCTGGAGGATGACATTGGCCTGCTTTATCTCGAGGTCTTGCGGGGTGAGATTGGACAGCGGAATGAAGTGGCCTTAAAAAGTATTTACAGCAAACAGCATGACATCATTCTAGGCCTTCTTTCTAGGTCAATAAATCTCAGTGGCTAGGAAAGCCGCATTGTTCTGTGCTGCTCATCTTGTAGGTTATGCTTAGGATTAAAACAAACAAAACATTTTTATGCATGATTCCTGAGTCATTCTTGCTATGCGATACATTAAATAATCGTTTTGATGCTTAATTGGACTGAAAAGCTTTCATGTAAACATCTCAATCAATTCAAATGATTAAATTTTTTATTTATTATTGCATTTAATTTAATTAAATTTTTCTCTCACAATTCTGTCACAATTCTAAAAACAATCAGAATTGCGAGATATATTCTGTGACAAAAAAACAAGCTGCCATATGGTGTAGATATTAATCAGTTTAATAGGAAAAAGCTAATGCTGGCAACGTTAACGCGTTAATGCATGCAATTAATTTTTTACAGTTTAACGCGTTAAAATATTTAACGCAATTAACTCAGCATCCATTTTTTCCTTTGCATCCTTTGCCTAGCTTTACATTATATGATCACGCTCTTATTCGTGCAAATGCTTTAAACCATTAAAGCGACAAGACAAAAGAGAACATGACTGACACAGAAATTGTTGAAAAAAGTAGTTATTTTTGTTTGTTTTTGTGCACAAAAAGTATTCTCGTCGCTTCATAACATTAAGGTTGAGCCACTGGAGTCACATGGACTATTTTAACGATGTCTTTACTTCCTTTCTGGACCTTTAAAGTGTTAATTAAATTGTTGTCTATGGAGGGAATAGGGAGCGCTTGGATTTCATCAGAAATATCTTCATTTGTGTTGAACGAAGGATTTACGGGTTTGGAACGACATGAGGGTGAGGAATTAATGACAGAATTTTCATTTTTTGGTGAACTAACCCTTTAAGGCTGATGAACTGATGAACGAGTGGTTAAATATATTTTAAATACATTTCTTGAACATTATAACCCCAACGTAGGGCTGTCACGATATTAGATTTTTCACACCACGGTTATTGTGGCCAAAAAAAATTCACACTATCGATATATCGCGATATCTATAGAAACCTTGGGGGGAAAGTTATCAAATAAATTTTTACTTTGTTAGTTTTTCTTTTTTACCCAACGAACATAATTGGATACTGATAAACACAGGGCACATGCATCTTCTTTAAAGCCTATGAAATAACAAGAGAGAAAATACTGTCAAGTTCAACAGTATGATGAATAAATATTAACATCAAAACTGATACTTTAACCTATCGTTGCACCGGCGCCAATAAAGTCATACAGTAAGCGCTGCTAATTCAGTTTTAATGTGCACCTAGAACGGCCGCAGATGAGACAACGTAACATTTTACAGAGTTTAATGTAGCAGGTCGCGCAGTTTTTCTACTTTTAATCGTGTAATAGATTTGAACAAAAAAAACATCAAGTGCTACGAACAGGCTGTATTGGCCAAGACTAGACTGCAAATACAAAAATATACATTATGTAAATAGACATGAATTAATTAAAAGAAACTTTGAGATGTGCTGCACTGGTGGAAGCAACACGAGCCCATGCTACCGCGACCGTCGACTGGCTCTGACTGGTGTTCAGAGTCCCCGCAGCAGCAGCAGCAGCAGCAACAGTTATCACCTTTTTACACCTGTTCACTTCATTCGTTTCTCTGATCAGATATCTATCATATTGTGGAGTAAATGTCGTCCGAAATTCTTTTGAGGCGGATTTAAATCCGATCACTCAAACAGATCAATTCAGAAGGTGGTCTGGGACGCATTTCAGACGAAACTGGACAAGTGTGAATGCATCTGGTTGTTTAAACCACATATATACATTTTACTCCTGGCAAATTGTTAAAAATAAAGGTGTGAGAGCGTGTTCTAGGCTATATATGACAGTGAGATGTGACGGCGCTACTGCAACACGCATCGCCGCAAATGAGTAGCCTCTCACTAAAGCATTAACACGCAAACGGCCGCCAGTGAAACTGAAAGTAGCCTAAAGCCGGGTGCACACTGTGCGATTTTGGCCACGATTTGGCCGTCTGAGACAAATTTTGCAAATCCTAAAAGATTCCTCTGATCCTAGGCTAAAATCTGAAGTCTTTGATCGTTAGTTTGACATGTTCACCGGCAGACCGCTGTGATCAAATTTTACCTCAGACGAAATTCTGGCAGTGTCAGAAGATTTGGTGCACAGTCCTGCAGTGTGACTTCTCCTACGACAACCGTCAAATTATCTTCGTTTTTTAAGACAAACCACGATCAAAATGAGCGCTAGAGTTTTCTTTGTAGCCATCATTTCAATCCCGCGTGTAATGCAGCTCACCGTCACCGAACGCGTCATTTATTGATGATATAAAACTCCGGACGAGTTTTCTTGCGTGCGTCCGCTTTAGTAGCGCCTCAACTATCCTACAGTCTGACATTAATGACAACTTAGATCTTACAGTGTACATGGCTTACAGAGGAGCTCATGCTCATACAGTCTGACAAGAAACCATCGTAAAGGACTATTATAAATCGCACAGTGTGTACCTGGCTTAAGTCTCAGATGCTCAAAAACACAATCATCTTCATTAAAACTAATGAGACTAAATGCTCTTACCAGTGCTTAGGTCGCTCTTTCTCCTATTGCGGTCTTTGATCTTGAAATGAGCTGATGATAAATAAAATGCAGCTCTAATCCGTTAAACATGCATAGCATAGCGGGAATTGAAGATCTGAGGTGTAAGGTAAGACAACCTGCATGTTTTTATATTTTTATTTTGCTTATTAGTTTAGATAGCCCGTTTTGTTAACAGATTTGTTCAAAAACACTTGCTGCTTCTGAAATAGCTACATTTGGTTTCAGACTTGCTTTGCGACGCAATATGATGCTATATACTGTAGTATGACAAATATTAGCCACAAATATTTACATTTCAAAAGAAGACAGCAACGGCCGCAGTTTTTCAATCACTAAAAACAGCGGGACATTGTAAAACACTTAACGTGAAAAACTCTTAAACTGCTTAAACAGTGACAATAAAAGATTAAATTCAGTATACCCTTTACTGATGATGCATAAGCAGATGAGCTCAGAATATGAATGTAACACGCTAAATTGCATGTTGAGCATTTTCTTTAAAATTGTTTTCTATGGGAAAAAATGCTTAACGTGAAACCTGCACACTGTGTTCATATTCTGGGTTCATCTATACACAGTATGTTTTATGAATAATGTGTATACTGAATTTTATTCCTTCAATATCACTGTCTTAATGCATGAAACATGGTTTTCTAATTGAAAATGCCTAACATGCAATTTAGCATGTTGCATTCATATTCTTGGCTCATCTGCTTGCCTGTACATAGTATGCTTAGTCAATATTAGCTTTAGTAGAATTAGCAGGTAGTAAATCTGATAAAAAAATAACTGTCAGGCAGTGGTGGAGGCAGTGAAGCCTTGTTTTGCCCTCCAGGCATTCCAAAGGGTGTGAAAACTATGAATTGCAAGATAGAAATTTGGACTGGATTTGGTTATTTGTTCGTACAGGCATCCTGTATGCTTCGGTTTCAATAAACGAGTCAGTAAATATGGCTGTTAATCCCAAACACCGATATGTTTCAAACCAAACATATTTTCTTGGAAATATATTTTTAATCAGTAAACAGCACATTTTTCCTGTCCCCAATATCGCTTCATCTTGTTGCTCTTCAACCCTTTAAGTGAGTTACTTCCTGCCAGGAAGCGCCAATTTTGGAGGGGGAAAAAACTGCACAAATTTGAAGTATTAGCAATGGATTTTACCAATTCTGTGATATTTGGTGATGTAAGTTGTTTTGTTTCACTCAAAATGACAGAAATCAATATAATAATATCAACATTTTTAAAAACGTGGTTAAAAACAGCTCTCTAGTTCCATCCTGTTAGGTGTCCTCTTCATTGTCATTGTATAAATAATATTATTTTTTTTTAAGTTTAAGCTTTAAGATTAAGTGCCTGATTTTGACTAGTCTGACATAAGCTTTCTCTCTGAAATCAGACATCAGACACAAGCATAATCCTTGAATAATCCCCTCTTAATGAAATAAGGGTGTGTGGGATGCATCTTCAAATCCGAGATCATGCACAACAGCAATGCTAATTACAACAGTATTAACAAGGTTGTTATGATTACACTTGTTTACGGCAACAATGCTGTTTAGGTTTGTTGGACTCTACTACAGGCTCTTTCTTTAATAGTAATGCTGCAAATGTCAAGGGCTACAAATCAGTCAGGCATAGGCAAACTAAAGCACTGTCTCCTTGCAGCAAGCATAAGAACCCTGCTCAGCCTGCGAAATGCATTGCTGATAGTTTCTCCTGCCGTGGAAATGGAGAAGGTTTCAGGGGTATTATGGCAAGGGAGGGGCAATTACCTGAGCACAATTACTGTATCTAACAGCCGCCATCCATCATCCTCTCCTCCCTCTCACAGCAGATTCCGTTCCGTAGCCTTATTCTGCTCCCTCTTTCCAGAGGAATTGCAGAGACACTCGGTCGTCTTGGTGAGTCTGGCGCAGACTTTAAAATGCCAATTGAAAACCTGAGCGACATTCCAAAAAGCTCCTTTTCCGCTCACGCGCAGCCCCGCCCGCCCCATCTACACCTGTCAAGAACGGATCTGGGAAAAGAAGCATGGGGGAAATGCTGGAGAACTATCGAAACAACCCTGGAGAGCCCTTAACGACAAGCTTTATCTTCGACAGGAGGGAAATGCATTGACGTGAAGAGGAAATGCAGCGCCACTTAATTAAAATGCATGACCTTCAGTGACATGCTCAAATCACTTGCACACCTGTGATATAAGAAAATCAGAAGCTACAATTTTCCATCCCAAGAATGTAAATTATATCAGACAATCCAGCAGGTGGATGAATTAGACATTTCACACTGGGGGCTAAAGGACGGCCAATCACAGTCGCCAACGGGGAAGTCATTTTGGCTTGGATGGAGCAATACGCCACCCCTTCGGGCCTTTTAAGTGCTTGAGTTATACGACTTTATGGCAGAGAAGAGATATTAGATGGAGATTAGATTCGATACAAATCCGCCCTTTAAAGAACCATGAAGATGGCAGTAAACAAGGTATATCCAATCTTCTTTTTTTTTTTTTTTTTTAGCTCTCCTTCCTTTTTTTTAACAACGGCTCATCTGGGGCCTGAGACAGGAGGAGAGTGAGGTGAGTGAGAGGAATACTGATGAAGATTCAGCTGAAAGAACAGGTGCTGGTGGAGACAGGTGAGCAGGGAAGTGATCCTGAATATCTAATGGAGCCTCAGGGCAGTCAGGTTAGTGCAGAGGTGTCTTTGATTAATAATTATGCCATGTTCGCTGAGAAACCCTAGACCCAGTGTGTGTGTGTGTGTGTGTGTGTGTGTGTGTATGGTCTACTTTCACTTAATACACTAGCATTTAAAGCGCCCCTATTATGCTTTTACGGATATTGCCTTTCATGTAGTTTGTAGTGTTTGAGAATGTAAAAGGCCTGCAAATATAGATCAAAGTGTTTATTGTCTCCCGAGTCATCAGTAATTCCAGTTTTACTTTCTACTCGAATCTATGTAGGTTTGTAAAAAATTTGCATAATGCCAGCATATGGTCTTCATTGGCTGCCTGTGAACAATGTCTACTTTGACCCGTCCTGTACTGTACTTGTAACTGAAACTGGAAGAGTTTGGTTTGTGTTGTCGACATGTCAAGAAGACACTATTTTCTGCACTGCAAAAGCAAATCCTCTTTGATGCACTTCCTAAGGATGAGGACTCAAATTGATAGAGTAAAACCGATGCCATCTTTACTGTTCGTATCACTGTGTATCGAGCGTGTTCGAGTGAGGTAGAGCTGAAATTTAGCTATGACAATGGGTGTTTGGTTTCCGACACGCTGTAAGTGGTAGACCAATCACAACAGGCTATGGCATCTGACCAATCAGAGAACAGTCGACCAATTACAACAGGCTATGGCATCTGACCAATCAGAGCAGAGTAGACCAATCACAACAGGCTATGGCATCTGACCAATCAGAGAACAGTAGACCAATCACAACAGACTGGGCCATCTGACCAATCATAGCAGAGCAGACCAATGACAACAGACTGGGCCATCTGACCAATCAGAGCAGAGTAGACCAATCACAACAGACTGGGTCATCTGACCAATCAGAGCAGAGCAGACCAATCACAACAGACTGGGTCATCTGACCAATCAGAGCAGAGTAGACCAATCACAACAGACTGGGCCATCTGACCAATCAGAGCAGAGCAGACCAATCACAACAGACTGGATCATCTGACTAATCAGAGCAGAGTAGACCAATCACAACAGACTGAGCCATCTGACTAATCAGAGCAAAGCAGACCAATCACAACAGACTGGACCATCTGACCAATCAGAGCAGAGTAGACCAATCACAACAGACTGAGCCATCTGACCAATCAGAGCAGAGCAGACCAATCACAACAGACTGGATCATCTGACCAATCAGAGCAGAGTAGACCAATCACAACAGACTGAGCCATCTGACCAATCGGAGCAGTGTAGACCAATCACAAGAGACTGGATCATCTGACCAATCAGAGCAGAGTAGACCAATCACAACAGACTGGATCATCTGACTAATCAGAGCAGAGCAGACCAATCACAACAGCCTGGACAATCTGACCAATCAGAACAAAATAGGAAAGGAGGGGTTTAGAGAGACCGGATCCTTGACCAAACCATTTCAGACACTGTGAGAAAAGAGGTGATGCTAAAATGTATATTATGTGAACATTTAGTAAAACTGTTAATTGAACTTAAGTAAAAAAAAAAAAAATTAAAAAAAAACATGTAATCCAATATTTAGTGACAGTTTTAGCATAATGAGAGATTTACAAGCATTTTAAAAGGTCCAGGCATTTTGACCAGGAACACCAAATTAGGTGAAGGATATTCAACATCATGAGGGCAATGAAATAGTTTGTCTTTTGGTCTTCTGTGGAACAAAAGAGAAGATTTTTTGTTAGTGGGGTCCAGTGACTTCTTGTTTTGAATCAACTTTCTTATTTTGGACAAAAAAGTTCTTCAAAGTATCTACGTTTGTGCTGCACAGAAGAAAGTCAGTCTTGTCACTCCATAGGTTTGTAACCAGCTGTCTGACCCATGTGTTACTCTCCTCTGTCAATCCGACTACAACTCGGGACTCTGATAAGGTTTTTTTTCCCATAAGTTCTGTGCTCAACATAAAACAGATTGTATCACAAGGCAGAACTTTCTCCAACTCTCAAGACACAGCATCCGCTCACACCGCCCTCGCCTCAGGCACGAAGACAGAACAGTTGTCACTCCAACTTTGATTTCCAATCATGTCCACCTGGGAGAACATTTGGATTTCAAAGACAAAGTGAGCGCCTATGAAAGCAGGCATCTCTAGTGAAGTTCTCACACATCTGACATTGAACTACTGCCAACAATCTTGCAGAATAGAAGCCCTCAACATCAACTGACCAGGAGGATGGATGTAAACCAATGAACTAAACATAGTCTTATAATGAGACATTGTCATGAGATCATTTACGATTCATGTAACTGGCTCACAAATAATTGTGTCCAGAACTTAGTTTCCAAAGGTAAAAATTGAGCTGAATTAAAAATTCTAACAGCAAGCTCTGTACAGGTAGACCTCTTAAGGTTACTTTCCACCATTTGTACATTCTTTCTACATACACAAGTATGATGCATACACTCATGCATACATAGATAGAATAGAATATAAATATTTAATGAGCTTTGGCCTTTGGGTCACTGCCAGGAATTATAATACATCCTGAAAGAGAGTAGTTAGAGAATTTCATGAGTAAGGTGATATTTCACTGCACTGGTGACTGTCCTAGAAAGAAGAGGCTGGAATTCCACAAAACACACTTAATCTGGGTACCAATAAGTATGTTTTGAAACCATTTTTACATAATTTAACAAAGTTTTCGATGTAATTAAGTTACATCACAACAATTTTAAACCATTCTATAAACCACAAATATAATTTACAAAAAAATATATAACCAAACCGTGTCAGTTTGTAGTAGATTGTAGTGAGGTTGCATCACAATGTGTATAAAATTATCTATAAACCACACATATAACTTTAACTCTTTCCCCGCCATTGACTGAATTTTCCGGCTATCCATGTTTTCGCTGTTATACGGTAGGGGGCGCTGTTACACATCTTCTGAACGAGTACAGAATCTGTTGATCAAAACACAAGAAAAAAAAAAGGAGCAGAAACAAGCAATAAATGCATTGCTTATGCACATTGTATTCTTTGAATTGATTTTTGCTAAAAATTTCGATTTTCTTTATTAAACTTACTCACACTCAAGTGTTGATAAAAAAAGAATGCATGAAGCTTTATTAAAAGCAGAGGCTCTGTTCTTTCTTTTGATATATTGCATTGTTATGACCCCTAAGATGGTCAAACAAAGGGGTAAAGGGGAGTAACATTAATGTAAGAGAGTCCCAAGTCTGCAGGCATATAACACAACCAGATGAGGTGTAAAGGCACGGAAACAACACTAAACGGAATTGCCAAAAGTGTTTATTAACAGGACAAAAAAAAGGTAAATAATAATAATAATATACAGATATACACTCACCTAAAGGATTATTAGGAACACCATACTAATACTGTGTTTGACCCCCTTTCGCCTTCAGAACTGCCTTAATTCTACGTGGCATTGATTCAACAAGGTGCTGAAAGCATTCTTTAGAAATGTTGGCCCATATTGATAGGATAGCATCTTGCAGTTGATGGAGATTTGTGGGATGCACATCCAGGGCACGAAGCTTCCGTTCCACCACATCCCAAAGATGCTCTATTGGGTTGAGATCTGGTGACTGTGGGGGCCATTTTAGTACAGTGAACTCATTTTCATGTTCAAGAAACCAATTTGAAATGATTGGAGCTTTGTGACATGGTGCATTATCCTGCTGGAAGTAGCCATCAGAGGATGGGTACATGGTGGTCATAAAGGGATGGACATGGTCAGAAACAATGCTCAGGTAGGCCGTGGCATTTAAACGATGCCCAATTGGCACTAAGGGGCCTAAAGTGTGCCAAGAAAACATCCCCCACACCATTACACCACCACCACCAGCCTGCACAGTGGTAACAAGGCATGATGGATCCATGTTCTCATTCTGTTTACGCCAAATTCTGACTCATCAGACCAGGCAACATTTTTCCAGTCTTCAACTGTCCAATTTTGGTGAGCTCGTGCAAATTGTAGCCTCTTTTTCCTATTTGTAGTGGAGATGAGTGGTACCCGGTGGGGTCTTCTGCTGTTGTAGCCCATCCGCCTCAAGGTTGTGCGTGTTGTGGCTTCACAAATGCTTTGCTGCATACCTCGGTTGTAACGAGTGGTTATTTCAGTCAAAGTTGCTCTTCTATCAGCTTGAATCGGTCGGCCCATTCTCCTCTGACCTCTAGCATCAACAAGGCATTTTCGCCCACAGGACTGCCGCATACTGGATGTTTTTCCCTTTTCACACCATTCTTTGTAAACTCTAGAAATGGTTGTGCGTGAAAATCCCAGTAACTGAGCAGATTGTGAAATACTCAGACCGGCCCGTCTGGCACCAACAACCATGCCACGCTCAAAATTGCTTAAATCACCTTTCTTTCCCATTCTGACATTCAGTTTGGAGTTCAGGAGATTGTCTTGACCAGGACCACACCCCTAAATGCATTGAAGCAACTGCCATGTGATTGGTTGATTAGATAATTGCATTAATGAGAAATTGAACAGGTGTTCCTAATAATCCTTTAGGTGAGTGTATACACAAGATGGAACAAACCAAAAGAACAACTGGCAACCAAAAATTACAAAGAAACACAGCGAGAGAATTGGAGAAGGAACGTGGGCGACTTCCAAATGAAAGAAATAAACAAAACAAAACTCAGCACTAACTTATGGCCCAGTCTCTAACCTACCTACCAAAAGAAAGTATGAAACAAAATAAAGTCTTCACGTCTCGGACGCACTACCTGACCTACACTAACTACCCAAACGCAGAAGTACAACGAGTGGAACTTGCCCCTAAACTACTGTGTCTAATACAGAGTAAATCCTACGTGTGCATAATGTATATCGCGCAACCTTCTTACCTGTCCCTTTCTCCAACCTCGAACATATAGTACCATAACAGAGGTAGAACCGATGGAGACGAGACAGTACATTAGCCTGCACACCAACACACGGGACACACAGAATCATCATACACGGGCAGTCACACAAAACAACGTTTCGCACGTATTGGGCCTCGCGAGTGACGTCTTCACTCTACTTTTATGCCACGGGCACCGGCCGGATTGGAGAGCTTGTCGTGGACGTCACAGGAACACGGGGATCAGGTGAGCGTCAAAGGGGCAATAGGACGGGACTAAGAAAGTGAAAGTAAAAAAGAAGAAAGGAAAAAAAGAAGAGAAGAAAACATAACCAACACAAGAACATAACATGCATGTTCAGATATTCATAGAACAAAATATTCTGGCGGCTATGACAATTTTGTGAAAATGATAAAAAATGCTGGCGGTGACTGGCAAAAAAAAAAAAAAAAAACAGAGCAAAGTAGACCAATCACAACAAACTGGACCATCTGACCAATCAGAGCAGAGTAGACCAATCACAACAAACTGGAACATCTGACCAATCAGAGCAGAGTAGACCAATCACAACAGACTGAGCCATCAGATCAATCAAAGCAGAGTAGACCAATCACAACAGACTGGGCCACCTGACCAATCAGAGCAGAGCAGACCAATCACAACAGACTGGGCCATCTGACCAATCAGAGAAGAGCAGACCAATCACAACAGACTGGGTCATCTGACCAATCAGAGAAGAGCAGACCAATCACAACAGACTGGGTCATCTGACCAATAAGAGCAGAGCAGAGCAGAGTAGACCAGTCACAACAGATTGGGCCATCTGACCAATCAGAGCAGAGTAGACCAATCACAACAGACTGGGTCATCTGACCAATCAGAGCAGAGCAGAGTAGACCAGTCACAACAGATTGGGCCATCTGACCAATCAGAGTCAAGTCAAGTCAAGTCAACTTTATTTATATAGCGCTTTTTACAATGCAGATTGTTTCAAAGCAGCTTCACAGTGTTAAACAGGAAAATAATGAACAGAATCTGATTCGGCTGTACAGCCGCTCTGGAGAAAACGGTGATGTCATCTAGCTCATTTCAATTATCATATATATTCAAGTAATGTAGTTGACATAGTTAATTTAGTTTAGAAATTAAATTTATTTGGATATTTATTTGAACATTTTGTGTCCCCAACTGAGCAAGCCAGAGGCGACAGTGGCAAGGAACCAAAACTCCATCAGGTGTCCTAATGGAGAAAAATAAACCTTGGGAGAAACCAGGCTCAGTCGGGGTGCCAGTTCTCCTCTGGCCAATTAACAAACAGTGCATGTTTATTATTTTGGCAGCCTTATAGGTCAGAAGTAATATTAGATCGAATTATTCGAAAGATCGGAGGCATCACGCCGCAGACGGGTTTATTGAGGATGGCGTGTCGATTAAACAATTATTAAATAGGAATATTCGAAATATCAGAGTCATCATGCCGGAGATGGATCCATTGAGGATGCCATGTCGATGAGCAATTTCAGAGGGTAGACTAATTGACACGGTCTCTGCAGACACTTCAGGGATGCGTTGGTAATGTCTGGGCGCTGGTCCACCATCTGATCTGGATACGGCCCGGATCCGGCTGACTGCAGTAAACCTCGGGATAAACAGAGACTAACATTAGCGTAGATGCCATTCCTCTTATGATGTAACGAGTACATCAGGTGTTATGGGAAGTGTTCCCGGTTCCGGCTGACCTAGTTAATGCAGCCTAACAATTTGAATAAAATATAAATTAAAAATGTTTTATGTGTATGCCATAGTAAAGAGATGCGTTTTTAGTCTAGATTTAAACTTACAGAGTGTGTCTGCTTCCCGAACAATGCTAGGAAGGCTGTTCCAGAGTTTAGGTGCTAAATAGGAAAAGGATCGACCGCCTGCAGTTGATTTTGATATTCTAGGTATTATCAACTGGCCAGAGTTTTGAGACTGCAATAGACGTGATGGAGTATAATGCGTTAAGAGCTCGCTCAAGTACTGGGGAGCTAAACCATTTAGTGCTTTGTAAGTAATTAGCAAGATTTTAAAATGTATGCGATGTTTAATAGGGAGCCAGTGCAGTGTTGACAGAACCGGGCTAATATGGTCATACTTCCTGGTTCTAGTAAGAACTCAAGCTGCTGCGTTTTGGACCAGCTGCAGTTTATTTATTAAGCGAGCAGGGCAACCACCCAGTAGAGCATTACAATAATCTAGCCTTGAGGTCATGAACGCATGAACTAACTGTTCAGCATTTTGCATTGAAAGCATGTGCCGTAATATAGATATATTTTTAAGATGGTAGAATGCAGTTTTACAGATGCTAGAAACGTGGCTTTCAAATGAGAGATTGGTATCAAAGAGCACACCCAGGTTCCTAACTGATGACGAGGACTTGACAGAGCAGCCATCAAGTGTTAGACAGTATTCTAGGTTACTATATGTGGAGTTTATTTGTCCAATAATTAATTTTTTTCTGAATTAAGTTGCAGGAAATTACTAGTCATCCAATTTTTTATATCAGCTATGCATTCCGTTAATCTTGTGAATTGGTAAGTTTCGTCAGGGCGTGAAGAAATATAGAGCTGAGTATCATCAGCATAACAATGAAAACTAACGCCATGCTTCCTAATGATATCTCCCAGTGGTAGCATGTACAGGGTGAAGAGCAACGGTCCTAGCACTGAGCCCTGCGGTACTCCATACTGAACTTGTGATCGGTGTGACATCTCTTCATTTACTGCTACAAACTGATAACGGTCAGATAATCCTAAAATAATCCTAAATCCTGACTGGAAAACCTCACAGATACCATTTTTTTCTAAAAAGGAGCATAATTGTGAGGACACTGCCTTTTCTAGTATTTTTGACAGAAAGGGTAGATTTGAGATTGGCCTGTAATTGACTAATTCTGTAGGGTCAAGTTGCGTTTTTTTAATAAGTGGTTTAATAATAGCCAACTTAAAAGTTTTCGGTACATATCCTAAAGTCAAGGATGATTTAATGATATTAAGAAGAGGATCTATGACCTCTGGAAGCATCTCTTTTAGTAGTTTAGTCGGTATAGGGTCGAGCATACATGTTGTTGATTTAGATGATTTAACGAGTTTAGCCAATTCTTCTTCTCCTATAGCAGTGAATGAATGTAATTTTTCCTCAGTGACACTACAATGCTCTGTCTGATGTGATACAGTAGTAGACGGCTGCATGGTTATAATTTTTTTCCTAATATTATCAATCTTACAAGTAAAGAAGTTCATAAAGTCATTACTGCTGTGCTGTTGGCAGACATCAGAAGTTGAAGCTTTATTTTTGGTTAATTTAGCCACTGTATCGAATAAATACCTAGGGTTGTGTTTGTTTTCTTCTAAGAGAGTCGAGAAATAAGCAGATCTAGCAGTTTTTACGGCCTTTCTGTATGCAATCATGCTCTCTTTCCACGAAATGCGAAAAACGCTCCATTTTTCTGGCTGCTGTTTTAAGGGCCCGGGTGTGCTCGTTGTACCACGGCGTTGGACTATCTTCTTTAATCTTCTTTAAGCGCAGAGGAGCAACTGTGTCTAAAGTGCTGGAAAAGAGAGAGTCAATAGTTTCTGTTGCAACATCAAGTTCCTCTGGGCTATCTGGGATGCTGAGGAGATGAAACTGATGAGGAAGTTTATTTACAAAGAAATCTTTAGTCTCAGCAGTGATAGTCCTGCCATATTTGAAACGAGGGGACGGCTTTGCAGCCTTTGCTAAATTAAGTATACATGATACTAGGTAATGATCTGAGATGTCATAGCTCTGCTGCAGAATTTCAACGGCATCAACATTTATTCCATGTGACAATATTAGGTCTAAAGTATGATTACGGCGATGAGTGGGTCCTGATACGTGTTGCCTAACTCCAATAGAGTTTAGAATGTCTCTAAATGCCAATCCCAATGCGTCTTTTTCATTGTCTACATGGATATTAAAATCACCAACAATTAGGACTTTATCGGTAGCCAGTACTAACTCTGATAGAAAATCAGCAAATTCTCTGGTAAAGTGTGTATTGTGCCCTGGTGGCCTATGTACAGTAGCCAACACAAATGTTAAGCAGGATTTATCAATTTCACTACATAACGTTATGTAAAGCACCAAAACTTCAAAATAATTATATTTGAAACTAGACTTCTGAGTAATACTGAAGATATTATTATAAATTACAGCAACACCTCCCCCTTTACCTTTCAGACGCGGCTCGTGTTTATAACAATAATCTTGTGGGGTGGACTCATTTAAAGTAATGTAGTCGTCAGGTTTTAGCCAGGTTTCTGTCAAACACAGCACATCTAGATTATTATCTGTAATCATATCATTAACAATAAGCGTTTTAGAGGAAAGGGATCGAATATTCAGCAGCCCGAGCTTTATCATTTGATCATCTGTATTATATCTGTTGTTTATTTGTTGGACATCAATTACATTTTTACCGTTGAATAGTTTTGGTGGTTTTTTGTATTTACTAATTCGTGGAACAGACACAGTCTCTATGTGATAATAGCTAGGTGAAAGAGTCTCTATGTGCTGGGATTTATCTGACTTCTGTGACGCGAGACAGCTAGCAGACGGTCGGGTAAGCCAGTCCGTCTGCTTCCTGACCTGGGCCCTAGTTAGTCAAGGTTTAGCTTTAAGACTATGTGCCAAATTACTAGAGAGAAGAGCGGCACCACCCCAGGAGGGATGGATACCATCTCTTTTCAACAGGTCAGGTCTGCCCCAAAAGCTTTTCCAATTGTCTATGAACCCTATGTTATTTTGCGGACACCACTTAGACAACCAGCCATTGAGTGATGATAGTCTGCTAAGTATCTCATCACTCCTTTTAACGGGGAGGGGACCAGAGTGCGTCAAAAAACGCTATCTGCCATCGTACTTGCGAGTTCACACACCTCTTTAATGTTAATTTTGGTGATCTCCGACTGGCGAAGTCGAACATCATTTGTGCCGACATGAGAATTTACGATTTACAGAGCAGAGTAGACCAATCACAACAGACTGGACCATCTGACCAATCAGAGCAGAGTAGACCAACCACAACAGACTGGGCCGTCTGACCAATCAGAACAGAGTAGACCAATCACAACAGACTGAGCCATCTGACCAATCAGAGCAGAGTAGACCAATCACAACAGACTGAGCCATCTGACCAATCAGAGCAGAGTAGACCAATCACAACAGACTGAGCCATCTGACCAATCAGAGCAGAGTAGACCAATCTCAACAGACTGAGCCATCTGACCAATCAGAGCAGAGCAGACCAATCACAACAGACTGGGCCGTCTGACCAATCAGAACAGAGTAGACCCATCACAACAGACTGGAAATACAACAAGGCCACATTGCAACTTTTTTGTTGGGATAAATGTGGAAATTCATACAAGAGATACAAAATATTTTCAATGGATCATACTTCTGTAGCTCAAAAAACCTTGCTATCATTCTCAACCGTTTGGAGCAAACCTAATGCAAAATCAGGGCACCCTGCTCGACCCGTTTCATTCCCTCCCTCTCCCTCTCTTTCTCTCGCTCTCGGTGAGCTTATCTCTTTCCACACCACCCTCTCCCTCAGCCCTTATCACCTCCTAAGCTCTGTGTCATGCATTCACAGCTTTGGCAAGGACAGCTCAGTCTCTGTGTACAAACACTATCCATCAAAAAACCATTCATGTAAACTTCAAATACCTCTTCCTTTCCTTTCTCTCTTTCTCCATCTGTCTATCAACTGATCTCAAGTCTATGAAGCTTATATCATGGTAATTCCTATGCATTTCAGAATTCTTGTCATTGAAATGTTTGCCTGATTCTTCACAGCAGATAACAGGAATGCATTTCGACGCGTGAAAGCTAAAGAGAGCATCCCATTTGTTTTGAGAGCCGAAGTTAAGGTTAAGGTTATACAATAAGTTCTTGCTCCCAGGGCTGCGAGAACAAAATTACGTCATTTTGTTCTCACAGCCCTGGATTGGGAGTTCTTGCAGCTTGTTCTCGACACATCATCTGAGCAGAACTTTTTTCTTGCGGGTGTCCGAGAACTATTGTGTGATTGGTCAGAAATTTAAAGTGGGCGGAGCCTCTGATGACTCCCCAGAAGTTTGGCACCTGCTTTTCTCGTGAAGTATGGAATGTGGCCAGAACGAACTTTGTTCTTGTTCTTGCCACCTTGAGAAAACAAACTCATTTCTTTGTTCTTGCGGAGTATGTACCAAGCTTGAGGCCACATGCGGCATTTCGGTACAGCACCACCTACTGGTCAGGAGATATAAAAAATTGCCTTTTTTACTTATAACTTCTAAATGGTTTGCCAAAAAAATTATATCCAATAGTAGGTCGAATGATACCCAATTTTCCCATATTGGCTTATGTGAGCGTTGGCCATTTTGAATTTCATCCTAAATGCTGTTACAAAATTCGGCACAACTTTTGATTAATTTTGCCTATTTTAATGAAATTGGTCTTGATAGATTCCTTGGGTTATGCCGAGAACAATGATAACAAATATGCCATATTTGACATCAAAATTGTTGTTCGCCATTTTGAATTTCTTTCAAAACCTACTTTTTCGAACTCCTCCTAGACCGTTGGTCTAATTTTCACCAAAATTGTCTCAGATCATTTTCAGACCATGCCGACAAAAAGCTTTGTGATAAACGAAACCTTTCTCGAGTAACGCATCAACAAATTTGTTGGCATGATTACCCTCATCTTTCCCTTACACTTTGTAACAAATCTTTCCCTCACAGGTCAAAATGACCAGAAGCCCTAAAAGAATTATTCTTAATTCTATAAAATTATACTTCATTGTCCAAAAAGCTTATTTAATTTAATTTAGATAATATTTGTTCTATGTTTTAATGCAATTTTTTGGGAGATTTTTAAATAATAAATAAATAATAATTGAAACACATTCTTCACATTATTTCTACTTAATTTAAAATGACTCACACTTTCATGCATAACCCTTTTAATTAACCCAGAATATCTCACATTGGGTATCTTTGTCGACCTCTTGTGGAAAAATAATAATATAAGATGATATTTCACGACTCTTGATGGCCTTATAGCTCTATATGGAACGGATGAGCTGTTCCGCAGGGATTTGCTACTTTTTTAAATTTCAACCACAAAACTCCTCGAATCCATTCAATTTTTTTGTTGTGTATTTGTGGTTCAATTACAACAAAAGTCTTAGCGTCTTGGACCACTCCAATGAACACTAAATAAATAAAAAAAAGATGTAAAAATGCGTTTTGGGTCAAAATGACCAGAGGGAAGGATGAGGGTTAATGCAATTACATCAGAAGTAACTAATTAAATTACAGAAAAAAATTAAGAGTAATCCCTTACTTTACTTTTTCAAGGGAAAAGTTATTAAATTTCAGTAATTAATTTCTTAGTAATGCATTACACCCAACACTGTATATAGTAGTGACCAAAAGTGATCTTTACCCTTTAGTCAAATATTATTAAAAAGATTTTGCAAGCATATTATGTAGTTGTGCTGAACACATGCAAAAAGAGAGAACCAGCGAAATGTTAATAACGTATGGATACATGCAATTTCCCACTATATTAGGTATCATATAATATTTTTGCAAAGTTGTTGAAATTAAGTTCAAATGATTGTAATAAAAAATGATTTTTTTAAATTAATTTTAATGACCAGAAACTATTTAGCTGTGTCACACATTTTGCATGCAACCCTGTTACCAGACGATTTCCCCATTACAAATCATTAACATTTCTTAAAATCATAAAAACTGAAGAAATAACATAACTCTAACCCTTTTGCACCTGCTAACCAAAGTAGTTTAATGCAAATTGATAAACCTATGCAATGATTTAATTAAGGCTTAATTTGCAACTTTATACTCATTCTTCTACAACTTTTTTTTTTTTTTACTTAAAATGAGTGTTCAGTTTTAGCTTGTTTATCACTAGAAAATGACATGCTCTGTCTTCTGGTAACAATTGCTAACACCATAGAATGTGAATAGAAAATAAAACAGCTTATATATTTAGTTTGACCTCCTGAGGTTGACACTCAGCATTTTCTGTAGGTTAAAGCACCTTCTTTCACTGACCATTGGTTAAAATATCTATTTTGTACCCTATTCGTGGAAAGTGCTTGCTGCCTACGTAGGCACCTCACTAGGAATAGAACCTATAGACCAAAACACTTCAGAAAAGTTTCCTGCTTGCAGCAGCACATCCAAATATTTAAAGCAAACCAAGAGGTTTCAGCCTAGTCTATAATGTACAAACACCAAATGAATTCAGTCTATCTTAAAAAATGCAAGGCAAATGCAAGTGATGCTAAAATTCCTAGACACAAACATCACTGCTGGTGTCTGTTAGATGATGACATCACTGCGGTGCGGAATACATTTTGAAGTGCCAGAAAGGCTGTTTGTAATATTAATCATGCTAATGTTGCTAGGTTGTTGGATAGTCTAGTATAGCCTAATTATATTCATGAGCCTTCTCAGATATGCTTCGGATTGGTTAAATGGTCTATTTCATGTATTGACTTGGACATCAGGTCTGCATTAGAGCACTTGCTTATCTCTGAAATGTCAAAAATTTAGCATCAAATTAGAAATAAACTGAACAAAATCGTATAAAGAATTATCACTGTCAACAGCATATTGAACGGCTATTTTTCTCTATCAGTATAAGTTCAGTTTCTAGACAGTGGTTTCTTGTTTTCGTTCAATTCAGAAGTGAAGTGATGCAGTCTATTTGTAAGTATTTTTATGGCCCTCTGGCAACCCGACATCATTGCTGAATTCTGTTCACTTGACATATAGTGAGAGTGCAGACTCATCACACTTGATTTGTGAGATAACAGGAGTGCGGGACATGTAATAGGAGGCAGGAAAACTGACAAAGCAGAAGCCCATAAATGTAATATAACAGTGCTTAGATCATTCTGCCAAGGTATTAAAGGGGTCATATCATTAAAAAAAATCTCATTTTCTTTGATCTTCTGATATTGAACAGCTTGATGTAGTATGAAAACATAATTCAAGTCTAAAAAACATAGTGTTTTAAATGCATCAGCACATTACCATCTATGTTTACATGTCAGTAATGCCTTTTGGGAATCTTTAGATTTGTTTCCCTTGTGAAATATACTTTAAAAGAATATACTTGGAGCTCAATGTGATGCTTTTGGACACTTAATTGCATGTTGTTAACAATTCTAGAAAAGGTATTATACTTTATTTTATACTTACATTTATATTAAATGCAATGTAACTTACGAGTGCCTTTTTTACTCACTTAAGTAGGACTTAAAGGGGTCATGAACTGCATTGTTTTATAATGTTTCCTGTGGTGCACTTATAATGTTAGTATGATTTTTACATCCAAAAATCATAATTTAGAAAAAAAAGGCATTTTTCTTACCCTGATTTTAACTCAACTGAGAGATTCACATTGTTGAAAATAGACAAAATTAGCACATTCCTTGCATAAGGATCCTTTGGAAGGTAATGTTATTTTTAGTCCAGTGATCCTGTATCGCTCGTCTCTCCTCGTCATCTCACTAACACTCCAGTGGGCGGGGCCAAAGTTGTGATGATGAAGTAGGCGTTGACCTTCTTCTGCAGAGGCGGTCTTTCACCATCTATTATAGGCTCAAAAAGTCCAAAAAGCTGTTTTTAGACTAACAAGGAAGTTTTCAGTTCTGAAACTTACAGGATATTCTTATAGTATGATGACCTCTTATATGTCAAAAGTTAAAGGTAAATTTGATTTCTCAGTATATGACCCCTTTAAATACATCTTTATGTGTAATTTCATAAATAGGTTTATTGTCTTTGAAATATGGTTAAAGTGTAGAGCTAAATGTACTGACAAGCATTTTTGTAAAATTAACTGAAAACTTGTATGCTGTGTATTTAAATATATTTGTAATTACAATTTAGTATATTTAAAACATGTTAAATGTAATATTGTCACGTGTTGACTGTGTAGCGAAAGACATACTAAAACTAAACAAGACAAAAACTAAACATGACTGTGACATAACTCACCCCTCCCCGAAAGCCTCGCGCTGGAAAAACAGTCCAAACTGAGGAGGGAGCTAGGGAGAAGGTTTTGGAAGAGTATGAGAAGTAGGCAGAGGAAGACACCACTGAGATGATGACCAGAGGAACCAGGGCGGAGATGAAGGTGGGAGGAGCCAGGGCAGAGACAGGAGGATGACCCAGAGCTTTGACATGAAGAAGGTCCACGGTGGAGCCGATGGAGGGTGGATCCATAGTGGAGACTTGGTAAAGGAGCCAGGTGGAACCAGACCGTGTAGGCAGGCATTACCAAGGTGAGGGGAGGGCTTGGCAGACCAGGGCGTAGACGGAGGAAAGAAGGATCCCAGGGGAGCCAGAGGGGTGGAGGGTTGAGGTACAGCAGCTGACTTGGAAGTACAAGGCAGAGCCAAAGAGACGATGGACCCAGGTGGAGCCAGAGGGAGGAGGTAGAATGGCGGGGCCTGAGAAATTACTGTCCAGGGTGAAGCAGAGAAAGCATTGAGCCAAGGTGGAGCCGAAGGGTCGGAGGGCCAAGGTGGAGTCCGGGGCTTGGAGGCTGGGTAGTCCCATCCACGGCGAAGGAGACTGTGACTGAAGTGCAGCAAAAACCTCATCCAGCTCATCATATAACATATCCAGTGATGACTGAGATGATATGTAACTGGATGGGAAGCTCATCACACAATATGTTCACCAAGCTTTGTTTATCTACCTCAGCCGCGGGAGGGTGGGTGGTGCCCCAAACCATTTCCACAAACTCCACTTAAATGCCCTTGACGGCGGTTATTGTTGCTGGTGTTTTTACAAATAATGCTACCTAGAATGTGCTACCAACACTATATTTGCATTGTTTTAATGGTAGGTTTAGGGCAATAAAGCAGAATCCGAGCAAATGTGGCACAAATCTTCAGAACACCAACTCCTGGTGGGCTCGGGCTCCGAGAACGTCCCCCCCGCTCCAGCAGAAGGAATCAAACTGCTGTGAACATATCCATTATGAAATGTTGGCCAAAAATAATTTTTTCAAGGTCTCGTGTTCTGTCACGGGTTGACTGTGTAGCAATAATGCACAAAGAGCATGCTTGACAGAATGACAATAAACAATACTTTTAATAAACACAAAGAGCAATAGCATAACAATCCAACATAACGTTACATAACATTAACACAAGACAATCAACTGAGGAAGACTGAACACTTAAATACACAGAGGGAGGTAATCAAAAGAACAGGAAGAGGTGTGACACTAATCAGGGACTATGGCAACTAATGAATGAACTATGTAATTTGAAATTATTACAAAGTGCAATTTTTAAAAGTGTTCTTAAGTGTGTTAAGAAACAGTCATGAATGTGTACTCTCTTTTAAAACACTTGAGTGGCCTTTTATTTTTATTTATATTATCTGCAAGTACAGATTTTTTTATTTTACGAATATATAAAAAGAAAATCATATTGCCAAAAAAACATTTAGGGCTTTTAGTTTGAAATTCTCGTTTTGTCTTGTGTCCTGTTTCCCCCCTTGATGGTTTCCAGATGTTTCTCCTTTTGTTAGGTGTCCTGTATATTTATAGTTCTTTTTCCTGCTTCCCATGTATTTTGTCTTGCATTGTTTTGTTGTGCATTTTTATACTTTGGTGAGTTCTTGGTTTTTCTTGGAATATCGTATTGATTTAATAGCCTGCAATTGGGTCTCTATGGTCCTCTCGCCAAGAGCTGAATGCTACACTTTACAGGTAATTTATTTCTAAATCAAACCCAGATGGGACATTTAACAAAAGTGAAGTCATTTCAACGGTGAAATTGAATCAAATCATCAAAGTTCAACAAGTGAAATATCATCCAAAAAGTGATGCAAACGACCAGCAGAGGACTGCAGGATCGCCATCTTTACACGTGTAAGATTAAGTCCACAAAGGGTGGGGGAAGTTGTTTTAATACTGAATCCTTGCATACTTTGAGATCCATGTTTGCATATCCACTGCATTTTGATGCACTTTGAGAAATGTAGAATATGTTTTTAGTGCGCGTGAGATGAGTAAAGAACATTGTTGCATAAAGTTACACACAGTTTTCAAATGTAGTATTTACATAAAGAGCTTTTTTCCATATACAGGAACTGAATGTGTTAATTATTATATTATATTATATTATATTAGTGGTATATCTGTAGTGGTCCCTAAAGGAATTGCATCAGGTAGTCCCACCCAAGCTCAAGTTTGGTCACAAGTAGACATGTTGAATCGTTCAAGCAAACATATCAATGTTTTGAAAGCATCACAAAGCCACAATTTTACACTCGTCAGTAAGTCAGCTTACAGATGGCTGACTTATAGTTATCACTGCACATTAAACTTGGACAAGCAAATAATTTTTGGGAGAAAAAAATTAACTTTACCTTCAGATACACTCTTTGACCTAAGTCAAGTCCATAGATGTATATTCTATTATGTCAGTGTATTCCCCTGTAACAAAACCACAATTTAGTTTGCATTAGTGTGCAAGTAATTTAATATAAGAATAGGCAAATTAATTTTCGATTATCTGTAATGTTTACTGTTGCAGCCTGAACGCTATGTGGTGATTTACTCGCTGTCAGCAGGTATGCAATATTAAACCATTAGATATTGATTTATACATAACAATTTATATGACTGGCTCACATGGTGCATTACTTTGGCCATGATGCTAATGGGAAACTGTACCGAGCCAAACAGCTTTAGTTTTCTCCAAAAGTTTCTCTCTGTCTGTGTGTTTCCTAACAGCCTGTGTTTGTAATGGACCTGTCGGAGCAATAATAATGATGAATAAGTCTCCAGTGGGAGGAGGATGTGTGTGCGGTGTGTGTGTATGCAAGAGAACGTGAGGTGGGCAGGGCCGAAAGAACTGAGACCAAACCCAATGAAAAAGTGCAGAGATTATGACTGTGGCAGACTATCATAAATCAAAGGAAAGAGGTTTGCCACTAGAAAAGAGTCCCCGCTGTATTAAAAGGAACGCCAGTGCAACAGTTTGCACAGCTCCCCAATGACCATAAACATTTAAGTAATTTCACACTTAGGCCTACTATCAATAGCATTTGTTCTGCATTTTTAGGCATTCGTTTCAGTCTGTCTGTCCTACGAAATCAAAATGGAGGTTTTGTGTTTTTTTATTCCATGTCTAAAAGCTATCGATCTCTAGCAAGGCTTAAAATTATGATAGATACATGTTAAGACATACACTATATTGCCATTATTACCCCTCCAAATCCTTGAATTCAGGTGTTCAAATCACTTCCATGGCCACGGGTGTATAAATCAAGCACTAGGCATGCAGACGCTTCTACAAACATTTGTGAAAGAATGGGTCGCTCTCAGGAGCTCAGTGAACTCCAGCGTGGTACCGTGATAGGTTGCCACCTGTGCAATAAGTCCATTCCTGATATTTCCTCACTACTAAATATTCCACGCTCAACTGTCAGTGGTATTATAACAAAGTGGAAGCAATTGGGAACAACAGCAACTCAGCCACAAAGTGAAATGAAATCTGGATTAAAATCACAGAGCGGGGTCAGCGCATGCTGAGGGTCACAGTGCACAGAAGTCGCAAAGTTTCTGCAGAGTCAGTAGCTACAGACCTCCAAACTTCATGTGGCCTTCAGATGAGCTCAAGAACAGTGTGTAGAGAGCTTCATGGAATAGGTTTCCATGGCCGAGCAGCTCATCCAAGCCTTACATCACCAAGAGCAATGCAAAGCGTGGGATGCAGTGGGGTAAAGCCCGCCGCCACTGGACTCTAGAGCAGTGGAGACGTGTTCTCTGGAGTGACCAATCACGCTTCTCTGTCTGGACGAGTCTGGGTTTGAGAACGGTACTTTCCTGACTGCATTGTGCCAAGTGTAAAGTTTGGTCAAGGGGGGATTATGGTGTGGGGTTGTTTTTCAGGGGTTGGGCTTGGCCTCTTCGTTCCAGTGTAAGGAACTCTTAATGCTTCCGCATACCAAGACATTTTGTACAATTTCATGCGCCCAACTTTGTGGGAACAGTTTGTGGATGGCCCCTTCCTGCTCCAACATGACTGTGCACCAGTGCACAAAGCAAGGTCCATAAAGACATGGATGAGCGAGTTTGGTGTGGAGGAACTTGACTGGCCTGCACAGAGTCCTGACCTCAACCCGACTGAACACCTTTGGGATGAATTAGAGCGGAGACTGCGAGCCAGGCCTTCTCGTCCAACATCAGTGCCTGACCTCACAAATGCGCTAGATTTTTTCTAGAAAAAAAAAAATCCCTAAACCTTGTGGAAAGCCTTAACAGTTAAACATAAAGTTAAATATAACTGTTATAGCCTCAAAGGGTGGGCCAACTCATTATTAAACCCTACGGATTAAGAATGGGATGTCATTAAAGTTCATGTGCATGTAAAGGCAGGTGTCCCAAAACTTTTGGCAATATAGTATATTTGCAAAGACTTGCATCATGGCAAAATACGCTAGCGACAAAAATGCATAGCATGCTAACAAAAACTGCTAGCAAAAAAAAAAAAAAAAGCTGTATCAGAGCATCAAACATACTGTATGTTTACAGAGACTTTTTAATGATAAATGTACACAGATGTATCGTGCACTCCAATGTTGATCATTGATTCACATGCACAGCAAATACATGATGCAAGGCTGATTAACATAACATTTCGGTGATGTAAGGGAAAGTTTCAATCAGAATGTGTGTCCCTCTCATTTATGTGACATTCAATGGTTTGCTGATGTTTAGTTTTTAAATATAAAACTTGCTCTAGCCCACCAGATTTACTCTAATGATGCAAGCTTGAAACTGGACAAGAAGAGCTGAGACATTACTCTAATATATTATTTTGTGTTCTGCAGAAGAAAGGAAATTGTCTGAGTTGGGATCGACATGAGTAAATGATGGCTTGTTGGATGAACTTTACTTTAAAGAGAGGCTTCAATTGTCCAATATAATCACAATACAAATGCCTGTCCATGACGTCACCATTTGTACACGGGGCACCCAAGATTTGCAGTACGCCAAACTCCTTGTCGTTTTAATAGAGCCTCAGGATGTGTTTGATTGGGCAATTATTTCTTGGTGACAACAATGCAATCCATTCACATTTTTATTATCCGCAGGAATGCTTTCTTTCTCTGTGAGCATCCAGAGAAAATTTCACACAGAGCAATTCTTAAATAGGATTCAGATCAATCACAGCAGCAAGTTCCATCCTGCAAAAGAGAAGTCCAATACTCGGGTAACTCACAGGGGTCCAGCGATAAATTAACACCTTCTGCCCTGCACTTTATAGCTGCTGAGTGTCTGCTTTACAAAGCCAAATGTATTATTTATCGTCCGGCTGCTTATTTAGAGATTCGGCTAATTCAATTATCAACACGGTGAACAGTCCTATAATTCTTAAATCAGTTTCACCTAATGAATTATTCTCCAGTAACTAAGGCTGTTTTAAATTCCACCGCTCTCCCACTGCCACCACAGGTCTCTTTTCAAGTTGTCTTTTTAAGTCTGAATTGCAATGCATTTACATAATCAACTTGATTACCACTGTAAGTACTCCGGCAGCATTTCAAGATTAGCTGGGCTACGAATTGATAGAAAACAATGCAAATTTCAATGTGTTAATAAAACAATAATGTGATGAAAAAGTAAATCAAAGAAAAAATGTACCAAGATCTTATAAACATACTTTTTTTAAAGAAAAGTTTCAATTTAATGACTCTAAAAATCTCATGTGGTGTACCTATCAAGTAAAAAGTAATAGCATATTTTACTTACAAACTGTATGAATGTGAGTCGGCAAGGAAGGCAGTGCCTTCTGAGAAAATAACCCACAGTGCAAAAATAAAACACAAATATTTCGAAATATGCCATTAAAAACTAAAGTGACTGTCCAACAGTGACATCAGTGGTTTAAAGGGTCATGAACTGCATTTTTTTTAAATGTTATAAGTCCACTTATAATGTTAGCAAGAATTTTAGATAAAAAAAATCCTAATTACAGACTATTTAATAACAGGCTATTTTCAATCCGGTTTTTGACCTTTCTTTGAAAAACTCAGTTTTGATAGTCATG
The DNA here is from genome assembly GCA_039654625.1 of Rhinogobio ventralis. Taxonomy (NCBI): domain Eukaryota; kingdom Metazoa; phylum Chordata; class Actinopteri; order Cypriniformes; family Gobionidae; genus Rhinogobio; species Rhinogobio ventralis. The sequence continues at coordinate 26,769,603 of CM077217.1, read as the reverse complement.
CTGCATTCAAGACTTGGAAGTTTTTTTTGTTGTTTTTTTTTTTTTTTTTTACAAATATCATTAATTATTATTGACAAATATCATTACGTTTTTGGAAGGTTGCACGAACATTTATGTTTTATTTTCAGTTTCAGCATGTTGGTTAGACCACATGACTTTTTGGTTGCGCCACATGACTGATTTTGCAGACAACCTTTTTTTTAAATTATTATTATATTAAGTAGTGAAACAGTTGAAAAATATTTTTACTGTATTTGAAATCTGAAGTTTAAAAGCATCCAAAAGTGTTTATCTAGCAATATGTGAATTTGCCTGTGCTTTCACCATCGAAAAGTTGTAAACCATTTCAAGTAGAGTTCAGGAAGTGTACTAAAGAAAGACTGTTTGAAGATCAGGTCCAAGTTGTTGATCTGATGGCCATGTGTGCTGAGTATTGAACCGCTGCGTAGTTGTGTATTTCATTTATTGTTATTGCTGCACTATTATTATTTATGTCTGGCTGTGGCGGCTCAAAGAGTGGTCATTCAAACAGGACAGGTCATATGATTTTACTTACCGCTGCTCTTAACATCACGTCCAAAGCTTTTCTGGCCAGAGACATGCCTCAGTTTACTGCAAAGGGATGCCGTATTTCATGGGCATTAAATTGAAGGAATGAAATGAAAGTGAGTAGGCTAGAAGGCGGTTTAATCTCCATCCATATTAAAGTATTTGAGGCATTTTTCATAATTACAGTACACTTTAGTTCACTCTAAACTTCTCTATAAAACAACCCAGCCAAAAACAAAAACGTGGCTGTGACGACATTTCTGAAAGGTTATTTTACGTTGCTTCTTGCATGTTTATATACACTCACCTAAAGGATTATTAGGAACACCATACTAATACTGTGTTTGACCCCCTTTCGCCTTCAGAACTGCCTTAATTCTACGTGGCATTGATTCAACAAGGTGCTGAAAGCATTCTTTAGAAATGTTGGCCCATATTGATAGGATAGCATCTTGCAGTTGATGGAGATTTGTGGGATGCACATCCAGGGCACGAAGCTCCCGTTCCACCACATCCCAAAGATGCTCTATTGGGTTGAGATCTGGTGACTGTGGGGGCCATTTTAGTACAGTGAACTCATTGTCATGTTCAAGAAACCAATTTGAAATGATTGGAGCTTTGTGACATGGTGCATTATCCTGCTGGAAGTAGCCATCAGAGGATGGGTACATGGTGGTCATAAAGGGATGGACATGGTCAGAAACAATGCTCAGGTAGGCCGTGGCATTTAAACGATGCCCAATTGGCACTAAGGGGCCTAAAGTGTGCCAAGAAAACATCCCCCACACCATTACACCACCACCACCAGCCTGCACAGTGGTAACAAGGCATGATGGATCCATGTTCTCATTCTGTTTACGCCAAATTCTGACTCTACCATCTGAATGTCTCAACAGAAATCCAGACTCATCAGACCAGGCAACATTTTTCCAGTCTTCAACTGTCCAATTTTGGTGAGCTCGTGCAAATTGTAGCCTCTTTTTCCTATTTGTAGTGGAGATGAGTGGTACCCGGTGGGGTCTTCTGCTGTTCTAGCCCATCCGCCCCAAGGTTGTGCGTGTTGTGGCTTCACAAATGCTTTGCTGCATACCTCGGTTGTAACGAGTGGTTATTTCAGTCAAAGTTGCTCTTCTATCAGCTTGAATCAGTCGGCCCATTCTCCTCTGACCTCTAGCATCAACAAGGCATTTTCGCCCACAGGACTGCCGCATACTGGATGTTTTTCCCTTTTCACACCATTCTTTGTAAACTCTAGAAATGGTTGTGCGTGAAAATCCCAGTAACTGAGCAGATTGTGAAATACTCAGACCGGCCCGTCTGGCACCAACAACCATGCCACGCTCAAAATTGCTTAAATCACCTTTCTTTCCCATTCTGACATTCAGTTTGGAGTTCAGGAGATTGTCTTGACCAGGACCACACCCCTAAATGCATTGAAGCAACTGCCATGTGATTGGTTGATTAGATAATTGCATTAATGAGAAATTGAACAGGTGTTCCTAATAATCCTTTAGGTGAGTGTATAGATATATTTTTAAGATGGTAGAATGCAGTTTAACAGAGGCTTGAAACGTGGCTTTCAAATGAGAGATTGGTATCAAAGAGCACACCCAGGTTCCTAACTGATGACGAGGACTTGACAGAGCAGCCATCAAGTGTTAGACAGAATTCTGGGTTACTACGTGCAAAGGTTTTTTGTCCAATAATTAGAAACTCTGTTTTTTCTGAATTAAGTTGCAGGAAATTACTAGTCATCCAATTTTTATATCAGCTATGCATTCCGTTAATCTTGTGAATTGGTAAGTTTCGTCGGGGCGCAAAGAAATATACAGCTGAGTATCGTCAGCATAACAATGAAAACTAACGCCATGCTTCCTAATGATATCTCCCAGTGGTAGCATGTACAGGGTGAAGAGCAACGGTCCTAGCACTGAGCCCTGCGGTACTCCATACTGAACTTGTGATTGGTGTGACATCTCTTTGTTTACTGCTACAAACTGATAATGTATTTATATTATAACCTTTTTTAATAAAATTTATTTGAATACTTTCAAGATAAATAATAAAGATTTACCTGTATTAATTTGATAAATTGATAATTTACTGTTATTGGCATTAAAATTTACACACACTGGTAACAGGGTTGAAAACTTGCAAACTTAATATAAAAAATTAAATATGACATTAAACAGCTCATATAATATAATATTTTGTTTGTCTTCTTGAGTTCTCTCATTTAAATTAGGAAGAAATATTAAGAAATGTTATTTATTTCAGAAATGTAGAAAATATTAAAAATCAATGCTTGCTTAGCTATCAAGACACCTGAGAACATTTGTATTGAGGTTCTGTAGTATTAACCCGTAAACCCTTAAACCTACGTCAACCCCCCCAAAAATGTATAGGGTCACTAGCGACCCGAGGTATGTAATAGTGTAATTATATTTTTTTAAATCTTTGATGACTTAATAAGTGCAGGGCTTCTTTAATCCTCAAGGTGGCGATGTCTGATACACAATGATGAAGTGACGTCTCACTCATAGTTACCGCAGGCAGAAAACAAAAGAATAGGAAGAATCATCAGCAAAAACTCAGTGATTTACTGTATATCAAGTTCTGAATGCAATCAGATAATAGTGTTACTGTCACTTCATGGTGGATCTGGTGAAGAAGCCGTCAGCGATCAGAATATTGATTTCGATGATGTTGAACAATAGTTTTGGGAATATTTTTTAGATGCTGAATATGAGCAGATGCTGGATGTACTGGGAAATGAGCTCTGACGAAGACAGTGATGATGGTAAAATGCATATGCTCAAATTCCAAAAGGTAACAAAATATGCTTTTTTTATTCTTTGGTTAGTGTTATTAAAATATCAGGAGAGTTTTATATTATTGCAGCAGTTCATCGGTGGTAGATGTACGTCCCGGTCGCTAAACACCCGAATATGTAATAATGATTGGCGGAAAAACTTATACATTTAAGGGTTAATTAATTAACTTATGTGTATTGGTGTATCCCATGTGTGCCATTATTTTTTCTCATTTAATTTCAGTTGCTGCCTGAAAAGAAGACAGTTCTGAATTTTTGAATCTTGAAGTGTATGTGTTTTTCTCTCACAGTCAGTCTTCATCTAGCCCAGCCTGCTTCATCATGTCCCTGATCTCCTCTGTGCCTGACTTCACTCTTTCTTTTCTTTCAAACAGCATTTCCTCTTCCTGTTAGCCTCTGGTGGATGAGAGATGAGAGAGAAAGATGTCGAGATGGTGCCGATGGGGAGAGAAATGAAAAGTAATGTGAAAGCCGGGACGGGCAGGAAATGAATGAGCGGCAACAGGAAGTCATTGATGGGAGAGGAAAAAGGGTGCATCCATAATACGGTAAACAGCAGAATGACAGAGTGAGAGAGAGTTAAAGATGAAAGACGGATGAATGGATGGAGAGAGAGGCAGTGGAAAGATCAGAAGTGTTTGTCCTGCCAGCACGCAGCGCTAAGCTGATGAAGATAAATGAGTTGTGTGGATGGGAAGCGCGGTGAATGCGAGGCCGCAGTAGAGTCGTTTCATTCTAATTACCGCTCTCTTACCGTCGTACCATCCATCCATATGCTCCTTCTCTACTGCAATGCCCTGTTAGCAGCTCATGATCCCTGTGTGAACACAGGAAGTAGGATGTTGGCCTGACCCTAGTCTCGCATTGCCTGATTTTTTCGGGTATCAGCATTAAAATGATGGAGAACCACATATTTAGACTGGAAGAGACTGTATGGCATGATCAACCAGAGTTAGTTGACATGTAGTTGCAAATTTACTTAGTAGAATGTCTAAAATGAGCTATCTATGTAAAAACTGATTTTATAGAAACAAAATGTAACACTTTAGAATAATGGCCCGTCATTAATAAGTAACTGTGCAGGAAGTAATGCAGGACTAATGAGTATTACTACATTAACACTTCAGCTACTACTATTAACTAATATAGAAACAAGCTGAACTAATCAGTAAGTAGTATCAAATTTAGGAGATATTTCCTTGTTAATAATCAATAATTACTGAATGAGATTAGCCTCATTAATAACTATTAACTAACTGACAAATTATACATTATTGTGTGTCTGAGACGTAATCAGTCATCTGTTTTACTCTGAATATAGTCATAAATTACCTTATTAATTACTCAAGTGTTACCTAGTCACTCTGCAGGAACTACTAGTGATTTGGACCATTATTTTAAAGTGAAAAAAACTATTTTTCACTTTAAAATAATGGTTCAGATCACTAGTAGTCCTTGAAGAGTGACTAGGTAACACGAGTAATTAATGAGGCATTTTATGACCACGTTAAGAGTAAAAAAAAGACAATTGCTCACATCTCAGACACACTAATGTTGTGATTAGTATTTAATTAGTAATTCTTTATCATTTGTCATAGTTACTTATTAGTTCTTAGTGATACCAATCTCATTCAGTAATTATTGATTACCTAATAAGGAACTATCTTAGTCCTAAATTTGATATTACTTACTGATTAGTTCAGCTTGTTTCTATATTAGTTAATAGTAGTAGCTGAAGTGTTAATGTAGTACTAATCATTAGTCCTGCATTACTTCCTGCGTAGTTACTTATTAATGACTGACCATTATTTACCTATAACTGTAACAAAGATTATAGTTCAGGTAAGAAGGATGTGGGAACTGGCAAATGATCAATGTAAGTTTAAAGATGTATTAAAGATAAACTAAATGAAAGTAAAGCAGCAGCCCCGCACAGACGACTGCCACATGAACGAATGCAAAACAGCAACATAAACCTCCCAGGCCTGGTCATTCACTGTCGTCACTCCTCCTTTTTATTCTTCCAGATCTCCTCCGTGGGACATGAGAACGGTGTAACTCACAGGTGTTGCTCATTAAAAGTGGCTCCACTGGCCTCGCTTTTTACTACGGGCTTATAACTTCTGAACGGTTTCATAAAAGTTGTCTCGTTAGATATGGGGCGGCATGCCAAGTCAAATTTGCCCATATTGGCCAATTTGAATTTTGTAGTAAAATGCAAAAACATTTATGAACGCATTAGCGTATCATTACGAAACTCGGTATGGGTCATCTGCACAATGCCCTGAAGGACCCTGAGATGTTTCGAGCCAGCGCCACCTAGTGATAAAATCAAATATTCACATGCTTTCAACTTTGGATTTGGTTGACTTATTTTCACAGGAGTCACATCATTAGATTCCTGAATCCAAGTCAAATGATACCAAACATGCTAGGTTTTGCTTTATGGTTTGTGTAACATTGTGATTTAGCTTTTAAACAACTTTTGTGAATCATAGCGGGTTGACTAATTATTAATAGAAAAATATCAAAAAAAAATTAGGAAGTAGCAAAAAGGAAGTGTGCTTACATATAAATGTCAATAACTCCTAAACAAAACAAACCAAAAAGAGCGGTGGGACTGCGCCACTTGGTGGCGCTATTATTGAACAAAACATGAAATTGGCTCTAACTACAGTACCATTGGTCTGATTGACTGCAAAATTGACAACTCAGTTGCTATCATAGTCCATTATGACATTGGTATACCTTAAAAACATGGCCGTCATTTTAATTACAATATCACAAAAAAGACCCAAAGCTGTAACTGCAATGATTTTGCATATTGTTATATTTTACAAATGCACTGGCATATCTTTACAAAACTCAGTATGTGTTTTCGGCACCATTCCCTGAAGGTACACCATTAGTTTCAGGGCAGCACCCTTTAAGGTCAAAAATTGTAATGAAATCATAGTATAGCAATTACATATCATTATAATTCAGTGTATTTATAGGTTTTCAACATTTTTGCTTAAAATTGTCTCCAAATGACTTTATTTACTAATTTTTGCAGTTTTATGCTTCCTTGTTTGCTTTTGTTGTGCTTGGCTCCGATAATTGCTGCTTGCAGCTATATTTATGTTCACTTTCGTTTTGTTGTTTGTTTCTTTTGATATTAAAGTTATGTTGCACATTCGACTGTTCCTGCCTTCTTCTTCCCTGAACCTTTAACATTGTAACAATTACATCTGTAACAGTGTGCATAAGATAAAATCAAAATTAATCTATGGACTCCTGAAATGACTTTCCTTGATTGGCGTCACTCTTGTATTTTTAACCCCTCCCCTCCATCGCCTGAAAACTTTCCAATCAATTCCAAATGGATACAATCCACTCCCTCCCTACATTTTATGTCAGATTACGGGAAGCAAGTTTCACGACTTGAACTTTTGAGATGGTGACCATAATCCATCACCCACACGGACCAATTATCCAAACCAACATCACAATATCTAATCTTCTTTGTTAGTACGTGGAGCCATCGTCTGCATAATACGCCACTTTCTGCTCTATTTGTCGAGCGTTTGTAGCCATCCGATGACGATGTGCAAGCACTACAGGCAATGAAAGACTTAAAGAAACGTGTTCCTTTTCTACAAGGGCATTATTGATTGAGGTTGAAGCAGAAAGACAGTAAGTAATTAAATGGAACAATTGCTGGGTGTAAAATTAGCCTTCATGTCGTTAGAGCTGTATGAGGAGAGGGGAGGGAGGAAAGAGGCCTGTCTGCAGTGACTGATGACTGAGGAGCAATTAAAAGGCGAGAGGGAGCTGGGTGGAGATGTGCTGCCTGAGCCGGGTATAGATTTATCTGAGATAATGAACTTCTCACCCTCCATTGATCAGTGGGGACGAGCTGAAGGTTCTGCTCAAGACCCTGAGAAGAAGACATTGCTGTGTGTGAACAACAAAATCTTCCAGACGGCCATTTTGTTTGTATTGATGAACATGGCTAGAAAGAAAAGTCACCAGGCTTTCCCTTGTGACGTGTGCTCAATTGTGTTGAATGTGCACTTAGTGTACTTCAAATCTTAAAAGTATATATTATTTTAAAAATGTACTTGCGGATAAGTGAAGAGAGTCACTTTCATGACTGTTTTAAACTGTAAATTCTAATTAGTTAGACTTACTTTAAAAAGCATGCAAATCGATTAAAGTGAAATAGAAATAGTATGTTGTGCTAACAAATGCTTAGTTAGTATAGTTCACTTACACAAGAGTTAGTAACTAAAAAAGAACTGTAGAGAGTACTTGATAATTTACTTTAAATTTACTCTTGACTTAGTATATCTACCATTGTTGTTACTATTGTTGTGTTTTGCAACCTATTTATTATATATCTTCCTTTAAAACCAAACATATGTGCTTTCTTGTTGCATCGTTGCATCAATAGGAAGAGAATTACAATTATATTAAGTTCCAAGTGCCCAACCAAAAGGAACACTGATCTCCATAATGGTGAGTTTTCAATTAATCAATCAATTAATCTTAACTTGGGTTTTTTAAGTAAACAATGTATAGTATGTGAATAGTACAGATTACTAACAATTATTAACAATTAAGTTAAGACATTAAGTCAAGTTAATTAAAAAGTGTTAGAAACACTGTTGGATTGTACAGTGTACGTACCACTTTTAAAATACATTAAATCATCATGTTTTAACAATCTTTGAATATGTATACTTATTTTGATGTGTTGACTAACATACTCATGTAAAGTACACATCATTTTAACTGTAGTGTTATTCGTTATATTTAAAGTTAATATATTTTAAATGTACTAAATTGCAAATTCCTCATTACAAATTTGTAATTGCAAATATATTTAAATACATGACATAAGTTTCAGTAGAAACATTAAAGTATATTTGCTTGTCAGTACATTCGTCAGTACACTTTAATTTCACAGACAATAGAAGTAGTTATGAAATGACTTAAGTAAAAAATCACTCTCAAATTCAACTAATTGCATTTAAATAAATTAAAACTATAATATGTTTTCATTTGATTGTAAATAGCATGCAATTAAGTGTCTGAAAACATTGCATTCAGTTCAGACTATATATTCTTTTAAAGTATATTATATCCATAAAAAGTACTATTTTTAAATATGCTAAAATGCACTTATATTTCACAAGGTTTAACATGGCAATAAAAAGTTGCTTGCCTTTTTTTTTTTTTGACCACGTTTTAAACTTGTTTTAAACCTCAACACATTTTGCTAAAATGTATCTCAAGATATGATCTAATCAATCGAAGCTTGCTCACTGACTTTTCTATCGTTTCTGAACTAATGGATCCAACGGTACTTTCTAACACTGTTAAACAAAGCTGACAGTGATAGACGTACATTGAAAGATGGACTATAACACAACACATGGCATTCTGTGGATTTTTCCTTAGCGGTTAGATCTGTTTTTAAATCATAACATGTGGTTTCATGCATGTTGAATAAAGCCCCGGGGCCTCGTGTATAAAGCTTTGAGTAGATTTCACCCTAAAAGTGTACACAAACGTTTTTTAATTTATTTTTCTACTATATATACCACATGTAAGTCAGAACCTATGCAAAGTTTAATGTTAGCTGAAAGCTATATGTATTACGTTTATACATGGGGTGGGTGTGTGTGTGTGTGTGTGTGTGTGTGTGTGTGTGTGTGTGTGTGTGTGTGTGTGTGGGTGGCCTGGTAAACCCTACATTATGGGGACAAAATGTCCCCACAAAGATGGCAATATCCAAAATCCTTGTGATTGAATCCATGAGGAAAACAGCTTATAATTCATACTAAGTGATGTTTTTTGAAAATGTAAAAATGCAGAATGTTTTTTCTGTGATGGGTAGGTTTAGGGGTAGGGGTGTGTGTGTGTGTGTGTGTGTGTGTGTGATGGGTAGGTTTAGGGGTAGGGGTGTGTGTGTGTGTGTGTGTGTGTGTGTGATGGGTAGGTTTAGGGGTAGGTGTGTGTGTGTGTGTGTGTGTATGTGTGATGGGTAGGTTTAGGGGTAGGGGTGTGTGTGTGTGTGTGTGTGTGTGTGTGTGTGTGTGTGTGTAATGGGTAGGTTTACGGGTAGGGGTAGTGTAAGGGGATAAAATATACAGTTTATACAGTATAAAAACCATTATGTCTATGGAAAGTCCCCATAAAACATGAAAACCCAACTTGTGTGTGTGTGTGTGCGTGTGTGTGTGTAGTACTTTTTCAGGTATTAATGAATTTCCATCAAAGTGTCATTTCCACCACATTTTAAAGGATACATTGTGTTTAGCTTTCTGTGATAGAAGTGGCATTTCAACCATTTTTGGAATAAATTTGGGAAATTGTTAGTTGCATATCTATATTTTTTTAGCATCCTAAAGACACAATTAAATTATACATAGCTTTTGCATTTGACACAATTACAGCTTGATTGAAAAGGACAGTAAATGTTGACATGGTTTATGTTTATTTAATTTAGATTATTATAATTTTGTAATGTAATAATTAGTATTTTTATGATGGATTTTCATGCTTTAACTTAATGCTTGAAAGTCTAGTTCTAGGACAAGCGTAAAACAAATCTATAGCCTTCTGCATTTGAAAATTAGCAAAAGTAAATGATGAAAGTTTGATAACGCATTTTAATGTGAATCTTATATAATAAAAAGTAAAAAAAAAAAAAAAAAAAGTGCCCATGTTTGTTATGAAACCTGATTTATATGGGGAAAGTTGTACAGAAACCCATTTTCCTCATACACAACGTCCACAATTATATTTCAAATTTCACTGTAAACCGTAACACTCAAAATAATGAGTTGGTTTGAGTAGAGCCAACTCAAATTAAACAAATGAGTTCAATCAAATGAACTTTTATGAGTATTTTAGAACTTTCTTTTCCTTTTGAGTTCATAAAACTGACACATTTCCAGTAATCTGAATTGATTCATTGCTTTGAGTTTTATGAACTTGTTTCTTTTAATTTAGACGAACTTATATTTAACCAAAACTGGGCTGAGATTTTTATTTCCCAGCATGCTTTGCCATGACACTCAAAAGGAAGACTAAATGCTAAAATTAAGTGTTATGTAATGTTTTTTAGGGGAGATTTAGTAATGTTTAATGTTTTGTTATGCTAGTTTAGAAGAGTTTCTGTTATGTTGTAGGGTGACGAGTGGAGCATGAGCTTAGTTTGAGAACAGATATATGATAAATGTATTATATTGCTGTCCTCATTTAGCAAGTGCTATGCTATGCTAATGCTATCAAAGTATTGTGTAACCAATTGGCAAGGTGGCATTTATTGAATTAGCTAGTTAAAGCTAGTCAAGTTTTCACTACTAAAAATTTGAGGCTACGTGATATTTTTTCAGTTAAATGTATGAATTAGCTTTCTCAAATATTCAGAGCAATGAAAATATATGATTACAAAATAAAATCTTAAACTTTAAATTTAAAAACATTTGAGGCAACTGATTTATGAAACTTTTATCCCGATAAAGTGTTATAATGGCTGATTGTTATGGAGGATGAGTATACAAGCAGTTGATCTCAAAGATAACCCTGCCAAAAACAGCACAGGATTTTGATCTTGTTTTTATTTGTGGTTTAGATGCTCTAGAATCCATCAGGAAAATACTGCGATTGAGTCAACTTCACAATGGAAATCTCTATCACAGCAATGAGATCATACAAACGTCTGTCTGCATCCCACACAGTTCATATGTAAATTGCAGACGTATTAATGCGGGAACATAATGCAAAAGGCATGTTGGTTTGACTCAAAGATTGAATTTAGCATCAACGGTTATCTCAGAAAACACTATGAAACTTGCACTTCATATCTGGGATCAGTTGGCTAAAAATGTATGGCTGAATCATAAGAGTTTTCCACAGACGTACCAACATTCAAATACACTTCATTCAGAGAAATGAACAAGAATTATTTAAACTAACTATAAAATTAAAGCTATTGAAAACAAAATAAACTAGGCTAACCGAGTTAAATAGGCTAACAGAGCTGATACACTTGGTTGCTACCAAACCAATTTACTCCACACGCCATACATCATTCATGAATCCCCTATACGATGTCAGTTCAGTATGACAGTAGATCTGTACAGCATCATAATGATGCGATATGTCCATCATTTTTCTCACATTCACACATACGCTAGTTAACCTCACCGCCTCTATCTCCCAAATACGGATCCTAAAATAAAACTCAGGTGCCCAGAGCTCTGAGAGTTATGAATATTGCAGGTTCCACAACATTAATTATTAATGGGAACAAGTATGAAGCCTTGGAGAATGTTGAACAAACAAAACAAGCCTCAGAGTTTAGATCAGATTCAAAGGAGATAAGAATTAGGCCTGACAAGTTAAAGTGTAAATTTGCAATATCTCTGTGTTAGCGGTATCCACAGTTAGCAAGCTAAGCTACTTTGCTTTGCAACTAGTTTGTAGAGCTAATACCTATTTTACAACTACAGTCAAAACAACCCTCTTGAAATAGTTAGCTACACTACAAGCTTATGACAAATGCTATACACTGAAAGTATAAAAGGGGCAGTATTTACATTTTTCACTTGAAAAAATAATATTGCACACAGACCATTTTTTAAAGGGGTCATGAACTGCATTGTTTTATTGTTTTATAATGTTTCCTGTGGTGCACTGTTAGTATGATTTATGCACTTTTATGGACTTCAAAAACAGAACAACAATCGCTGCCATTATAAAGCTTGGATTAGCCAGGACTTTTTTAATATAACTCTGATTGTATTCGTCTGAAAGAAGAATGTCATATACACCTAGGATGATTTGAGGGTGAGTAAATCATGGGCTAATTTTCATTTTTGGGTGAACTATCCCTTTAAGGGAAAAGATAAGAACATTCTTAAATGTTTTGGGGAATACAAAATATTCTTAACTTTATTCTTAAGTTAGAAAATAATAAGAAAATAGCAGTTAGGAGAATTGTATTCTCATCGTTTTATGAATCAGCAAACCAGAACACTCAAATTAATTAATCTGCAGAGTTTTTGATTGCCGAAAAAAGTGCAGGCTTTTCATGAAATTTCAATCATAACAACCTTGAAAGTAATCTGTTTCGGAGTTTGGATTTAGAATCTGCCAGTAGATACACAGACGTGCTGCTGTGAGCAAGTAAGATCTGCTGCTGCATAAATAGACATACATAAATCCTGTAGCAGATCTAGGCAGGTGGAGCTGGGGAGGTGGATGGGTTCAGCTGCAGGACTAGCTTACAGCAAACACTGTACCAGACTATTTAAATGTTGAGCAAGCAATCTCATTGGCTGCAGGATCAGCAGAGGCCAATCAGCTTGTGCCATGTGGTAATGATGTGATTGCTTGCAGATTGCATGTAAAGGACCACAGATCAGTCTGCGCCCTCTGAACTAGATATTTCTGTGATATTCAAACAAATAAAAAAATAAAATTACACTATTTAAGAAATTACCTGATTTAATGTAATTTTTATATTTTGTTTTACACAATTTTTGTGCATTAATCCATTATCTGTGTGTGTGTTGATAGAAAAGTAGATAGAAAAGTGGCATTTCTTATGAATGATTCAGGTCTTTGCATTAAACTGTCCTCTGGCATGTGTGACGCCTCAGATGGGAGCTGTATCAGAACGTTACCTCTCTCTCTCTCTCTTTCTCTCTCACGATCACTTTTACACTCTCGTTAAAGTCTTTCCTCGTCTCAAGGGAACTGACTCTTGTTTTATACTGTCACAGACGTGCGGCGCTGAGCAGGCGGAGGAAGCAGCATGGCCCATTATAGCAGTCAGAAAACGTGGAGAGCACAGCATCAGTGCAGTCAATGACTACTCAACTGAAGGAGCCCAAGGTACGAGCAGCAGCTTTGCTATTGTCATTGTCATATTTCAGGTGGAACTACACAGCGATGTGACGGTCTATCTGTGTAAAACTGTTTCCATGTCTTTTTATGTCCAGTAATGTACTGTTCTCTGGTCTGGACTGAATGAGAACACACACTGATAAACCAGGGTTGGCTCAGTTTAAGTTCATGAGTATTAATTTGAATTGAATTGGCCATTTGAAACTAGTCCAAAAACAAAAGCAGAAGTTGCTGGTATTAGCATTTTACTCTGTCTTTGGCACACTTCTGCAAGATTCCTTCGGCCCATGTGTAAATGCAGTAGAGCGCAGGCAGCGTAACAGGTGTCTTTACTATGATTTTCATTCTGAATAATTAATCAGGTGCTTTCACCTAAAAAGGAGCCCCCATCTCGTTAATAATAGAGCAGGTTTTTCTGTGTGGCGAGGGGGGCTTAATTATTTAAGAGCAATATAAGCTTGCCAAGAGGTTAATAGGACCTTTGCTGGCATTGAACCGCAGGCTACATGTGGAGAGGCTTGGCTGGATTGATGACGGGATTTTGGCACGGCGGTGTGAGAAGGTGGGGACTCGAGGCAAGAGGGCGGAAAGCCAGAGGCACCTGGGGGCCATTTGAGAGAGGAGCAGTAGAGCAGCCCAGCGGAGGGAAGAGAGTCCAATGTCTTTTCTTGCGGAACTGACATTTAAAGAATGAATAGTTTATTCGCACATGCTGTTTCTGTTGTTTTAGCACTATTAGTACAAAAAAAATAAAATAATAAAAAGTAGCAATGAAAATCAAAATAAAGATGTAAGAACAAAACAGCAGAGAGGCAAAATTATGGGTCTGTAAATTACGAGTCTGGGTTTGGCAGTTGCCAGGAGAACGGTACTTTCCTGACTGCAGGAAAGCGAGTTTGGTGTGGAGGAACTTGACTGGCATGCACAGAGTCCTGACCTCAACCCGATAGAACACCTTTGGGATGAATTAGAGCGGAGACTGAGAGCCAGGCCTTCTCGTCCAACATCAGTGCCTGACCTCACAAATGCGCTTCCAGAAGAACGGTCAAAAATTCCAATAAACACACTCCTAAACCTTGTGGAAAGCCTTCCCAGAAGAGTTGAAGCTGTTATAGCTGCAAAGGGTGGGCCAACTCCATATTAAACTCTACGGATTAAGAATGGGATGTTCACATTTAACATCAAACATTTAAAAAAGTTAAACATTTTAAATATTTACAGTCTATACAACAGTCTCTGTGCTCACAGCATCACAGACTTTAATATTTTAACGATTTATAAAAGATGAATCACTGTCCAATGAGGTTCATTCTCGTGTTACGCAGCACGTTTGAGCTTCAGCCAGAACCAATGAGGTTAATTCTTGTGTTACGCATCACGTTTGAGCTTCAAGAACCAATGAGGTTCGTTCTCGTTATCGTGTTACGCATCACGTTTGAGCTTCAGCAAGAACCAATGAGGTTCATTCTCATGTTACACATCATGTTTAAGCTTCAACAAGAACCCATGAGGTTCATTATCGTGTTACGCATCACGTTTGAGCTTCAGCAAGAACCAGTGAGGTTCTTTCTCGTGTTATGCAGCACGTTTGAGCTTCAGCAAGAACCAATGAGGTTCATTCTCGTGTTACGCATCACGTTTGAGCTTCACAAACCAATGAGGTTCATTCTCATGTTACACATCACGTTTGAGCTTCAGAAAGAACCAATGAGGTTCATTCTCGTGTTACGCATCACGTTTGAGCTTCACAAACCAATGAGGTTCATTCTCGTGTTACGCAGCACGTTTGAGATTCAAGAACCAATGAGGTTCATTCTCGTGTTACGCATCACGTTTGAGCTTCAGCAAGAACCAATGAGGTTCATTCTCGTGTTACGCAGCACGTTTGAGCTTCACAAACCAATGAGGTTCATTCTCGTGTTACGCAGCACGTTTGAGATTCAAGAACCGATGAGGTTAATTCTCGTGTTACACATCACATTTGAGCTTCTGCGAGAACCAATGAGGTTCATTCTCGTGTTATGCATCACGTTTGAGCTTCTGCGAGAACCAATGAGGTTCATTCTCGTGTTACGCATCACGTTTGAGCTTCACAAACCAATGAGGTTCATTCTCGTGTTACACATCACGTTTGAGATTCAAGAACCAATGAGGTTCATTCTCGTGTTACGCATCACGTTTGAGCTTCAGCAAGAACCAATGAGGTTCATTCTCGTGTTACGCAGCACGTTTGAGCTTCACAAACCAATGAGGTTCATTCTCGTGTTACGCAGCACGTTTGAGATTCAAGAACCAATGAGGTTAATTCTCGTGTTACACATCACATTTGAGCTTATGCGAGAACCAATGAGGTTCATTCTCGTGTTATGCATCATGTTTGAGCTTCTGCGAGAACCAATTAGGTTAATTCTCGTGTTGCGCAGCACGTTTGAGCTTCTGTGAGAACCAATTAGGTTAATTCTCGTGTTGCGCAGCACGTTTGAGCTTCTGTGAGAACCAATGAGGTTCATTCTTGTGTTACGCATCACGTTTGAGCTTCTGCGAGAACTAATGAGGTTCATTCTTGTGTTACGCATCACGTTTGAGCTTCTGCGAGAACCAATGAGGTTCATTCTCGTGTTACGCATCACGTTTGAGCTTCTGCGAGAACCAATGAGGTTCATTCTCGTGTTACGCATCACGTTTGAGCTTCAGCAAGAACCAATGAGGTTCATTCTCGTGTTACGCATCACATTTGAGCTTCAGCAAAAACCAATGAGGTTTATTCTCACGTTACGCATCACGTTTGAGCTTCAGCAAGAACCAATGAGGTTCATTCTCGTGTTACGCATCACGTTTGAGCTTCAGCAAAAACCAATGAGGATCATTCTCATGTTACACATCACGTTTGAGCTTCAGCAAAATCCAATGAGGTTAATTCTCATTTTACACCACGTTTGAGCTTCAGAAAGAACCAATGAGGTTCATTCTCGTGTTACACATCACGTTTGAGCTTCAGAAAGAACCAATGAGGTTCATTCTCGTGTTACGCATCACGTTTGAGCTTCACAAACCAATGAGGTTCATTCTCGTGTTACGCAGCACGTTTGAGATTCAAGAACCAATGAGGTTCATTCTCGTGTTACGCATCACGTTTGAGCTTCAGCAAGAACCAATGAGGTTCATTCTCGTGTTATGCAGCACGTTTGAGCTTCAAGAACCAATGAGGTTCATTCTCGTGTTACGCAGCACGTTTGAGCTTCACAAACCAATGATGTTCATTCTCGTGTTACGCAGCACGTTTGAGATTCAAGAACCAATGAGGTTAATTCTCGTGTTACACATCACATTTGAGCTTCTGCGAGAACCAATGAGGTTCGTTCTCGTGTTATGCATCACGTTTGAGCTTCTGCGAGAACCAATGAGGTTAATTCTCGTGTTGCGCAGCACGTTTGAGCTTCTGCGAGAACCAATGAGGTTCATTCTTGTGTTACGCATCACGTTTGAGCTTCTGCGAGAACCAATGAGGTTCATTCTCGTGTTACGCATCACGTTTGAGCTTCAGCAAAAAACCAATGAGGATCATTCTCATGTTACACATCACGTTTGAGCTTCAGCAAAAAACCAATGAGGATCATTCTCGTGTTACACATCACGTTTGAGCTTCAGCAAAAACCAATGAGGTTCATTCTCATTTTACACAACGTTTGAGCTTCAGCAAAAACCAATGAGGATCATTCTCATGTTACACAGCACGTTTGAGCTTCAGCAAAAACCAATGAGGATCATTCTCGTGTTACGCAGCACGTTTGAGCTTCAGCAAAAACCAATGAGGTTCATTCTCATGTTACACAGCACGTTTGAGCTTCAGCAAAAACCAATGAGGATCATTCTCGTGTTACGCAGCACGTTTGAGCTTCAGCAAAAACCAATGAGGTTCATTCTCATGTTACACATTACGTTTGAGCTTCAGTAAAAATCAATGAGGATCATTCTCATGTTACGCATCACGTTTGAGCTTCAGCAAAAACCAATGAGGTTCATTCTCATGTTCCACATCACGTTTGAGCTTCAGCAAAAACCAATGAGGATCATTCTCGTGTTACACAGCACGTTTGAGCTTCAGCAAAAACCAATGAGGATCATTCTCATGTTACGCATCACGTTTGAGCTTCAGCAAAAACCAATGAGGATCATTCTCGTGTTACGCAGCACGTTTGAGCTTCAGCAAAAACCAATGAGGTTCATTCTCGTTTTACGCAGCACGTTTGAGCCTCAGCAAAAACCAATGAGGATCATTCTCATGTTACGCATCACGTTTGAGCTTCAGCAAAAACCAATGAGGATCATTCTCGTGTTACGCAGCATGTTTGAGCTTCAGCAAGAACCAATGAGGTTCATTCTCGTGTTACGCAGCATATTTGAGCTTCAAGAACCAATGAGGTTCATTCTCGTGTTACGCAGCACGTTTGAGTTTCAAGAACCAATGAGGTTCATTCTCGTGTTACGCAGCATATTTGAGCTTCAAGAACCAATGAGGTTCATTCTCGTGTTACGCAGCACGTTTGAGTTTCAAGAACCAATGAGGTTCATTCTCGTGTTACGCATCACGTTTGAGCTTCAGCAAGAACCAATGAGGTTCATTCTCGTTTTACGCATCACGTTTGAGCCTCAGCAAAAACCAATGAGGATCATTCTCATGTTACGCATCACGTTTGAGCTTCAGCAAAAACCAATGAGGATCATTCTCGTGTTACGCAGCATGTTTGAGCTTCAGCAAGAACCAATGAGGTTCATTCTCGTGTTACGCAGCACGTTTGAGTTTCAAGAACCAATGAGGTTCATTCTCGTGTTACGCATCACGTTTGAGCTTCAGCAAGAACCAATGAGGTTCATTCTCGTGTTACGCATCACGTTTGAGCTTCAGCAAGAACCAATGAGGTTCATTCTCGTGTTACGCATCACGTTTGAGCTTCTGCGAGAACCAATGAGGTTCATTCTCGTGTTACGCATCACGTTTGAGCTTCAGCAAGAACCAATGAGGTTCATTCTCGTGTTACGCATCACGTTTGAGCTTCAGCAAAAACCAATGAGGTTTATTCTCACGTTACGCATCACGTTTGAGCTTCAGCAAGAACCAATGAGGTTCATTCTCGTGTTACGCATCACGTTTGAGCTTCAGCAAAAACCAGTGAGGATCATTCTCATGTTACACATCACGTTTGAGCTTCAGCAAAAAACCAATGAGGATCATTCTCGTGTTACACATCACGTTTGAGCTTCAGCAAAAACCAATGAGGTTCATTCTCATGTTACACATCACGTTTGAGCTTCAGCAAAAACCAATGAGGATCATTCTCGTGTTACGCAGCACGTTTGAGCTTCAGCAAAAACCAATGAGGTTCATTCTCATGTTACACAGCACGTTTGAGCTTCAGCAAAAACCAATGAGGATCATTCTCGTGTTACGCAGCACGTTTGAGCTTCAGCAAAAACCAATGAGGTTCATTCTCATGTTACACATTACGTTTGAGCTTCAGAAAAAATCAATGAGGATCATTCTCATGTTACGCATCACGTTTGAGCTTCAGCAAAAACCAATGAGGTTCATTCTCATGTTCCACATCACGTTTGAGCTTCAGCAAAAACCAATGAGGATCATTCTCGTGTTACACAGCACGTTTGAGCTTCAGCAAAAACCAATGAGGATCATTCTCATGTTACGCATCACGTTTGAGCTTCAGCAAAAACCAATGAGGATCATTCTCGTGTTACGCAGCACGTTTGAGCTTCAGCAAAAACCAATGAGGTTCATTCTCGTTTTACGCAGCACGTTTGAGCCTCAGCAAAAACCAATGAGGATCATTCTCATGTTACGCATCACGTTTGAGCTACAGCAAAAACCAATGAGGATCATTCTCGTGTTACGCAGCATGTTTGAGCTTCAGCAAGAACCAATGAGGTTCATTCTCGTGTTACGCAGCATATTTGAGCTTCAAGAACCAATGAGGTTCATTCTCGTGTTACGCAGCACGTTTGAGTTTCAAGAACCAATGAGGTTCATTCTCGTGTTACGCAGCATATTTGAGCTTCAAGAACCAATGAGGTTCATTCTCGTGTTACGCAGCACGTTTGAGTTTCAAGAACCAATGAGGTTCATTCTCGTGTTACGCATTACGTTTGAGCTTCAGCAAGAACCAATGAGGTTCATTCTCGTGTTACGCATCACGTTTGAGCCTCAGCAAAAACCAATGAGGATCATTCTCATGTTACGCATCACGTTTGAGCTTCAGCAAAAACCAATGAGGATCATTCTCGTGTTACGCAGCATGTTTGAGCTTCAGCAAGAACCAATGAGGTTCATTCTCGTGTTACGCAGCATATTTGAGCTTCAAGAACCAATGAGGTTCATTCTCGTGTTACGCAGCACGTTTGAGTTTCAAGAACCAATGAGGTTCATTCTCGTGTTACGCATCACGTTTGAGCTTCAGCAAGAACCAATGAGGTTCATTCTCGTGTTACGCATCACGTTTGAGCTTCAGCAAGAACCAATGAGGTTCATTCTCGTGTTACGCAGCACGTTTGAGCTTCAAGAACCAATGAGGTTCATTCTCGTGTTACGCATCACGTTTGAGCTTCAAGAACCAATGAGATTCATTCTTGTGTTACACATCACGTTTGAGCTTCAGCAAGAACCAATGAGGTTCATTCTCATGTTACACATCACGTTTGAGCTTCAGCAAGAACCAATGAGGTTCATTCTCGTGTTACGCAGCACGTTTGAGC
The DNA here is from genome assembly GCA_039654625.1 of Rhinogobio ventralis. Taxonomy (NCBI): domain Eukaryota; kingdom Metazoa; phylum Chordata; class Actinopteri; order Cypriniformes; family Gobionidae; genus Rhinogobio; species Rhinogobio ventralis. Next base: position 26,749,550 of record CM077217.1, on the reverse strand, counting down.
TTCAGCAAGAACCAATGAGGTTCATTCTCGTGTTACGCATCACGTTTGAGCTTCAGCAAGAACCAATGAGGTTCATTCTCGTGTTACGCATCACGTTTGAGCTTCTGCAAGAACCAATGAGGTTCATTCTTGTGTTACGCATCACGTTTGAGCTTCAGCAAGAACCAATGAGGTTCATTCTAGTGTTACGCAGCACGTTTGAGCTTCAAGAACCAATGAGGTTTATTCTCGTGTTACGCAGCACGTTTGAGCTTCAAGAACCAATGAGGTTCATTCTCGTGTTACGCAGCACGTTTGAGCTTCAGCAAAAACCAATGAGGTTTATTCTCACGTTACGCATCACGTTTGAGCTTCAGCAAGAACCAATGAGGTTCATTCTCGTGTTACGCATCACGTTTGAGCTTCAGCAAAAACCAGTGAGGATCATTCTCATGTTACACATCACGTTTGAGCTTCAGCAAAAAACCAATGAGGATCATTCTCGTGTTACACATCACGTTTGAGCTTCAGCAAAAACCAATGAGGTTCATTCTCATTTTACACCACGTTTGAGCTTCAGCAAAAACCAATGAGGATCATTCTCGTGTTACGCAGCACGTTTGAGCTTCAGCAAAAACCAATGAGGTTCATTCTCGTGTTACGCAGCACGTTTGAGCTTCAGCAAGAACCAATGAGGTTCATTCTCGTGTTACGCATCACGTTTGAGCTTCAGCAAGAACCAATGAGGTTCATTCTCGTGTTACGCAGCACGTTTGAGCTTCAAGAACCAATGAGGTTCATTCTCGTGTTACGCATCACGTTTGAGCTTCAAGAACCAATGAGATTCATTCTTGTGTTACACATCACGTTTGAGCTTCAGCAAGAACCAATGAGGTTCATTCTCATGTTACACATCACGTTTGAGCTTCAGCAAGAACCAATGAGGTTCATTCTCGTGTTACGCAGCACGTTTGAGCTTCAGCAAGAACCAATGAGGTTCATTCTCGTGTTACGCATCACGTTTGAGCTTCAGCAAGAACCAATGAGGTTCATTCTCGTGTTACGCATCACGTTTGAGCTTCTGCAAGAACCAATGAGGTTCATTCTTGTGTTACGCATCACGTTTGAGCTTCAGCAAGAACCAATGAGGTTCATTCTAGTGTTACGCAGCACGTTTGAGCTTCAAGAACCAATGAGGTTTATTCTCGTGTTACGCAGCACGTTTGAGCTTCAAGAACCAATGAGGTTCATTCTCGTGTTACGCAGCACGTTTGAGCTTCAGCAAAAACCAATGAGGTTTATTCTCACGTTACGCATCACGTTTGAGCTTCAGCAAGAACCAGTGAGGATCATTCTCATGTTACACATCACGTTTGAGCTTCAGCAAAAAACCAATGAGGATCATTCTCGTGTTACACATCACGTTTGAGCTTCAGCAAAAACCAATGAGGTTCATTCTCATTTTACACCACGTTTGAGCTTCAGCAAAAACCAATGAGGATCATTCTCGTGTTACGCAGCACGTTTGAGCTTCAGCAAAAACCAATGAGGTTCATTCTCGTGTTACGCAGCACGTTTGAGCTTCAGCAAAAACCAATGAGGATCATTCTCGTGTTACACAGCACGTTTGAGCTTCAGCAAAAACCAATGAGGATCATTCTCGTGTTACGCAGCACGTTTGAGCTTCAGCAAAAACCAATGAGGTTCATTCTCATGTTACACATTACGTTTGAGCTTCAGCAAAAATCAATGAGGATCATTCTCATGTTACGCATCACGTTTGAGCTTCAGCAAAAACCAATGAGGTTCATTCTCATGTTCCACATCACGTTTGAGCTTCAGCAAAAACCAATGAGGATCATTCTCGTGTTACACAGCACGTTTGAGCTTCAGCAAAAACCAATGAGGATCATTCTCATGTTACGCATCACGTTTGAGCTTCAGCAAAAACCAATGAGGATCATTCTCGTGTTACGCAGCACGTTTGAGCTTCAGCAAAAACCAATGAGGTTCATTCTCGTTTTACGCAGCACGTTTGAGCCTCAGCAAAAACCAATGAGGATCATTCTCATGTTACGCATCACGTTTGAGCTTCAGCAAAAACCAATGAGGATCATTCTCGTGTTACGCAGCATGTTTGAGCTTCAGCAAGAACCAATGAGGTTCATTCTCGTGTTACGCAGCATATTTGAGCTTCAAGAACCAATGAGGTTCATTCTCGTGTTACGCAGCACGTTTGAGTTTCAAGAACCAATGAGGTTCATTCTCGTGTTACGCAGCATATTTGAGCTTCAAGAACCAATGAGGTTCATTCTCGTGTTACGCAGCACGTTTGAGTTTCAAGAACCAATGAGGTTCATTCTCGTGTTACGCATCACGTTTGAGCTTCAGCAAGAACCAATGAGGTTCATTCTCGTGTTACGCATCACGTTTGAGCCTCAGCAAAAACCAATGAGGATCATTCTCATGTTACGCATCACGTTTGAGCTTCAGCAAAAACCAATGAGGATCATTCTCGTGTTACGCAGCATGTTTGAGCTTCAGCAAGAACCAATGAGGTTCATTCTCGTGTTACGCAGCATATTTGAGCTTCAAGAACCAATGAGGTTCATTCTCGTGTTACGCAGCACGTTTGAGTTTCAAGAACCAATGAGGTTCATTCTCGTGTTACGCATCACGTTTGAGCTTCAGCAAGAACCAATGAGGTTCATTCTCGTGTTACGCATCACGTTTGAGCTTCAGCAAGAGCCAATGAGGTTCATTCTCGTGTTACGCAGCACGTTTGAGCTTCAAGAACCAATGAGGTTCATTCTCGTGTTACGCATCACGTTTGAGCTTCAAGAACCAATGAGATTCATTCTTGTGTTACACATCACGTTTGAGCTTCAGCAAGAACCAATGAGGTTCATTCTCATGTTACACATCACGTTTGAGCTTCAGCAAGAACCAATGAGGTTCATTCTCGTGTTACGCAGCACGTTTGAGCTTCAGCAAGAACCAATGAGGTTCATTCTCGTGTTACGCATCACGTTTGAGCTTCAGCAAGAACCAATGAGGTTCATTCTCGTGTTACGCATCACGTTTGAGCTTCTGCAAGAACCAATGAGGTTCATTCTTGTGTTACGCATCACGTTTGAGCTTCAGCAAGAACCAATGAGGTTCATTCTAGTGTTACGCAGCACGTTTGAGCTTCAAGAACCAATGAGGTTTATTCTTGTGTTACGCAGCACGTTTGAGCTTCAAGAACCAATGAGGTTCATTCTCGTGTTACGCAGCACGTTTCAGTTTCAAGAACCAATGAGGTTCATTCTCGTGTTACGCAGCACGTTTGAGCTTCAAGAACCAATGAGGTTCATTCTCGTGTTACGCAGCACGTTTGAGCTTCAGCAAGAACCAATGAGGTTCATTCACGTGTTACGCATCATGTTTGAGCTTCAGCAAGAACCAGTGAGGTTCATTCTCGTGCTACCTATCACGTTTGAGCTTCTGCAAGAACCAATGAGGTTCATTCTCGTGTTACGCATCACGTTTGAGCTTCAGCAAGAACCAATGAGGTTCATTCTCGTGTTACGCAGCACGTTTGAGCTTCAAGAACCAATGAGGTTCATTCTCGTGTTACGCAGCACGTTTGAGTTTCAAGAACCAATGAGGTTCATTCTCATGTTACGCAGCACGTTTGAGCTTCAAGAACCAATGAGGTTCATTCTCATGTTACACATCACATTTGAGCTTCAGCAAGAACCATTGAGGTTCATTCTCGTGTTACGCATCACGTTTGAGCTTCCAATGAGAATCATTCTCATTGCACGTTTGAGCTTCAGCAAAAACCAATGAGGTTCATTCTCGTGTTACGCATCACGTTTGAGCTTCAGCAAGAACCAATGAGGTTCATTCTCGTGTTACACATCACGTTTGAGCTTCAGCAAAAACCAATGAGGTTCATTCTCGTGTTACGCAGCACGTTTGAGCCTCAGCAAAAACCAATGAGGTTCATTCTCGTGTTACGCATCACGTTTGAGCTTCAGCAAAAACCAATGAGGTTCATTCTCGTGTTACGCAGCACGTTTGACCTTCAGCAAAAACCAATGAGGTTCATTCTCGTGTTACACATCACGTTTGAGCTTCAGCAAAAACCAATGAGAATCATTCTCGTGTTACGCATCACGTTTGAGCTTCAGCAAGAACCAATGAGGTTCATTCTCGTGTTACGCATCACTTTTGAGCTTCAGCAAAAACCAATGAGGTTCATTCTCGTGTTACACATCACGTTTGAGCTTCAGCAAAAACCAATGAGGTTCATTCTCGTGTTACGCAGCACGTTTGAGCCTCAGCAAAAACCAATGAGGTTCATTCTCGTGTTACGCAGCACGTTTGAGCCTCAGCAAAAACCAATGAGGTTCATTCTCGTGTTACGCAGCACGTTTGAGCTTCAGCAAAAACCAATGAGGTTCATTCTCGTGTTACGCAGCACGTTTGAGCCTCAGCAAAAACCAATGAGGTTCATTCTCGTGTTACACATCACGTTTGAGCTTCAGCAAAAACCAATGAGGTTCATTCTCGTGTTACGCAGCACGTTTGAGCCTCAGCAAAAACCAATGAGGTTCATTCTCGTGTTACGCAGCACGTTTGACCTTCAGCAAAAACCAATGAGGTTCATTCTCGTGTTACGCAGCACGTTTGAGCTTCAGCAAAAACCAATGAGGTTCATTCTCGTGTTACGCATCACGTTTGAGCTTCAGCAAGAACCAATGAGGTTCATTCTCGTGTTACGCATCACTTTTGAGCTTCAGCAAAAACCAATGAGGTTCATTCTCGTGTTACGCATCACGTTTAAGCTTCAGCAAGAACCAATAAGGTTCATTCTCACGTTACGCATCACGTTTGAGCTTCAGCAAAAACCAATGAGGATCATTCTCATGTTACACATCACGTTTGAGCTTCAGCAAAAAACCAATGAGGATCATTCTCGTGTTACGCATCACGTTTGAGCTTCAGCAAAAACCAATGAGGATCATTCTCATGTTACACATCACGTTTGAGCTTCAGCAAAAACCAATGAGGTTCATTCTCATGTTACGCAGCACGTTTGAGCTTCAGCAAAAACCAATGAGGTTCATTCTCGTGTTACACATCATGTTTGACCTTCAGCAAAAACCAATGAGGATCATTCTCGTGTTACGCAGCATGTTTGACCCTCAGCAAAAACCAATGAGGTTCATTCTCATGTTACGCAGCACGTTTGAGCTTCAGCAAAAACCAATGAGGTTCATTCTCGTGTTACGCAGCACGTTTGAGCCTCAGCAAAAACCAATGAGAATCATTCTCGTGTTACGCAGCACGTTTGACCTTCAGCAAAAACCAATGAGGTTCATTCTCATGTTACGCATCACGTTTGACCTTCAGCAAAAACCAATGAGGTTCATTCTCGTGTTACGCATCACGTTTGAGCCTCAGCAAAAACCAATGAGGATCATTCTCGTGTTACGCAGCACGTTTGAGCTTCAGCAAAAACCAATGAGGATCATTCTCATGTTACGCATCACGTTTGACCTTCAGCAAAAACCAATGAGGTTCATTCTCATGTTACGCATCACGTTTGAGCCTCAGCAAAAACCAATGAGGTTCATTCTCATGTTACGCATCACGTTTGAGCCTCAGCAAAAACCAATGAGGATCATTCTCATGTTACGCATCACGTTTGACCTTCAGCAAAAACCAATGAGGTTCATTCTCATGTTACGCATCACGTTTGAGCCTCAGCAAAAACCAATGAGGATCATTCTCATGTTACGCATCACGTTTGACCTTCAGCAAAAACCAATGAGGTTCATTCTCATGTTACGCAGCACGTTTGAGCTTCAGCAAAAACCAATGAGGTTCATTCTCATGTTACACATCACGTTTGACCTTCAGCAAAAACCAATGAGGTTCATTCTCATGTTACGCAGCACGTTTGAGCTTCAGCAAAAACCAATGAGGATCATTCTCGTGTTACGCAGCACGTTTGAGCTTCAGCAAAAACCAATGAGGATCATTCTCGTGTTACGCAGCACGTTTGAGCTTCAGCAAAAACCAATGAGGTTCATTCTCATGTTACGCATCACGTTTGAGCTTCAGCAAAAACCAATGAGGATCATTCTCATGTTACGCATCACGTTTGAGCTTCAGCAAAAACCAATGAGGATCATTCTCATGTTACGCATCACGTTTGAGCTTCAGCAAAAACCAATGAGGATCATTCTCATGTTACGCATCACGTTTGAGCTTCAGCAAAAACCAATGAGGATCATTCTCGTGTTACGCATCACGTTTGAGCTTCAGCAAAAACCAATGAGGATCATTCTCATGTTACGCATCACGTTTGAGCTTCAGCAAAAACCAATGAGGATCATTCTCGTGTTACACATCACGTTTGAGCTTCAGCAAAAACCAATGAAGTTCATTCTCATGTTACGCAGCACGTTTGAGCTTCAGCAAAAACCAATGAGGTTCATTCTCGTGTTACGCATCACGTTTGAACTTCAGCAAAAACCAATGAGGATCATTCTCATGTTACGCATCACGTTTGAGCTTCAGCAAAAACCAATGAGGTTCATTCTCGTGTTACGCAGCACGTTTGAGCTTCAGCAAAAACCAATGAGGATCATTCTCGTGTTACGCAGCACGTTTGAGCTTCAGCAAAAACCAATGAGGTTCATTCTCATGTTACGCATCACGTTTGAGCTTCAGCAAAAACCAATGAGGATCATTCTCATGTTACGCATCACGTTTGAGCTTCAGCAAAAACCAATGAGGATCATTCTCATGTTACGCATCACGTTTGAGCTTCAGCAAAAACCAATGAGGATCATTCTCATGTTACGCATCACGTTTGAGCTTCAGCAAAAACCAATGAGGATCATTCTCGTGTTACGCATCACGTTTGAGCTTCAGCAAAAACCAATGAGGATCATTCTCATGTTACGCATCACGTTTGAGCTTCAGCAAAAACCAATGAGGATCATTCTCGTGTTACACATCACGTTTGAGCTTCAGCAAAAACCAATGAAGTTCATTCTCATGTTACGCAGCACGTTTGAGCTTCAGCAAAAACCAATGAGGTTCATTCTCGTGTTACGCATCACGTTTGAACTTCAGCAAAAACCAATGAGGATCATTCTCATGTTACGCATCACGTTTGAGCTTCAGCAAAAACCAATGAGGTTCATTCTCGTGTTACGCATCACGTTTGAGCTTCAGCAAAAACCAATGAGGATCATTCTCATGTTACGCATCACGTTTGAGCTTCAGCAAGAACCAATGTGGATCATTCTCGTGTTACACATCACGTTTGACCTTCAGCAAAAACCAATGAAGTTGATTCTCATGTTACGCAGCACGTTTGAGCTTCACAAACCAATGAGGTTCATTCTCATGTTACGCAGCACGTTTGAGCTTCAGCAAAAACCAATGAGGATCATTCTCATGTTACGCATCACATTTGAGCTTCAGCAAAAACCAATGAGGATCATTCTCATGTTACGCATCACGTTTGAGCTTCAGCAAGAACCAATGAGGATCATTCTCGTGTTACGCATCACGTTTGAGCCTCAGCAAAAACCAATGAGAATCATTCTCGTGTTACGCAGCACGTTTGACCTTCAGCAAAAACCAATGAAGTTGATTCTCATGTTACGCAGCACGTTTGAGCTTCACAAACCAATGAGGATCATTCTCGTGTTACGCAGCACGTTTGAGCTTCAAGAACTAGTGCTGGGGAAAAATTAATCATGATTAATCGCATCCAAAATAAAAGTTTGTGTTTACATAATATATGTGTGTGTATATGTGTGTGTGTACTGTGTATACTTATTATGTATATATACACACGCATGCATGTATATATTTAAGAAAAATATGTTATATTTTTATTTAAAAAAAACCTATATTTATATATAAGATAAATTAAATATATAGTATATGCATGCAAATGTTTCTTAAATATATATACATGCATGTGTGTGTATTTATATATACAAAATAATTATGAGGGTAAATAATTTTCTTTTTTGGGTGAACTAACCCTTTAAATGCCTAAATAAGCTCGACTGCACATGCAGCACATCTTTATATATGCCATTATTTTCCATCATTTTATGAATTACTGCTAATTCTCTTTTTAATAAAACTCTGTTTACTGCCTGCTTTTCTGAAGGAGGTAAAAGCATAATAACATTAATTGGAGGTGGAGACCACTTTTTGTGAATAAATCTAATTTGCATAGAAATGAGGCGTGTTTGCCCTGAAAATAATGACAATGACTTGATTCAAGTGTTTACACTGAATTGCGGGTGGTTTGTGTATAAGATAAGTGCTTTTCTCACTAACGCTGGTTTTTAAATTCACCCTTTATTCTGGTTTGAGATGACTAGATATTGAGAAGGCTAGAAAATAAACTGCATGAGCAAGAAACAATCAGAATTTACAACTAACATGGCCAGACAGAATCTTTGGATTGTTTCCCCCATTTTCCGAGTTAAAAAAAGAGATGAATTTTAACCATTTAGTTTTATTGAATCCTCTGTGCTACTCAACACAATTGTGTAGTCAAGCAAGTTCATTCAATAATTATTATTATTATTATTATTATTTTTAAATTCAAAGTCTGTTATTATTAGAAAACTGAGTGGAAAGTCTCTGTGGAACTGACAGTATATTTAAATAAAAAAAACTATAGCTTTATATGCTCAAGCTCAAGCAGGATGGATTCTGATTGGCTGTCAATCTACGTGGATTGAACATTAATAAATATAGTTGGAAACATGAACTTTTGTGTTACATGAACACAAAAATGTTGATTTTCAGTCTTACATGAGTAAATTTAAGTACACTAAACTTAATTCTAAAACTATTTCAATCATTTTAAAAGAGTAAATCACACACAAAACAAACATAACTTAAAATAAATATCTAAATGCAAATGTTTTCAATTCATGAAAACACTTCAAATAAAAGTAAAATATAATAAAATAAATGCAAAATGCATTTAAACGTAAAAGGTGTTGGTTTTTAACCAGGAACCAGAATCTGGAGGTCAACATTTCATTGTATTTACAAATACATGTGTGAACTGATTTCTATTCATTTTCATCTTCTAACCGTTACCTCAAAGCCAACACATCACACAGAAACTGAATTAAAGTTCTCAAAAGTACGAGTTTGTCTCTCAAACATAGTGTTTTTGTTTGTGGCAAGGGTAAATAGTGATGTAATCGGTTAAGTCACCGTCCAGTCAGATGCCAAATGGTTTTATTAATCAGAAACCTTTAATAAACAAGCACACAAGGGGCTGGATGTGTAGAACTTTCCAACTCTGTGCATTTCTACATCCCACGCAGGCATGATAATTACACCAATGAGCCAATTACTATATTTATGAAGGTGCGACGTGTTAATTTGGTCCCCGACACCTTTCGCGGCATTCCTCTGAGTCTGAATAATAGCTTAACCAACATTTATCTGGGCATCCATCCACGTTTCTAATCACTCGTCTCTGCTAGCGCTCACATGCGGCTGAATAATTCTGTCCCACCATCTTTCATTCCTAAATGACCTACTGATCTCCTCCATTCATTATGCAATATATGGGAGACAGAATTTAACTATCCATGTCCATTAATAAGAACATTACACATTAAACGATCTCATAAATGTTAATTAAATTAAAAGTAGACTATGTTGGGACGATTATTCACAGGGTTAACTGGGCATAAAGTTTCAAAGTTTGCTATTTGAGGTCCGAATAAGTTATGATCACAGCTATAGTTAACCTAAACTAAAAATTGGAAAAACTTTACAATACGATTTTATGTGTTAACTACATGAGTTAACGTGAACTACACCTAAACAGCATTTATTAATCTTAGTTAATGTTCATTTCTACATTTACTGATGCATTATTCAAATCAAAAGTTGTATCTGATAACATTAGTTAATGTACTGTGAAATAACATCAGCAAACATTAAACAATTTGATTTTTTAACAAACATCGACAAAGGTTAATAAGTATCAATATTTCTCATAGTAAGTTAATGTTAACTGTAAAGTGTCACCCAAAAGATTGTCACTTGAAAGAAACTAAAATCTCATTTATTTAGTTTAACTTGATACTAAAACAACTATATTATAAATAATAATTATAATATATAATATAATATAGCAGGGTTATTATAGTTAACTGAAACTAAAACCATAAAAATGCAAATAAATTGAAATAAAATAAATGTAAACTTGATGTACTAAAATAGCCACAACTAAAACTGAAATAAAAACTAGACAGACATATATATATATATATATATATATATATATATATATATATATATATATATATATATATATATATTATTATTATTTATTTTTTTAATGACATAAAAATTAGAAAAACAACTTAAAATGACTGAAACTTTAACTAAAATTAAAATGAAATGGAAAATATAAAAATAAAAACAATTCAAAATATTAATTAAAACTATAATAGCATCTCAATATGTTAAAATAACAATACTACATAGACAAATTTAAGATAAAATAAAAACGAAGACAAATGACAAAAACACTATTAAAACATTTATAGCTAAAATTTAAATTGATAAAGTAAAAAATAAAATTTATTATTTTATAAAAATAAAAACTAATTAAAAATATTTATAAAAACGTTAATAGTACCTCAATGATACTGAAATAAAACCATAAAAATACAAATAAATTGAAATAAAATAAACGTTAACTGAAATAAAATATTGACAAAAAGTGACATTAAAGGTGCAGTGTGTACACTTTTGCGGCATCTAGCGGCAGTGGTGTAAAGTATTTGAGTAAATGTAATTAGTTACTGTACTTGAGTATCTTTTTGGCTACTTTGCAGTTATACTGAGTATCAAAGATATTAGCAACTTTTACTCTCTACTTGACTACATTTTTGAACAAGTAAATGTACTTTTTACTCCGATACATTTGTGTTGAGTAATGCAGTTACACATTACATTTTGCATGGCACGTAACTTTTTCTGCAGCAGTTTGTGTCTGCTATAAAGAAGCGCTATCGCCATCTAAGGGCACTGAAGGCACTATATCTTTGGCCTTTACCCACCCAAACATGTCAACAAGGCTATACTTTACATGAACGCGAGTGCATTAGCAGGGAGTTGATGAATCGCAGGCGTTTGATTTATGAGATGAGTTCATGACTGCAGCCGCTGATGAGGCTGAAACCAGCTTTGACTATTTCATTTGACTTGTTTTTTTTGTTTCTTGTTCTTGTACTTGTATTATTTTATTTATCCGCTATATTGACGAGACCTTTTTGAAGGATATTGGTTTACTTATGGCCTTTTTGTGCACTTGAGCTGAACTGAGACTCGAGAGTTTGTAGATGTTTAAGAGGCTATTGTATTGACCTTGATTTATTGCAATATTGAGGTGTTCAGTTGTATTTTGATTTTAGAAAATAAACATGGTGAGGTTGTGAATTGCAACCGCTCACCCCTCCCTTTCAACGCACATAGAGAAGCTACGGTGGCCCACACAGGACAAAGATGTCTGAGACAGCAGAAAGTGACTAGCGCTCTGTAGAGAAGTGTGTCCCTTTGGGGCCACTGTAGAAACATGACACCACAAAATGGCGACTTCGCTGTAAGGGGACCCACGGTGTGTGTAGATAGAAACGGCTCATTCTAAGGTAATACAAACATAATGGTTCATTATGTAAGGTCTTTATACTCCACTGAAAACATAGTTATGTGTATTATATTGCATTTCTGTCAATATATCCTCATAAATACTACACACTGCACCTTTAAAATGTCAAAAACAAAACAAAATGACTAAACTTTAAAATTAAAATTCAAAATATTAATAAAAGCTATAATAGTATCTCAATGATACTAAAATAACAATAGTATATTTAACATAAAATAAAAACTAAAACAAATGACAAAACATTTATATGTAAAATTTAAATGAATAAAGTAAAAAAAATAAAATGTATTATTTTTAATAAAATGTATAATTTTATTAAAAATAAAAACTAATTTAAAATATTAATTAAAACTATATAATAGTATATTAGTGATACTTAACAATATTATATTTAACATAAAATAAATGACATAAAATAAAACAAATGACAAAAACACTATTAAAACTTTATAGGTAAAATTAAAATGAACAAAGTAAAAATAAAATGTTATTTATTATTTTGAATAAAATAAAAAATTGTATTAATTTAAAATATTTATAAAAAAAAATAAAAAATTAATATAACATAAAATAAAGGCAACATTTCTCATTTTCATTTAGTTAAACTTGATGTACTAAAATAACACAAACTAAAACTGAAATAAAAACTAGACATATGAAAAAAAGACATTAAAATGACAAAAACAAAACAAAATGACAAACTTTAAAATTAAAATGAAAAAAAATAATAAATCTATAATAGTTTCTCAGTGATACTGAAATATAGACATATTTAACATGAAATAAAAACTAATACAAATGACAAAAACACTATTAAAACAGAAAACATTTAAATAAAAACTTTTATAAAAACCGATAACAGTACCTCAATGATACTAAATTAACACTGGATCACAGTCGTTTAACACTTTGTGTTTTTAATCTTTTATTTTCTATACATCAAAAGACCTAAAAGTCATTTTTTCCCTTAAAAATGAAGACTACATGCACTAAACCTGCTCATAACAGCCAGTCTGCATTTATCCAGAGATCATGGACTATTAGAAATACTGCAGCGCCCCCTACAGATCAACATATAACCCTATACATATATTATATACTGGTAAATAAAGGAAAGTGTTCAGCTGGATCAGGGTTCAAATCCAAACGTCGCTCTGACAGAAGTCAGGACACGGCAGCGCTTGCCAAATCATTAAAGCATTCATGAGTGTAATGACCCAGTCCTAATCTCAAACGCTATCAATGTGGCCATTATATCCACTGCCATTGTGCATGTTTTAGAGGGCAGATAAAAGCACAAATTACAGCAAATTACGGATTTCAAAAAGAGGCGGAAATCCCAAACTTGTAATGTAATTGTGCTTTTGCAGCAGTCTGAGGAAAAGCTTGTGTCCGGCACAATGCAAAAGAGCGAGAGAGAGAGATCTTTCCTGTCCAAACCACAAGTCAAAGTCTCTCTGTGGAGCCCGAACGAGCCTGGTGTTCTTTTTTCACATTAAATATAATACATATTAAAATCTGACTTCTTGTCAGGTGTGTTAAAGACGAGTGAGGTAAGAAAATCCATATCCTACTTGTTTTGGAAAGGAAAAGAAAGACAAACACAAAACGTCCAAGTGCACACTTGAGGTGAAAGTTTCATGCGGCCCTCGGGATCTCGCTCATGTTTTTGTGTTATCATAAAGCAATCCCATAATTCTCTGTCAGAGCCTCCAATCACGACGGAATTATGCTTTTCATTTATTATACTTTGTGGCGGCAGGGCCGGCGTGTGCTTTTGTGGGGCCCCGCCACTTTAAAAACTGTACAATAATTAGATAACTATAAATATAAAATGTAAAAATAAGTCAAAATAAAATATATAAACAAATGGAAACTAGATTAGTGGTTTATTTTATTTTTTATGAGAAAGCACAAAAAATAATTATGACACTATACATATGAATCTGTTGCAAACATCAATATTCAAACACGTATTTTAATGTTTTATGTTTGTTTTTGTAAACTTATAAAGTAAAAATATAGAAAAAGAGCAAAAACGGTGGAATTTATGAGAGAAAGATATAAATTCACAATCAGATATAACAGATCACAAACTCAAATATAGTCACAATTACTGTAAAGAAACAGTCGCAGTTATGAGAAATAAAGTAGCAATTAGAAAAAAGAAATTTGCAAATAAGAGAAACAAAGTCATAATTACAAAAAAGTAGCAGATATGAGAAATACAAATTGTAATAAAGTTGCAATTATGAGATATAAATTGACAATTTTAAGAAACAAAGGAAAATAAAATGACTTTAAAAAGTCACAAATAGAAATAAAGTAGGATATGAAGTTGTAATTTTTGTGAGATATAAAGTTACTATTACTAAAACAAATCACAGTTATGAGATATTAAATCACAACAATCATATAAATTCACAATTAGAATTATAAAGCTGCAATTAAGACAAATACACAATAATACACAACTGTGAAATAAAGTTGCAATTATGAGATATTCATTGACAATATGAAGAAATAAAGAAAAATAAAGGCGAGATATAAAGTCACAATTACAAAACATAGTAGCAGATACAAGGAATAAAGTTGCAATTATAGAATTAAAATTGCATTAATATATGAGTCACAATTATTTGAAGAATTGAAGGCACAATTATAAGACAGATAAAGATGTTTTTTAAAATAAAATTGCAGATATGAGACATTAAATCGCATTTATCAGATATATATAGAATTATAAAGCTGCACTTACACAAAAATACACAATTATGAGATAACTGTGAAATAAAGTTGCAATTATAGAATTAAATTTGCAATAATATGTCACAATTATGAAATATAAATTCACAATTAGAAAAAAGAAAGTTGCAAATAAGAGGAACAAAGTCATAATTACTGAAAAGTAGCAGATATGAGAAATAAAGTTACAATTATAGAATTAAAATTTGAATAAAGTTGCAATTATGAGATATAAATTCACAATTTGAAGAAATTAAGGCACGATTATGAGACAATCAAACGGTGAAATATCACATAACTTTACTTAAAAGTCACAAATAGAAATAAGGTAGCATTTGTTGATTACTATTACTAACAAAAAAAATCACCGTTATGAGATATCTCATTGATCAGATATAAATTCACAATTATAATTAAAAGCTGCAATTAAGAAAAATGCACAATTATGAGATAACTGTGAAATAAAGTTGCAATTTTGAGATATAAAGTCACATTTGTGAGAACTAAAGTCATAGTTATTTACGTACTTTGACGATGAAGAATGGTGTGTGAAATATTGAGTTATCATGTGCCGCCCGTGGAGTGATTGGTCATTATATATCAGACTGATCCCTGATGTTGCAGGTTTTAAAGCCTCATACTTCTTTTCTTTGGTCAGCACTGCTTTATAAATCAGTCTTGCGTTGAATTATTATTGTAAGAGTGCAAACCCCCTCACACGCGATACAGTGATCTACACATTTACCACAGGCCCTAGACGACTGCTTACACTGCCTGTGCGCCCGCTTTAAACCAAGAGCTCGAACACTTTCAGGCCCTTTTTACCGAACGGCTGCAGTTGTGTGTGAGGAATTCATTTCCACTGAAAGCATTTGCACCAGCGCCCACCTTGACCTCAAGCGTCAGCACAGCCCTTTAACCCTGTCACTGTCCGCTAACTCAAACGAGTAAATCTAATCTGATCGCTTCAGAAAGCGAGATGGATTTTCAAAACAAACAGCGGCATATGGAGTCAGTTAAGGGATGCTGGTCTCCAGAGTTAGAGCTGTAGATGCTGAAGAGATCCTCTGCCAACGACCGAGGGTGTGGAATATGGCAGATGGCAGGAAACTCATATATTTCTATTATCTCTGTAGAGTTGCATGACCCCAGCCTTCCATTGCGATTACGGAGAGCCAGGAAGTCTCCATGTGCCAGCCACACTTCACACAAGGTGGAATTAATCCAGATGTCCAGATATTTCCTCCAATAAAAACACAATCTACGCTAAGACGCGGTGTACCGTTACAGGCTGGTGTGAGAACGCAAACTTTACCACAGTCCCGAGTAAGCCTCTGTTGGCACGCCACGCTAGATCCAGAACTCACTGAAGGCATTAAGGGGGGGTTAGGTTTCGTTGGAGGCAACAATGGACTCAAAAGATCACTGGCATGTTTTGTAATGTGGAAGACAAAAGATATTTTGAAAAAAAAAAAAGAAATATTGTGGGGTGTTTTCTCTCTTTTTTTGTCTTGCCAAGTTTTGTTGTTTAGGACTAGCTTACTAACATGATTCATAACTTTATTTTTCATGTGAAAAAAAATAATAAAATTTTTTTTTGTCTGTACAATGAAAGTCAATGGGGTCCACAGTTTTGTTTGTTTTGGGCCAACTCACTAGCACGCTTCATAACGTTCTCATGCGGAATGAGATTTTATGAGATATACATTCACAATTTAATAAATATAAAGGCACAATTAATAGACAGTCAAATAGTGAAATATAAAGTCACAAATAGAAATAAAGTAGGATATTAAGTTGTCATTTTTGAAATTTGTCACTATTACTTAAAAAAACACACAATTATGAGATATTAAATCACAACAGATATAAATTCAGAATTACAAAGCTGCAATTAAGACATACACAATTATGAGAATATTAAAATATTAAAAATAGATATTCAAAATCTAATTTGTGTGAACTAACAACTCTGTCAATGAAAAATAGTGTTAAGTATTGAGTTCCACAAGTGGCTTATTAACATAACTTTCACAACTTTCTTTTTCATGTGAAAAAAAATATACACTTTGAAAAATACCTCAACATCTTGTTTTTTTGCCCATAAAATGAAAGTCAATGTTTTGTTGTTTTGTACCAGATCACTAGCATGTTTCGAAACTTTCTTTCTCATATTTAGAAATTGTTTTGTCTGTACAATGATAGTCAATGGGGTCCCACTGACTTTAACTGTATGAACAAAATAAATCATTTTTTGGAAGAACTATAAGTCCTTTTCCATACAGAACACATTCCCATGAATCCATCTGTCACAGCCCACCAAACGTAATGAGCTGCCACGTGTTTCTGGCTACTGAGAATGTGGCCCTATCTGACAGATGTTTACTATGATAAACAGTGTCTGTCAGTGGAGTAAACAGTGAAGATCTTCTTAATATGTGGCGCTTTTGCATTTGGCAAACTGCACCATCTGGTGCTGTTACCCGCTTCTGAAAGTTAGTTTTGATAAGAGTGTGTTTTGTGAACTCTGAGAGTTGCGGTAGGGAACTCTCTGTTTGTGAGTGTGTGTTTTAGTGTGTGGTTGATGCATATGCATTTGTTCTCAACAGAAATGTTGACATATGATGATGACTTCATATTCAAGGAAATGTTGGTCTGGTATTACCAGAGGAGTGCTGTCAGAAGATAAATGAGTCATTTGGCACACTAATGTAAACTGTTGTGAAGGCATCGTGTCTGGGTGGTGTATTCCAGGGCAGCGGCACAGATTTTTAATTAAGACCTTATGCATATGGCCAGGGCTTGCCATTAACTTTTTTGCTCATCAGCCACTGTGGCTAGAGGTTTTCCAAGGTTACTAGCCACTCTCACTGCCACAATTTCTGACATCCATACAATGCGGTATAGATATTTGTAATATTATCTCATACTTTGGCAGCAGGTTTATTAGGCTACTGTCACTTTAAGAGCTGATGCACGGATCCAATACACTGTTACACATGCGTTTTCTTTCTCAACTGTTTACGTTCACTAAAACAGAACTGACTGTGTTTACGTGAATACTCACCGAGGCCGGCATTTTGACATTATTTTGTGTATTTGACTGTTTAAGCGCAATAAGCAGCGAAAAAGCGAGGCGGCTTTATGTACGTTTGAGCAGAAAATCTGAGAAATCTGAGTAAAATTATGTTTAAAAGAAGACACTCAGCATATTATTGAGAAAGCACTTCAAAAAATGAAAGTATGGAAAAGTTATGGAAGTTTAAATATACTGCACTAAACATTTTATATTTTATATAAAATATATATTTTACAAAATAATTTTTACTTTAAAATTACTATAAAATCAAAGCCATATGTCTAACAAAGTTGTGTTCTATATTCAAAATTGATATCACAAAAATCTAAGTTCCTATGACATTTTGTTTAAGTGCTGTACCAAAAAAATCCTTCTTTTTTTTTTTTGATGCATTCTCCTGTAACAAATTGATACATTTCTGTCCAAATATCACTTCTATCACAAAACAGTCACCTTGAGACTCAGACCTTTGTCAACGATGTGTGTTTTGTCAAGATTAGAAAAGGTTTTGATTATAAAATAGTTTAAATACATTTTGTAATATTAAACCTGACACCGGCCACTAGGGGTGGAGCGTGCTAGAAGAATTTAAAGTAACACAACATCCAATATCAAAACGGTTTTCACAGGATGAATTTTGCGTTTGTAAGCTTTAGAATAATACCTAATTATTGATGATTACTAAAATATGTGATGTGAAAAAAGCGCTAAGCACCCTGCTAGCGGGAATATGATCGATAAGGGGTTAATTAATATAATTTATATATACATGTTTCCAGGAGGCTGTGATATTTTAGATTCCTCATCTATAGCAGACCCTACAATTAGGTTGAACAAAAAAAAGAAAGAAAGAAAAAACATGGGGTAAACTTCACATATAAACTACTTTGAATGAGGCTTTTAGGCTGCTGTCACTTTAAGACCGAATGCACTGACACACATGCACTTTCTTTCTCAACTGTCTGTACGTTCACTTAAAGGGATAGTTCACACAAAAATGAAAATTAACCCATGATTTACTCCCCCTCAAGCCATCAATCAACCAATCGTTCTTTCAGACCAATACAATCAGAGTTATATAAAAAAATGTCCCGGCTAATCCTAGCATTATAATGGGAGTGAATGGCAGCCCAAAAGTTGAAGCCCAAAAAAAGTGCATCCATCCATTATAAAAGTGCTCCACACGGCTCCGGGGGGTTAATAAAGGCCTTCTGAAGTGAAGCGATGGGTTTTGTGGGATTTTTGTGATGGGACTTTCCAATATAACTCCGATTGTATTCGTCTGAAAGAAGAATGTCATATACACCTAGGATGGCTTGAGGGTGAGGAAATCATGGGCTAATTTTTGGGTGAACTATCCCTTTAAGATATAGATGTATGTGTTTATGAGGATACTTGCAAATATGGGCATTTTGACATGTGTGGGGGGTTTTTTTACCGTTCAAGCCCAATAATGTAGCAAAAATAACGGAAAAAAACTAAGGAGTTTTCTTCCGCTGCTTATTGCGCTTCAACGGTTTAAAATCACTTGGCAATGCTTAAAAACACATGCATGATAAGCTTTCGTGACCACGCAACGTCACGATAGAGACAATAGTCGAAAATCTCTACCGATTAAGCGTGTCTAGGGTTGCAAAGTTTCCAGAAACTTTCCAGGATTTTTTGTTTAGCCCCTTTGCAACCCTAATCGTGTCTACCGGTATATCGCCCAGCACTATGTATCTGATATATGGCCTGCATCTTGTGTACATATAGTTATTATTATGACAGCAGTAATTCATCTAATGATGGAGAATATCCAGATGTGCTATATAGTAGGGGGAATTGTCTGCATTTTAAATAGACAATTCAGGTGATTCGCTTGTAGTAATGCTGTACAGTCCCAGTAAAGTATGCCAGAATGTATGTCTGCTACATCCTCCAGCACTTTCTACTCAAAACCCATGAGTTTGGGGCTGTTTCTTGATTTGAATGGATCAGGTGCTAAAACAATGCATATAAACAACACTATCAGCGGGCACAAATCCTTCACGGTGAATTCCTCCCTAAAAAGCGAGGGAAGTTTCCATTGCCATCTGTGTAATTATATGATACTGTATGTGCACTCAGGATCTCTGGCGCGGCGTTCAGCTCACGTCCAGCCACTGTCAGGCCGCTCAGGCCCGGGCACATGAGAACCGGACGGTCCCAGTGAGTGGGAGGTGCTGATTGAAAATCCTAAGCTCTGTTCGGGAAAGGGCAGCGAGGGGACAGCTCAAAGAGAGAGTGATGAGTGAGACGTCTGAAATAAATAAGTAAAAACAAGAGAATAAAAGACAGAGAAGAGTGACACAGAGGCGATGGCTTCCCTTTTCATGGCAGACATCAAACGGACTAATGCTGAGGAGATCTATTGTGTGTTTGACGGAGAGCAGGAATGAGAATGAGAGAGAGGGAGAAGGATTAGAGAATATTCTAGAGCGGGGAAATTAATAGCTTCATAAAAACATTGCTATTTATGAGACTTGCACAAACTAAGTCCTTAAATATGATTAAAGATAATTATTGTTTTCCTTAACTCAAAAAAATTTAATAAAAAAAAGAAAGTAAACCACAGCAAATTAAGCAAACACTTGGGTTTATGTTAATAATTAATGATAGTCGTTTTCAGCTAGTTAAATCCTGTGAGATGAGGTATAATTATTGTTTTCTTCATCTCAAAAACTAAATAAATAAGTCCTTAAGTACATTAATAAAAAATAAGTTATTTTTGAATAATAATATGATTATTGACTCATCAAACATGTAAAAACCATACTATTAGAGTTTGGTACTGTTGGTATTTGGTAACAGTTTAGTATGGGAAACACATATTCACTATTAACTACGACTTTTGCCTCGATAAACTGCTTATTAATAGTTAGTAAGGTAGTTGTTAAGTTTAGGTATTGGTAGATAAGGTCATGTAGAATAAAACATTAATATGTGCTTTATAAGTACTAATAAACAGTCAATATCCCAGTAATATGCATGATAATAACAAACTAGTTAATAGTGAGAATTGGACCGATCAGGCATAACATTATGACCGGTGAAGTGAATAACACTGATTATCTCTTCATCACGGCACCTGTTAGTGGGTGGGATATATTAGGCAGCAAGTGAACATTTTGTCCTCAAAGTTGATGTGTTAGAAGCAGGAAAAATGGGCAAGCGTAAGGATTTGAGCGAGTTTGACAAGGGCCAAATTGTGATGGCTAGACGACTGGGTCAGATCATCTCCAAAACTGCAGCTCTTGTGGGGTGTTCCTGGTCTGCAGTGGTCAGGATCTATCAAAAGTGCTCCAAGGAAGGAACAGTGGAGAACCGGAGACAGGGTCATGGGCGGCCAAGGCTCATTGATGCACGTGGGGAGCGAAGGCTGGCCCGTGTGGTCCGATCAAACAGACGAGCTACTGGAGCTCAAATTGCTCAAGAAGTTAATGCTGGTTCTGATAGAAAGGTGTCAGAATACACAGTGCATCTCAGTTTGTTGCGTATGCATAGCCACAGACCAGTCAGGGTGCCCATGCTGAACAATGGGCAATGTTCTGCTGGGAAACCTTGGGTCCTGCCATCCAATATGAAACCTTGAGACTCTTTTGCCAATGATGTGTGTTTTGTCAAGATTAGAAAAGGTTTTGATTATAAAATAGTTTAAATACATTTTGTAATATTAAACCTGACACCGCCCACTAGGGGAGGAGCCGGCTAGAATAATTTAAAGTACCGTTTCCATGGTAACACAACATCCAATATCAAAACGGTTTTCACAGGATGAATTTTGCGTTTGTAAGCTTTAGAATAATACCTAATTATTGATGATTACTAAATGATTACCTTGATAGAAAGGTGTCAGAATACACAGTGCATCACAGTTTGTTGCGTATGCATAGCCACAGACCAGTCAGGGTGCCCATGCTGAACATTGGGCAATGTTCTGCTGGGAAACCTTGGGTCCTGCCATCCATGTGGATGTTACTTTGACACGTACCACCTACCTAAGCATTGTTGCAGACCATGTTCACCCTTTCATGGAAACGGTATTCCCTGGTGTCTGTGGCCTCTTGGTGCCGATACCACAGCACACCTTCAGGGGTCTAGAGGAGTCCATGCCTCAACGGGTCAGGGCTGTTTTGGCAGCAAAAGAGGGACCAACACAATATTAGGTCATAATGTTATGCCTGATCGGTGTAAGTCATATTTTTAAAAGTTAAATAATGCAATCCAACATAGATTACATTTACTTATGATATTTTGATGGTATTTTTACGTGATGGTATTTACTTATGACTGATACTGTGCATTGAAACATTGCAAGAGATATGAAAGCAAATGCATTGATTATTCTCAAATATGTATATAAACAACAGCAATTCTAGTGAAATATAAATTACTTTATGCCTCAACCTCTGTCACACTCATAATCATTTTTCTTCATGATTATAAGAGAGAGAGAGAGAGAGAGAGAGAGAGAGAGAGAGAGAGAGAGATTAAATGCATGATAAATTGTGATTTTACTCAAGGGAATTTCTTGACAAACCTGAAATACAAGAATGAAACTCGAACGAAACAGCACTTTGAGAGTAACCTTACCATCCGGTGACACAGTTCTGCTTATATATCAGCTTCTTAGAAGCACATTGATTCCAGAAAGTTAATGTTCATCCTCTATTATGATTCTTAAAACCTGTTGATAAACACATCTTTGCTGTTACATTAGACCAGATATTGACAATTTTAGGAAAACACCCACATTTATGTTCAGATTTGTGTGCAATATCAACAAAGCCCTGGATTGATCTGGGTTTTGATTACAGACAAATGTAAAAAAAAAAAAAAAAAAAAAAAAACTAACTTTCAGAGTATTAGTTGGCTGTCTGTTTAATAACCTGATAACACTTTATTATGATGCTTCCCAACAGACATTTGACTAACTATAAGTAACTTTACTACTGCGTCAACTTATTCTACTAACCCGAACACTAACCTAACAGTCTTCTAATACTCTAATGAGAGTTAGTTGACATGTAGTTGCAAAGTTACTTATAGTTAGTAGAATGTCTAAAGTGGACTATCTCTTTCCTTGTAAAGGACTTCATTTATTTACTCTGCTAAGCACCTGTGTGAAATTGAGGGGAACTGACTTCATCTATTCTTACTTAAGTAAATTTATATTTATTAAGTCAATGTTTCTGGGGTCACTGCATATTGGCGATGATTGGTGGATGGAGCTCTGGACCACTTAGGCTCGCATGTAAGGCTTATTGGATTTTACTGAGGTTGGGATACTCCCTCTCATGATGTACTATAATATACTTTCAAGAGAAATGAATACAGAACAAACATTCCTTTACAAAATGCTTTTTGTAGTCCACAGCCAAAATATGTCATGCTGTAATTTCACTAAAAATTACTGAAGCTCAAATATCACGAAATTAAGGAAATTGAAGAATCATATGTTCAATTTTGCACCTGTGAGAAATGGCCCAATGGGTCTTCCCACATTACAGACAGGAAATGGGAAAACTGTGAGAAAATGCCTCAGTTCTGATATATTGTCAGCGTTCCACGAGCTCCATTTGCTATCTCTGGGAGGTCGAGAATTTGGGGGAGGCAGAGAAGATCAGTGGAGTCAGAGGATAAACAGTCCAGCGAGATGATTTTTCTGTGTCCTGGCTCTTATTTTAGATATCTGTCCTTAGAAAAACACTCTACAATATTTAGGAGCTGTCTGACCGTCTGTCTAAAAGCTAACAGTGGACTGGAAAGTTTGTGTACTAGGTTAGAAGGCCTCCTGTCAAGGGTCTCTAGGGGACTTTTAATGCAGACGTACACATACAGCTGCTCTGGGTTGTCTCTGGATGGGCCATTGTGAGGTCCCTGCTCCTTGAAGCAGATTTCCTGCAGAATTGAGCTCAAAGTTGCACCAAAACATCTAACTAAATGTATCTAGTTCTCCTGAAGTATTGGAGTACTGATACATGTGTGTTAAATTAAGGTTGGAACTGAACTGTGCAGGAAGGTGGCCCTCCAGGAACAGAGTTTTGCCGCATTTTGTATGTCTTCTTTATTTAACACACCTGATTGAGATCATCAGCTCATTGGGAATGAGCTTCATGAACTGAACCGAGTGTGTCAGATAAGGGAATCATACATGTGCACAGCACTGGGTCCCCAGGACCAGTGTTAAGAGCCACTGTTTTAGATTTAAATTAGGTGCACCCTCAGTGCACCTTCGGTCTAGGCCAGGGGTGGCCGACATCGGTCCTGGAGAGCCACAGTCCTGCAGAGTTGGACAAGCTAGTCAAGGTCTTAAAGGATTAGTTCACTCCAGAATTAAAATTTCCTGATAATTTACCCCATGTAATCCAAGATGTTCATGTCTTTCTTTCTTCAGTTGAAAAGAAATGAAAACATTCCAGGATTTTTCTCCATATAGTGGACTTCAACGGAGACCAAGGGGTTGATGGTCCAAATTCCAGTTTCAATGCAGATTCAAACGGCTCTACACAATCCCAGCTGAGGAATAAGGGTCTTGTCTAGCGACTTCACGCATTACATAGTCCCGCTGGAAAGGTCACGTGTGACGTGGCGGTTATCTGTGTACTCCGGTTCAAAAAGGTAGGGTAGGGCGAAAAACTTCGCTTGCATTTTATCCTCCAACTTCAAAATCGTCAGACTTCGTTGTTTTATCTTTTTTTTGTAAAGTCTTTGCACGTTCACTGTGTACTAGGGCGGTACTTCCACCTTCCACCTTTCCAGCGTGACTACGTAATGCGTGAAGTCGTGGACACTAGTGCAAGATGAGCATTTGTGGTTAAACAGTATATACATTTTTTTTTTTTTTTTAGAAAATGACCGTTTCGTTAGATAAGACCCTTATTCCTTGGCTGGGATCGTGTAGAGCTCTTTGAAGCTGCATTTTGGACCTTCAACCCGTTTTACCCTCGTGAAGTCCACTATATGGAGAAAAGTCCTGGAATGTTTTCCTCAAAAACCTTAATTTCTTTTCGACTGAAGAAAGAAAGACATGAACATCTTGGATGGCATGGTGGTGAGTAAATTATCAGGAAATTTTTATTCTGGAGTTAACTTATCCTTTAACATGTGGACCTGGAGAAGGACCGCAAGACTTAGGTCATCATACGGGACATGGCGGTGATTACTCTTATCAAATGAAAAGTCCAGTGAGATTCAAATGCACATTTGTACACTGTATTCATTTTGTAGATTTTTGGAAACTTTCCAGAATTTTGGGAAAGTTTCTGGAAATTTACTGGAAATGTTCAGCCCCTTTGCAATTATATTACAGATCTGGCTCCATGAAATTCCACAGCAACTACTACCTAACAGTGGCGCTACTTCTCAGAGTAGGACTGCAGGATCTTAGGGCAGCATTTGGGACATGGCCATGGTAGCCCTCATTCTGCGAATAGTCTCACAAAATTCAGATGGGCTATCATCAAGGTTTAGGAACCTTGTCTATATTCATTGAGTCCATAAGCAACTCCAACCAAAACCTTGTCAAATGTGTATCTCATGAAACTTTCACTGAACAAGCTTCCCCATCTAGACAGCACTGTGTCTCTGGCATATGGGATTCCACATCAAACTACTACCTGACAGTCTATGTGGCATTGTGGCACTAATGTGTGGACTCAGAGGACATCAAGACCTAAGGGCGCCATTTGGGACAGGGTTGTATCCTCATTTTGCAAAAAGTCACATGCAACATTCATGTATTGTGTTCATCATGTCCCAGAGCAACCCCAACACTAACCTTGTCATTTGTGTACCTTGCAGGAGTTTTGCTGAACAAGGATTATCATCTAGACAGAACTGCGGCTGTGGTCCATGGGATTTCACAGCAATTACTACCAGGACAGTGACAGTATGTCACTAACATGTCGACCCAGAGGAGGACTGCAGGATCTTAGAGCAGCATTCAAGACATGAACATGGTAACCCTCAGTCTTGAGAAATTCATATATTGCATTAATTCCAGCCATATCCTTGTCACATGTCTATCTAATGAGAATTTCACTGAATACATTTTTACATGTAAAGAGCACTGCGGCTTTTATTCGTTTTTTGTTCTCGTGCACTGACTTGTTCGCTAAGATGAACAGCCAATCAGAGTTCTCTCTCTCACCGACGGCCCGACACCAATTCAACATGCTGAAGCGGCCCAAAAAACAGACGCCGTCCGACTAGAGTCAACAGTGCAGAACACACTGAAAAAACTAAGCCGAACGATGCTCAAAAACGGCCTGATGTCGGCTTGGTGTGTGCCGGCCTTTAGGGTAGCATTTGGGACAAAATTTTGCGAAATGTCTCCTAAGAGTTGCATACATCATTCATGCATTTTATTAATTAAGTCTGAGAGCAACCCCAACCCTGACTTAACCCTAAACTTGTCAAATGTGTATTTTGTGAGAGTTTTGTCTGAACAAGGTTTACCATCTAGACATCACTGTGACTCTTGTCCATTGGATTCACCATATCTTCAGCCAAAGGATTGGCGCCTGGGCCAGATGCCACCCCGGAACCAAAATACTTCTGGACTCTTGAGATCAAGAGATGTGTGAAGTGTCCATAGTATCACCATTAGGGGTGTCGCAATATACCGGTATTGGCGATAACCACAATATTTAAAATGAATAGGACTCTTATGATAACATGACACGTAAATACTCCAGTGTCCCGAGTCCGACTGGAGCACGTTTTTTTTCTTCTCCCTCCCTATATACACACTGTTGCAGCCATAAAAATAGTTCAGCTTTGTTTTTAATGTCAAAGTAGTTATATTTTGTTTAGTTTCTTTAAGTTAATTTAGAAAAAATGTTTGAGCAATTTGTGTTTGTTAAAATAAAGTTTTTTTTTTTATGTAACGACCAAGCGGCCGCTGGCCGACAGTGAGTTAACCACATGTTTGATCAATTTAGCCTCTCAAATCAACACTTGACTTGTCTATAATAAAGTCCATAGATATAAAACACTTCAAGCATATAACAATGTTAGTTTAAACGTTTACTGTCACCACCACAGTAAAAAGGCATTTTTGACAAGCTGAGGCAGGCTCCTCAAACGGGCTATCTACACTAATAAGCAAAATAAAAATATAAAAACATGCAGGTTGTCTTACCTTACACCTCTCTGCAAAATGAATATAAATCAGATCTTCAATTCCCACTATAGGCTATGCAAATTTAACAGATTGGAGCTGCATTTTATTTATCATCAGCTCATTTCAAGATCAAAGACCGCAATAGGAGAAAGAGCGACCTAAGCACTGGTAAGAGCATTTAGTCTCATTAGTTTTAATGAAGATGATTGTGTTTTTGAGCATCTGAGACTTAGGCTACTTTCAGTTTCACTGGCGGCCGTTTGCGTGTTAATGCTTTAGTGAGAGGCTACTCATTTGCGGCGATGCGTGTTGCAGTAGCGCCGTCACATCTCACTGTCATATATAGCCTAGAACACGCTCTCACACCTTTATTTTTAACAATTTGCCAGGAGTAAAATGTATATATGTGGTTTAAACAACCAGATGCATTCACACTTGTCCAGTTTCATCTGAAATGCGTCCCAGACCACCTTCTGAATTGATCTGTTTGAGTGATCGGATTTAAATCCGCCTCAAAAGAATTTCGGACGACATTTACTCCACAATATGATAGATATCTGATCAGAGAAACGAATGAAGTGAACAGGTGTAAAAAGGTGATAACTGTTGCTGCTGCTGCTGCTGCTGCGGGGACTCTGAACACCAGTCAGAGCCAGTCGACGGTCGCGGTAGCATGGGCTCGTGTTGTTTCCACCAGTGCAGCACATCTCAAAGTTTCTTTTAATTAATTCTATTTACATAATGTATATTTTTGTATTTGTATTTGCAATCTAGTCTTGGCCAATACAGCCTGTTCGTAGCACTTTTTTTTTTCAAATCCATTACACGATTAAAACTAGAAAAACTGTGCGACCTGCTACATTAAACTCTGTTAAATGTTACTGTCACAACCACGTTCTGTTTGTGTTAGTTTTCATGGACTATCAGTTGTTTTCATTGGTCACATGTCTTTCTTTGTTCTATTTTCCCGCCACAATCTGTCACCATGGACACTGATCACATTCATCACAGCTGTTCGTCATTTTAGTTAATCATCTGTGTATTTAAGTTCCTTCTTTGTTAATAAACCTTGTATTTACCTTTACCTTATCCTCGTCTTCATCTTCCTCGGACCCCAGTGTGACAGAATACCAGACCCAGAAATGAGAAGATTGGACATCGCGTCCATCAACGTTGCCCCGATGAGGGGCAACAGACTACTAGTGAATGGAGCGACAGTATTCCTGTTTCAGAGTGGCAGAGACCTGGAGCCATATGTGGAGGAGTTCCTGAGTATCTGCCATCAAGCCACCTGCGATGACGTCTGTCTGATGGAGGGATTCTGGTGTGGTCTGGATGAAACCCTCCGCTTCGTCATGCCCCGTGGCGATCCCAGCTGGACGCTGGAAGGATACATCAACTTCGCGCTGTGGACGTATGGATCCACGTTCACAGTGAGCGAAGCGGAGGACAACAACACCTTCATCCAGCCACACCCCACAGATGTCTCGCAGGCCGACCCAGAGCACAGCCCACCAACACCCTGCACCACGGAGACGACAACGCCTGAGCCCCCCGCAGACGGAGAGCTTCCGCCTGCCGCTGACACGGAGCCTGTGACGACAGCGCCCACAGCAGCCCCGGAGCCAAAGATCCCACGTGAGTCTGACCAGGGGTGTGAGCCGGCAACAGCCGTCCCGGAGGGAATTTTGGTGGAGTTGGACACTGGTCAGGACTGGCTCATAGACTGGAACACAGAATTACTGCCTCCCACCCTACCCCACCCTGATTTGCGTGAGCTTTCAGAATCGCTGGATTTGAAACCGATTCATCCCTTATAATCTGTGAACTGTTACCTGTGATTCCTCTCCCATCTTCACAATTAAATAGCGCCAGTCCTCCGGCCCTGCCTCAGTTGTCTTCGTGCTGCCCTGTGCCTTCTCCTGTGTTTCCCCACAGTGCGAATAAGCCTCAGGACCAGCACTCACCAGCTCTGCCTCCGGCCTCGGATCCTCTCGCATCACCTCGGCCCTGGGATCTGTTGACTACACCGTGGCTCCTCCCACCCTCGGAACCAATAGAATCCCTCGACCTGCGGGCTTCACCAGGTTCCCTCATCCCTCCGGCTCCCCCTTGGTCAGTCGTCACCCCTGCGCCATGGACCTACGATCCTCCCGCTGCGCTTCTGATCTCCACCCCTATGGCTGCAGTAGGATCCTCCTTCCCCTCGGACTCGCCTTGGTCATCAGTCACACCGGCTACGCCTCAGGCCTCGGGAGCTCTGGTGTCCCCTCAGGAGCTTGTCACCACAGCTCCGCCCAGGTCTCCAGTGCCAGCGGCGCCGCTCAGGACCTTCGGCTCTCCGCCTTCGCCTGAGGATCCACCAACATTGGTTTCGTCTTCGTCGGTCGTCCCACGGATGTCGTCAGCCATGCCCACCCCATGGCTCCTCCCTCCGTCAACGCCACCATGGGCTGTCGTCAGCTCTGTGCTCTGGGTCCATTTCATCTGGCCACTCCTCCCGTCAGCGCTTCCAAGGGCACTCCCTCCAGTTCCTCCATGAAAGCTTTGCCCGCCTGCCTATCTGTCTCCAAATCAACCTGTCTGTCTGCCTACCTACCTGTGTCTGCCAGCCCTCTGCCTGCTCCTCTCCAACCCTTCTCCATCTCCAACTCCAAAACCTCCACCCGCCCTCCCTCATCTGTCCTCGTTCCTCTTACGGCGCGAGGTCGCACCTACTCGGAGGGGGCGTTATCTCACAACCACGTTCTGTTTGTGTTAGTTAATCATCTGTGTATTTAAGTTCCTTCTTGTTTTCAGTTCAGTTGTCTGGTATTGTCTGTGCTTAAGCACACACTGTTGCGCACCTTGCCTTCTTTGTTAATAAACCTTGTATTTACCTTTACCTTATCCTCGTCTTCATCTTCCTCGGACCCCAGCGTGACAGTTACGTTGTCTCATCTGCGACCGTTCTAGGTGCACATTAAAACTGAATTAGCAGCGCTTACTGTATGACTTTTTTGTTTTGATTTTGACAGTTTTGATGTTAATATTTATTCATAATACTGTTGAACTTGACAGTATTTTATATATTGTGAATTATTTTGGCCACAATAACCGTGGTGTGAAAAATCTAATATCGTGACAGCCCTAATCACCATCCATCAATTCTTCTCTGTACCGATGGGGAAATTTGCAGATCCAACAAAACATGCTCTGAAATTGGGAAAATTCACACTAGCGGACATCATCAGCAAATTTATCTTACAATCGATTCCTTTTGCTCTTTTTTTTTTTATTGATTGTATTTGAAGGATACAGTCGAGACAAGCTTTTGGAAAGTGGTGGACCAAAAGATTGATTAGGCTGGTCTGCTCAGTGTAAAGTCCACCCTTTTTATCCGAGCCATTGTTTAAACACACGTTTCCCTTCTTGGCAGATGACATGGAGATGAATCCAGGTCTTTAAATTGTTTATGCATGCCGTAGACGTTGGAAGGTGCTCATCAACTTAAAGTTTGACAACAGCAGTCTCGCGTGTCAGACTTTTTAATCCCTGTTTTGCCAAGTGAGAAGACACTCAATGGATTTATTTTTTTCTACTGCAGGAGTCCACTGATGTCAAGTAGTTTGTTTTCCTCAACGTAGCATTCACTTACAATGGGGGTTGCATACTAGTAAAGCCAAAGTGAGTTTCTGGCTCTTAAAGGCAGCATAATGACAAAGTGCATGATTTAATGGGATTCATTAGAGGCCGGTCTGACAGCGGCCGTCGCCAAAAAGCTTCCCACGCACACAAGCACAGCTCTGTGCAAATATGTTGCACAGAAAACAAATTAACTGCAAGCAGTCACATCTGGCCTGTAAAATGAATCAAAGGGCGGATAAACAATGTGCCATTGAGAAGGAAGAGTTCTGGAGGACACTGAAAGTGAAATGCAACAAAGATTGGAAGTCTATGTTGCCTTGTGTGGGAAGTGGTGTACTTAACACGTGACTTGACTGGGACCAGTGTTAATATAGTAGTGGTGCTATAGAATTTAACATTTCAAAAAACACAGTGTTATTATTAAATGGAGATTTGTGTTCCTGGATACTGATAAATACAGTTTTAGTCAGGCTACAATACACAATGCATGAACATCTATAGCGCAAAACACCTTTCACTGCACCAATCAGAGCAGACCAATCACAACAGACTGGGCCATCTGACCAATCAGAGCAGAGCAGACCAATCACAACAGACTGGGCCATCTGACCAATCAGAGCAGAGCAGACCAATCACAACAGACTGAGACATCTGACCAATCAGAGCAGAGTAGACCAATCACAACAAACTGAGCCATCTGACCAATCAGAGCAGAGTAGACCAATCACAACAGACTAGGCCATCTGACCAATCAGAGCAGAGCAGACCAATCACAACAGACTAGGCCATCTGACCAATCAGAGAAGAGCAGACCAATCACAACAAACTGAGCCATCTGACCAATCAGAGCAGAGTAGACCAATCACAACAGACTGGGCCATCTGACCAATCAGAGCAGAGTAGACCAATCACAACAGACTAGGCCATCTGACCAATCAGAGCAGACCAATCACAACAGACTGGGCCATCTGACCAATCAGAGCAGAGCAGACCAATCACAACAGACTGAGACATCTGACCAATCAGAGCAGAGTAGACCAATCACAACAGACTAGGCCATCTGACCAATCAGAGCAGACCAATCACAACAGACTGGGCCATCTGACCAATCAGAGCAGAGCAGACCAATTACAACAGACTGGGCCATCTGACCAATCAGAGAAGAGCAGACCAATCACAACAAACTGGGCCATCTGACCAATCAGAGCAGACCAATCACAACAGACTGGGCCATCTGACCAATGACTTCATTTATAATTTATTTACTTTTTTTTGGGAAAATGAACCATCACTTTTCTCTTAAAAGGCACAGAAGCTTAAATGAAATCCAATGATTTAAAAAAAAGTGCTTTATTTTTGTTATGAGCTGTACCTAATATCAAGTATGACAGTCTGTTGCATCACTCAACACAATTCCTTTTCCACGGCACAAAAAGATGCTCTCTACACGTTTTACTTTCATTATTAATTCCTTCCCTTTATATCCCTTACCAATATTTCCTTTTGTTCTCTACCTATTGATAATTAATCGTGGATTTCATCTATCAGCAGATTCCCATCACAGTATGAGCCAATGTTTCTTATTTTTTAAAACATTATTACTGGTATTTCACTCTCTACAGGTGAGACCTGTGCTGTAGAATTGTAAGGGAACTATTTGATGACTATTTATTACACCCTGTCCTGAAAATCAAACAGCACTGCCTTCCCATAAGCCCCGCCATGCGTCTTATCCATCTCATCTCTTCAACACCATATGTGCTTTGTTTGACTCTCCAGGCGGCATGAAAAAAAGCCTTGTCCACCATCTCCAGACCACTCCAGCCTGCCTTTGATGGGATTAGATCCCATGGTGACGTCATCCAAAAGGTCTGTAGAGTAAAAATAAAACCCCTTTTTAAAGTCAGCCCTGACAGACGTGGAGTTTGATCCTCTTCCTGCAGAGCGCTAATGCAGGTAAGACAAGGTGAAATTCAAGAATTTAAAACGCAAGAATAAACAAACAATTGTTAAGGGCACGAGATGGGAAGTGCAAAAGGATTGGAAGATGAATGCTGTGTTTTGGTTACCCCTGGGCAGGGTTTAAAAGTATGTATGAGTGGCACTTTCCATGAATAGTGCACATAATAGTAAAGAGTCAGTAAAGGGGGTCGCTTCAGAAAATCTGTTACCATAAATATAATTATATACATTTTAAAAGCTGATTTATCAGATTATTTTCTCAACAGATATTAAATAAACATTAACATTCATTTTCATGGTTTCACATTTTATATTTCATAGCTTATTTGATTATTTTTTTTGTCTGACAATAACTTAATAGGGTTGCGTTGTTAAGCTTTACAAATGCGCCACATTCTCAATAGTGGCTGGATTGTTTGGGACCAAATTTTTATTTATATTGAATTGATTTAATAAATAAATTTGACAAATTCAATTGATCTTTTTTTTTTTTTTTCTGACAGTAACTTTGGTAAAAGGGTTGAGTTGTTAATGTTGGCAAGTGTGTGTGTGTTTGTGTCTCTGAGAGGGAGAGAGAGAGAGAGAGAGAGAGAGAGAGAAAGAGAGAGAGAGAGAGAGAGAGAGAGAGAAAGAGAGAGAGAGAGAGAGTGAGAGAGAGTGAGAGAGAGAGAGAGAGAGAGTGAGAGAGAGTGAGTGAGAGAGAGAGAGAGTGAGAGAGAGACAGAGAGAGATTAACATTTATGTCACTTATGATGTTGAAATTTTAAGGAATGTAACATTTTGTAACAGGGTTGTGCAAAAAAAAGTGGTACATAATTAAATATTACGTTTTTGGTAAACCAAACTAAGTATTAATTAAAATATCATTGCAATTACATGAATATCAGTTATGAATACATTGTCATGAGAATAATGAGATTAATAATTGATTTTTTATTATTATCTAAATCATTTTTTGCATACAGGTCAAAACGCTGAAAGTTGGGACAGACTAAATGATTCATTTTAAGGTAAATGAGAGACCTTTTTACAAAACAAAAAAAAGGGATTTATGTAAAAAAGAGATGTTTTAAATGGGATCCAAAGTGTGTACCAAGTTAAATCTGATTTGTCAAAGTGTTGAGGGAGGGAGGGAAAGAAAAAAATGTATGTGTGTAAGACACAGAGGCTAATAACCTGCAGACCCTCTCTTTGCTTCACCTCATGCTAACTGTCATTCCCAGAGGGCCGAGGGTCAGCTGTCTATCAACAGCAGAAATATGACCATTTATGTCATCAATTTTCTCATTTGTACTGCCGGCAGCCGCTCGTTAGCTGTGTGGCGGTGCTGAGCGATGACGCAGTGGTCACTGAGGCCAGGCCACCGAGTTTACCATGCATTAGCTCACTGCTCCCCTTTAATCTTTAATGAAAGGAGCCTGTCAGTTAAGATGAAGACAGCCGTTAACAGAAATTAAAACCTTACAGCGTCACTCAAGTCGTTTAATATATAAACTTACTGACTGCTGCTCCAAGACATACTGAGATGAATTCCTTGTGTAACTGTGAAGAAAACTGCAACAAAACTGAATATAAAATTTTCATTTTTCGCTGTATTGTGTTTTCAGAACAAGAATTTTATTTTGAATGCTAATGTCACCTATTAATGTCAATAATGTGCAGTATAACAGGGTGAACCTCACAAAACCTGTAAAGAAATTAGATTTTGCATGAATACAATTAAGGGAATTATTGATATGACAATGTATACTGTACATATTTTTTTTTTATGTAACTTATTTGATTTATTGACTAACCAATCTTAAATGTTATTTTGCAGACATTATCCAAATCGTCTTCCAGTAGACCAATTGCTGCAGTCATATTTAACATTATTCGTTGTCGTTAAGGTATTCGAACCCTGAAATGAGATACAGATGGACACTCAAAAGCAATTTTCGTCTCTTAATGTCTGTCTTTTTCTACCTCACACACACAGATCTGAGTGCATTACCCTGATTGCAACACTTAATGGAGTCACAGTCTTTCCCATGGGTGACCACCATCTCAACAAATCTACATGAGGGCAGAGGTCAGGGTCAATGTCACTTCCACGACTGTCTTAAAAGCCCGGCTGCATCCTAAGAGCGTGCTAATGGAGATCTGGAGTTTGTATAGGAGTCTGAGCCAATAAATATGTCACAATGTCATGTCATCTGTCGCTCATTTGTATTTATTGCAGTGTAATTGCGCCTGAGGTTTGACATACAGTGATAAAGGCCAGCACAAGCCATCACTAGTATTCCCCAGCCCGTTCCTATAATGCTCATAGCGCTTTTCTTGATTTCCTTCTGCTATACAAACACAGTCCAAAGAAACTAAGAACTACATTGGGAATCACGTCTGTCAGCTATCAAGAGCCAAGATTGTGAAAAAGATCAGAAAGACTACTATAGCTGTTCAACTGTAGCTTGAATTTATGACAGCGAGTAAAAGACAAATTTACTAATCAGAAACATTGACAAAACTCCAAAGACAACTTGTCCAAAGACAAACTCTCATGAATAAACCAGTAAATAATATTTTAAATGTAATGAAAATAAGAACCTATCCTACACTAAAGCCCTATTCGGACGGGATTAGTTTTACAAGGTTAGATGGAATAATGTAATTTTACCACAGGACGTCTGTAATATTAATGGGCAATTTGCACGGGATAAGACATCTCAGTAAAACTACCAGAAGAGGGAGGGGTTACTCGATTTACGCACCAACGTCTCCTCCCTGTCATTATATGCGTATTAAGTTGCTTCCTGATATCATGTGCACAAACACAATTAATCTATATATAACCTATATACAACAGTTAAGTCTAGTTGAACGATTTATTAATTAAATTAATTAAATTCTGATTGGGTTCTGTTGGTAATAGGCACTTACCTAAAGCTAAAAGAAGTTTTGTGCCTCTAACAAGTGCTTTCGACTTTCTTTTTGATCTGAATGATATGCGGAAAACACTTGCCACAGACTTGTCCCACCACCTAGAACGCAACTGAATGCTTCTTCAAGCGCCTCCATACTTGAAAAACCACTGAAAATTACTTTTAAACCGGACATGACGTAATATTTACGTACATATTTACAGCGGGTCTATTAGTATAAGTATATTAGTACAGACAGGATTAGTATTACCTAAGGTCATTTTTCTGAACCTTTTACAGTAAAAGTTGCCGTAATCTTTACTGACACTGTCCGTAATGATTACTGAGATGGCACATTCGGATGGGACTAAAATCACTTAGAAGCTCTAGCAATAATTACTTTACCCCACCTCTCCATATTAAACGAATCCCGTCGAATAGGGCTTAAGTGTAGTAAACTCATTCCCCAAGACCTCTGACAATATCATATGCTAACCTTATTAAACCTTTAACCTATTTAACCTTAACCTGCTGCTAACTTTATTTAAGACTTTCTCGGATAAGGACATATTTCAACTTCTAACCTTTAAGATTTGGGGGTCCATCACACTGCTATTTCGATGTGAATGTGGCACACATTTTCAGACAATGCCAAAATTATGTACAACATCATTGGTTCTTGCTGAACCCCTGAAAACATCACTATTCTTGTGATCTTCACTCATTTCATCATCTTTGAAATATGGTCCCTTTCCTTATCTTACAAGTATTTTGAATTCCATGCAGCGACTATCAATCCCAGTAGACTGGATCATCTTCAGCATTCCAGGGTTATGCTCCCTCTCTCACTCCCACTGTTGCAGAGTTTGGTTCCTGGATCCTTTAGATCAGGAGTGTCTAATCCTGCCCTTAGACGGCCGATGTCCTGTAGAGTTTAGCTCCAACCTGCCCCAACACACTAGCCTGGAAGTTTAATCTTGATTATTTGGTTCAGTTGTGCTAATTAGGATTGGACCCCTGCTGTAGCTCAACTGGCAGAGCATGGTACTAGCAATGCCAAGATCATGGATTTAAGTTCCAGAGAACATATGTAGTGATAAAATGGATACCTTGAATGTGCTGTAAGTTGCTTTGGATAAAAACATCTGCTAATGTATATGTCACTGCAACAAGGCAGAAAACATCTGGGTCTTGTCTAAAATCTAATATTAGTCGCCCACCTTCAAGAGACACCCACTTTTTCATTTAATTCCTGCTGCCTCCCTCTGGTTACCTCCTTG
The DNA here is from genome assembly GCA_039654625.1 of Rhinogobio ventralis. Lineage (NCBI taxonomy): Eukaryota > Metazoa > Chordata > Actinopteri > Cypriniformes > Gobionidae > Rhinogobio > Rhinogobio ventralis. Next base: position 26,713,090 of record CM077217.1, on the reverse strand, counting down.
TCCTCCCACTCATTCTTGGTCACTTGGTCAACTTTTGGCCCATGTCACCCTCCTCCGCCTCATCAACAATTATCTTGTGATACTCCACAACTAATTTTCTTAAATGTCTGCAGATACTCCTGCCTCTACCCTGAATTCCACCCTCTCATTAGAACCTGATGCCCTTTGACCTTTTTTTTTTTTTTTTTGAGATCTTTTTGAGATCCTGCAGAGTTCAGTTCAAACCATGCTCCAACACACCTGTTTGTAACTGTCAAATATTCCTGAAGATCTTAATTAGTAGGTTCAGGTGTATTTGATTAACTTTGCAAGTCAGCTCTCCAGCAACAGGATTAAGGACCTCTATTCCAAACTTTTCCACCACAGTAAAAAATAGAAGGAACTTAAGACCTTACATCATACTACATCCTTTGATTCTTGGTTTCTTCAGACGTCGAAACAGGAATTATACTTACATTCCAGAATCAGTTTTGACTCAAGAATCAAGTCTAATGAGACTACCTCTGCTAGGCATAGGATGAATCGTCATTAGAAGGTCTGGCAAAGCAGATGATCAGAGGATATTTCTTGAAGGAGAAGGAAGCAATTGAGGCCAAGAAGGCAGGTACAGAGTTTCATTGGAAGCTGTTGTCATTCCTTGTTTCAATCTCCTCCACAATTCGTACTTATCGCTTCCACATGAGTCACACTTTAAGAGTAAAGTGGCCATCATTCACAACTCATTCTCCAAGACCTTTGGCAATATCTATGCCACCCACTGTGCTGCTAACCTTACTTGAGACCTTCTCAGATAAGAACATAATACAACTTATCATAAGGCACAAACCACCTGCCCTCCTGAACCCAATCCCTCCTTTCTGCTATGAGTGATATCATGTTATCCTCTGTCTTACCTCTCCCTGTATGGAGAATACATCTTTGTCTAGTCCCATCACACTGCCATCTCCAGTTCATCACATTAGTCCACAGTAAGGTCAAGGCAGCCCACATCCCACCCCTCTTGGTCTCTCTCTACTGGCTATACAAGGGTTCCTCAAATCTGCCCTGCAGAGTTTTGATTAAACTCACCTACCTGTCATTTTCTACTAACTCTGAAGACCATTATAAGCCTGCTCAGATGTCTATGATTAGGGTTGGAACTAAATTCTAGGCCAGTGGCCCTCCCATGCAAGATGTGAAGAACCCTGCACTAAACTGCCTGCAGCTCTTTTGCTAACATGCAGGACTAGTTCTGGGTTTACACTATCTTACCTAAATTATCTTCTTCAGGGGTGTCCAAACCTGCTCCTGGAAGGCCAACAGTTTAGCTCCAGCCAGCTCCAACACACTTGCCTGGACCTTGATTAGCTGGATCAGGTGTGTTTAATTAGGGTTGATACTAAACTCTGCAGGGCAGGTTTGGACAGCTACCATTAGTCTATCTCCCATTATATGCAATCAATTAACAAGCTATACGCCACAGTCAGGCTGTTAAATCAACCACTTCTGTTCATTTAGGCCCTGCAATCTTCTTCAGGTCTCCTCTCAAGACACACCTTTTCCAGACCTCACAATGAGTGACTAATTAATATCTATCTATGCCATGTACTGTAACGGATTACAGTTACATTTAATTTGTAATTAAATAACGTAACTCTGTTACAGGTAACTAGTTACTCTCCAACGCTGTCCATAACACATGAGAATAAACCTCATTAGTTCTCGCTGAAGCTCAAACGTGCTGCGTAACACGAGAATTAACCTCATTGGTTCTTGTTGAAGCTCAAATGTGATGCGTAACACAAGAATGAACCTCATTGGTTCTTGCTGAAGCTCAAACGTGATGCGTTACACAAGAATGAACCTCATTGGTTCTCGCAGAAGCTCAAACGTGATGCGTAACACGAGAATGAACCTCATTGGTTCTTGTTGAAGCTCAAACGTGATGCGTAACACGAGAATGAACCTCATTGGTTCTTGCTGAAGCTCAAACGTGATGCGTAACACGAGAATGAACCTCATTGGTTCTTGCTGAAGCTCAAACGTGATGCGTAACACAAGAATGAACCTCATTGGTTCTCGCAGAAGCTCAAACGTGATGCGTAACACGAGAATGAACCTCATTGGTTCTTGTTGAAGCTCAAACGTGATGCGTAACACGAGAATGAACCTCATTGGTTCTTGCTGAAGCTCAAACGTGATGCGTAACATGAGAATTAACCTCATTGGTTCTCGCAGAAGCTCAAATGTGATGCGTAACACGAGAATTAACTTCATTGGTTCTTGTTGAAGCTCAAATGTGATGCGTAACACAAGAATGAACCTCATTGGTTCTTGTTGAAGCTCAAATGTGATGCGTAACACGAGAATGAACCTCATTGGTTCTCGCAGAAGCTCAAACGTGATGTGTAACACAAGAATGAACCTCATTGGTTCTTGTTGAAGCTCAAATGTGATGCGTAACACAAGAATGAACCTCATTGGTTCTTGTTGAAGCTCAAATGTGATGCGTAACACGAGAATGAACCTCATTGGTTCTTGAAGCTCAAACGTGCTGCGTAACACGAGAATGAACCTCATTGGTTCTTGCTGAAGCTCAAACGTGATGCATAACACAAGAATGAACCTCATTGGTTCTCGCAGAAGCTCAAACGTGATGCGTAACACAAGAATGAATCTCATTGGTTCTTGCTGAAGCTCAAACGTGCTGCGTAACATGAGAATGAACCTCATTGGTTCTTGCAGAAGCTCAAATGTGATGCGTAACACAAGAATGAACCTCACTGGTTCTTGCAGAAGCTCAAACGTGCTGCGTAACATGAGAATGAACCTCATTGGTTCTTGTGGAAGCTCAAACGTGCTGCGTAACACAAGAATGAACCTCATTGGTTCTTGTTGAAGCTCAAATGTGATGCGTAACACGAGAATGAACCTCATTGGTTCTCGCAGAAGCTCAAATGTGATGCGTAACACGAGAATTAACCTCATTGGTTCTTGTGGAAGCTCAAACGTGCTGCGTAACACGAGAACGATCCTCACTGGTTCTCACACACGTCAAGCGAACATGCTTGAGCTTCCGTTTACCACAACTGATGTGTGAGTTGATGAATGTTTACATGTGAATAAAAGCCTAAATTCAATCTGTTCATCATATAAAGCATTCATATGTATTAGTTTTACGATCTCTTTATGAACTTTTTGAAGTGTCAAAGTGGTAGTTGCTTAGCTGTCAATTGAGGGGCTGAAAACTCTCCGATTTCATCAAAAAGATCTTAATTTGTGTTCGGAAAATGAACGAAAGTCTTATGGGTTTGGAACGACACAAGGATGAGTAATTAATGACAGAATTTAATTTTTTTGGGTGAATTATCCCATTAATTTCCTCATTTAGGGAATCATGTGCTTTTACAGTAGCATCCTAGCTATTTAAATATATAAATCATGTAATTTATTTAACATGGTCAATTTGGCTTCAAAAGTTATTTTGTTGGAATGTTTCAATTTTTGGTAAAATATAATAAAATGTTGTTGAACTTGGACTGAAAATTATAAAATAACTGTAGTGTCAGGAGAATGGATAAATATGTTTACTAGCAGCTTCCACAATTCACATATAGCAATGTTTGGTTAGTTACCCGCCACTACGACCCAAAATGTTTAATATAACCTGTTTAATTTCCTGCTTGGTTAATTAAACATGTCTGCGGTGAGTTCAAGGTATTTAGCATCAAGCAGACCGCTGCTGCAGTGTGTGTGTGTCAGTGTGTAAGCGTCACACTGTCTCCAGCAGGATTTGCACGGGTCCCATTGGTCTTGTCCACAAAGGAACAGTGACAGCTGGGAGGACGTTTGCCAGCTCAGCTGCACACTGCGGGACAGAAGTGTTACAATAACTCTCCTCTTACATTGCCTGGTTACACGCAATACCCCAACATGACCACTGATCACCATAAAGAGGCCTCGGCCTTATTGACTAGTGTGTCTTCAAAAGAATATTCCAACCGCAGTGTTTCAGGGGATTGTGTTGTACAATATAACAGTAGACGGTGGTTTTAAAGCCCACAACACTAAATTCAACCCTTACAAAGGTACTATAATGGGACTGTAGTGACACTACCAGATTGTATTACCATGTTTTTAATATACAGTACAGTATACCCATATACAGAATAATTATCTTATTGTTATATCATGGTATGGTATTGTGCCTGGTGGAATATCAATGGGATTTCTAAGAAGTGCCATGCCAATGTCACAGTTGCTCTCACTGGGTGACCTTGCCCTCGTGGGCATTTGTCCAGATACTGTGTGTGTGTGTGTGTGTGTTGGCAGTAGTTCTCAGCACTGATTAGAGGACAACAGCAGCAACAGGAAACCTTGAAACACCTTGACAACAATCTACTACACCCACTCTGATTCCACATGATGGAAGTGTCCAAACGTGGCTATCGGCACATTGCTGAGCCGCTGCTCTCTAAACAATCACTTTCTCAGCTCTGTCAGCATTTCATGTGGATAAACCCTGCAGCCAGTGTCCTCTGTCCTCATTGGTCAAATTTCCTATAATTGTATCAAATTTTTCATTATGCTTTTGTCTGAAGGGTTACATGCTAACAGGTGAATTTTTCAAAACTGATCAAGAGTAAGTCTGGGTCATATATCAAAACAGAAATGACATAATGTTCAAAATGTTTTGATATAGCAATATATAATAAATATAATTCAGCAGCCATTACTCCAGTCTTTAGTGGCACATGATCCTTCAGAAATTATTCTGATTTGTTGCACAATTATTGTATGGTTCTTAATATTATCAATGTTAAAAATGATTTTTGCAGCTTAATGTTTGTGGAAATCATGAATCAAAAGTGATAAAGAAAAGCATTTATTTGAAATAGAATCTTTTCTGACATTATAAATGTCTTTACTGTCACGTTTGATCAATTTAGTATGTCCTCGCTGGAAAAAGTATACATTTTTAAATATTTTGAAAACCCTGTAACACCTTTTCCCCCAGTTTCACAGACGAGCAATTATGCTTGTTATATTATCACCAAATATTGGATTCAATCTTTTTGTCAACTTGTTTTCTTTCAATTAGCACAGGTTTTGTATTTACTTTTGAAACAAGAAATTTTGAAACTTTGTACAAGATAAAAGCATTTCAAAACAAACTTCCTGCTCAAAACAAATTTGCTGCTCTCTCTTGGGTTCTTGAGCAGCAAATCATCATGTTAGACTGATTTCTGAAGGATCATGTGACACTGAAGAGTGTAGTAATGATGCTGAAAATTCAGCTTTACATCACAGGAATAAATTACACTTTACTATACACTGATCAGGCATAACCATTATGTCCTAATATTGTGTTGGTCCCTTTTGCTGCCAAAACAGCCCTGACCCGTCGAGGCATGGACTCCTCTAGACCCCTGAAGGTGTGCTGTGGTATCGGCACCAAGATGTTAGCAGCAGATCCTTTAAGTCCTGTAAGTTGCGAGGTGGAGCCTCCATGGATTGGACTTGTTTGTTCAGCACATCCCACAGATGCTCGATTGGATTGAGATCTGGGGAATTTGGAGGCCAAGTCAACACCTCAAACTCGTTGTTGTGCTCCTCAAACCATTCCTGAAGCATTTTTGCTTTGTGGCATTTTTGCTGACTGGTCTGTGGCTATGCATACACAACAAACTGTGATGCACTGTGTATTCTGACACCTTTCTATCAGAACCAGCATTAACTTCTTGAGCAATTTAAGCTCCAGTAGCTCGTCTGTTTGATCGGACCACACGGGCCAGCCTTCGCTCCCCACGTGCATCAATGAGCCTTGGCCGCCCATGACCCTGTCTCCGGTTCTCCACTGTTCCTTCCTTGGAGCACTTTTGATAGATCCTGACCACTGCAGACCGGGAACACCCCACAAGAGCTGCAGTTTTGGAGATGCTCTGACCCAGTCGTCTAGCCATCACAATTTGGCCCTTGTCAAACTCGCTCAAATCCTTATGCTTGCCCATTTTTCCTGCTTCTAACACATCAACTTTAAGGACAACATGTTCACTTGCTGCCTAATATATCCCACCCACTAACAGGTGCCGTGATGAAGAGATAATCAGTGTTATTCACTTCATCTGTCAGTGGTCATAATGTTATGTCTGATCGGTGTATATTCAAATAGAAAACAGCTATTTTAAATTGTTTTTTTGTTTTTTTTGTCTTTTGATGATTTTTGTTAAAGACCTGCACATGTATTTGTGATATTCACAACAGTTCTTTTTCCTGTGCGAGACCGGGAGCTAATAGGTCAGCAATTCCACCAATTAAAGACAGATTGAAATGATGCTGTGTCAGTCAAAGCAACGGGTAGCGCTTCACAGTTAGCATCTCTGTGTGGCGTCCGGCCTGGTGGACCATCCCAGTGTGAACTTCTCACCCCCACAGAGGAGCGGTTGGCGTTCATCCAGTATGTGCTGTAGAGCACCATTCATTCCCTCTCCCGGCACAGGGCATCACTCACCAACAGCTCCAACACAGACGGTATTCCAGGTATTTCCGTGAGTGACAGGATTTAATAACATGTAAAAATAATTCTCTATTATTAAGGACCTGCTAACAAATTTTTTGGGTCCCTGACAAGAGCAGTAACCCTGGCCAAGGTAGCGGCTCCTTTGGCTTAGCTTTCTTTAAACCCCTGTCAGGAAAGAGTAATGACCTGGTGAATATTCACGAAAGCTCATGGCTCCGTGCCGGATGGACAGCTCCTTGTTTCTACCGCGGCTGGTTTTGATGGCTATGCAAAACAGGTGTATACATGCACATCCATACTGTAAATACATCTGAGGACAGGTCAACACTGGAATAACTAATAGAATCACCGAAGCTAACCTGAGAAAATTTACTGCCCATAAATATTTATTGTCACCCATAAAACTATATTTTGCATAATTTTTATTTAATGGCCAATCAATTAAAATGGGTCTATGACATGTTCATAAAAAAAGAAAACATTTAAAAAAATCTGGTTTAAAACCATGTTACAAGGTTTTAGAAATGCACTGTATTCATGTTGGTTTCATATGGTTTTGAAAAACTTCAAGAAAAATGTAATGTGGTATAACAATGAAGAAAAGTAAGAAAATGTTCCATACAGTTTGAAAAAGAGTGTACACATCATAATCATAATTTTAAGTTTTTAGATATTTTTTCAAGGTTCAATTTATTTTTTACAAATATCATGAATTCATAAATATTTATATTTTAGGGAGTTGCATCACATGATATTTTACAGCCTGAACTAACCTTGCCTTGGCAGGGGTCCTCTCTATGATGTCATTTCCTGTTTATAGGTTTTTTTATGTTTGTTACATGTTGGTTGCACCACATCACTTTGATCTGGTGGACAAAAGTTTTATTTTAAATATATTGATAACATTTAAGCTAAATTTATATATTATTATTGTTTATACTTTAGTAATTGTTTCATAAATATTTTTTTTTAAATATAAAAAAGATTATTCTGAGCTTTTTCTTTACTATGAAGTTGTATCACCCTGATATGTTTGAATTTAAAGAGATGTTTTCAAGACACTATTTATGAATTGCATTATTAATGGATATTTGAGCAAAATAATTAAACAAAAAATATCATCATGTCACCCAAATGCTAACTGAATTAATTCCATGATATGCCATTGTATTTTAATTGCAATTAATTATTTGCAAATATCTGCAGAGAAAAGCCCCTAAGTGAAGATAATTCAAAGGCCAATGATGAGTTGCAACACTATTGTTGTTGGTATGGTTAGGTATCTTTAATTTAAATCTAAGGTTTGATTATTGTTTTTTCAATTAGATTAAAACCATGTATCATGTTCCAGTTCCAAATAGAATTACTGGAAAAACAATTTTTACTCACATTTAGCACTTTAAGGTTGTTATTCTTGGACCCTGTGAACTGCACAACTTAAGAGCCGAGTGACGTTTTGCTACATTTAGCGTATTGCTATTCCTCAGATTTCATGTGAAGCCATATGCTCATTTAAGAACATGCTCGATATGGTTATGAAACATTTTTGCATGTTACCAAGGTGTTTGAAGTCCGAGAGTTAGAGCAAACGCTTGGAATCGTGTTGTTAATTCGGCATGTAATTCAACGTGAAGTTAGTATTAGCTAACAACAGAGGCATTACCGAGATGTCTAAGAATGTGTGGCAAGCAGCGATCCCAGCAGTAGATAAGGTCCCATCTGTTGTGCTACCTCCAGCGGGCCTATAACTGGAACCAGACAGGTCCCGTCACTTGTTCAGTGGGTTCGGAGGCCTGGGTTGGATTAGGACCAGCGCTGAGCCAAGCTAGTTATTATTGTAGATTCGAAAGGCCTGAAGACGGTCCCTTTCTTCTTCTCTCTAGTTTCCTGGCAGGATTAAAGTGCAAGCCTGTTTTTCTCAGGCCACTATCAGTAGATCTCTACAGGCGGCCACAGTCCATCACAACTCGGCCCTTCCGTCTCGCTCAGGACAAGGCAATGTGACATCTTCTTCTTCTTTGCTAATTTGATTAGTTGTGCCAGCAGGAAAAACGTTGTTTTAGTCCTTCTCGCTTTTCAGGGCAATTGGATGTTGTGTTTGGCCAGAGCTAATGATTGAATGGGTGCAGCATCATGGGGGAACAGCGGACTGTTGCAGGATTGTATTTTTTTAGAATATAGCTTATTCTTACATCTGATATAATTGTCAATTTGAACGGAAATCTTGAAGAAGCCCCTGGAAGGCAAGCTTCTGCATTTGATTTGTGTCACACATTTCTTATCTATGAAGAAAAAAATATGTGAAGAAAAATTATATTTCAATGCTTTTGCAAGAGAACATACGAGAGAACGCACAGAAACTATGCGTCATCCTTTAAAACATGTTCTCTCGCAAAAGTAATGCGTTCCCTCGAAAAACTCTGTGTTATCCTTCAAAACATGTTCTCTTGCAAAAGTAATGCGTTCCCCTGAGAAACTCTGCGTTATCTTTCAAAACATGTTCTCTCACAAAAGTATTGCGTTCCCCCGAGAAAGTCTGCATTATCCTTCAAAACATGTTCATCCTTCAAAACTCTCTCGCAAAAGTATTGCGTTCCCTCGAAAAACTGTGTTATCCTTCAAAACATGTTCTCTTGCAAAAGCAATGCGTTCCCCAAAGAAACTCTGCGTTATCCTTCAAAACATGTTCTCTCGCAAAAGTATTGCGTTCCCTCGAAAAACTGTGTTATCCTTCAAAACATGTTCTCTTGCAAAAGCAATGCGTTCCCCAAAGAAACTCTGCGTTATCCTTCAAAACATGTTCTCTCGCAAAAGTATTGCGTTCCCCAAAGAAATTCTGCGTTATCCTTCAAAACATGTTCTCTCACAAAAGTATTGTGTTCCCCAGAGAAACTCTGCGTTATCTTTCAAAACATGTTCTCTCGCAAAAGTATTGCATTCCCCAGAGAAACTCTGCGTTATCCTTCAAAACATGTTCTCTCACAAAAGTATTGTGTTCCCCCGAGAAAGTCTGCGTTATTCTTCAAAACATGTTCATTCTTCAAAACACTCTCTCGCAAAAGTATTGCGTTCCCTCGAAAAACTGTTATCCTTCAAAACATGTTCTCTCACAAAAGTATTGCGTTCCCCAAAGAAACTCTGCGCTATCCTTCAAAACATGTTCTCTCGCAAAAGTATTGCGTTCCCCAAAGAAACTCTGCGTTATCTTTCAAAACATGTTCTCTCACAAAAGTATTGCATTCCCCAGAGAAACTCTGCGTTATCCTTCAAAACATGTTCTCTCACAAAAGTATTGTGTTCCCCAGAGAAACTCTGCGTTATCTTTCAAAACATGTTCTCTCACAAAAGTATTGTGTTCCCCAGAGAAACTCTGCGTTATCTTTCAAAACATGTTCTCTCACAAAAGTATTGCATTCCCCAGAGAAACTCTGCGTTATCTTTCAAAACATGTTCTCTCACAAAAGTATTGCATTCCCCAGAGAAACTCTGCGTTATCTTTCAAAACATGTTCTCTCACAAAAGTATTGCGTTCCCCAGAGAAACTCTGCGTTATCCTTCAAAACATGTTCTCTCACAAAAGTATTGCGTTCCCCCGAGAAAGTCTGCGTTATTCTTCAAAACATGTTCATTTTTCAAAACACTCTCTCGCAAAAGTATTGCGTTCCCTCGAAAAACTCTGTTATCCTTCAAAACATGTTCTCTCACAAAAGTATTGCGTTCCCCAAAGAAACTCTGCATTATCCTTCAAAACATGTTCTCTCGCAAAAGTATTGCGTTCCCCAAAGAAACTCTGCGTTATCTTTCAAAACATGTTCTCTCACAAAAGTATTGCATTCCCCTGAGAAACTCTGCTTTATCCTTCAAAACATGTTCTCTCACAAAAGTATTGTGTTCCCCAGAGAAACTCTGCGTTATCTTTCAAAACATGTTCTCTCACAAAAGTATTGCGTTCCCCAAAGAAACTCTGCGTTATCCTTCAAAACATGTTCATCCTTCAAAACATGTTCTCTCGCAAAAGTATTGCGTTCCCCTGAGAAACTCTGCGTTATAATTCAAAACATGTTCATCCTTCAAAACATGTTCTCTCGCAAAAGTATTGCGTTCCCCTGAGAAACTCTGCGTTATAATTCAAAACATGTTCTCTCGCAAAAGTATTGCGTTCCCCTGAGAAACTCTGCGTTATCCTTCAAAACATGTTCTCTCACAAAAGTATTGCGTTCCCCAAAGAAACTCTGCGTTATCCTTCAAAACATGTTCTCTCACAAAAGCAATGCGTTCCCCTGAGAAACTCTGCGTTATCCTTCAAAACATGTTCTCTCACAAAAGTATTGTGTTCCCCAGAGAAACTCTGCGTTATCTTTCAAAACATGTTCTCTCACAAAAGTATTGCGTTCCCCAAAGAAACTCTGCGTTATCTTTCAAAACATGTTCTCTCGCAAAAGTATTGCGTTCCCCCGAGAAAGTCTGCGTTATCCTTCAAAACATGTTCATCCTTCAAAACATGTTCTCTCGCAAAAGTATTGCGTTCCCCAAAGAAACTCTGCGTTATCCTTCAAAACATGTTCATCCTTCAAAACATGTTCTCGCAAAAGTATTGCGTTCCCCTGAGAAACTCTGCGTTATCCTTCAAAACATGTTCTCTCGCAAAAGTATTGCGTTCCCCTGAGAAACATTGCGTTATCCTTCAAAACATGTTCTCTCGCAAAAGTATTGCGTTCCCCAAAGAAACTCTGCGTTATCCTTCAAAACATGTTCTCTCGCAAAAGTATTGCGTTCCCCAAAGAAACTCTGCGTTATCCTTCAAAACATGTTCTCTCGCAAAAGTATTGCGTTCCCCAAAGAAACTGTTATCCTTCAAAACATGTTCTCTCGCAAAAGTATTGCGTTCCCCTGAGAAACTCTGCGTTATCCTTCGAAACATGTTCTCTCGCAAAAGTATTGCGTTCCCCTGAGAAACTCTGCGTTATCCTTCAAAACATGTTCTCTCACAAAAGTATTGTGTTCCCCAGAGAAACTCTGTGTTATCTTTCAAAACATGTTCTCTCACAAAAGTATTGCGTTCCCCAAAGAAACTCTGCGTTATCTTTCAAAACATGTTCTCTCGCAAAAGTATTGCGTTCCCCCGAGAAAGTCTGCGTTATCCTTCAAAACATGTTCATCCTTTAAAACATGTTCTCTCGCAAAAGTATTGCGTTCCCCAAAGAAACTCTGCGTTATCCTTCAAAACATGTTCATCCTTCAAAACATGTTCTCGCAAAAGTATTGCGTTCCCCTGAGAAACTCTGCGTTATACTTCAAAACATGTTCTCTCGCAAAAGTATTGCGTTCCCCTGAGAAACTCTGCGTTATCCTTCAAAACATGTTCATCCTTCAAAACATGTTCTCTCACAAAAGTATTGCGTTCCCCAAAGAAACTGCGTTATCCTTCAAAACATGTTCATCCTTCAAAACATGTTCTCGCAAAAGTATTGCGTTCCCCTGAGAAACTCTGCGTTATCCTTCAAAACATGTTCTCTCGCAGAAGTATTGCGTTCCCCTGAGAAACTCTGCGTTATCCTTCAAAACATGTTCTCTCGCAAAAGTATTGCGCTCTCCAAAGAAACTGCGTTATCCTTCAAAACATGTTCTCTCGCAAAAGTATTGCGTTCCCCAAAGAAACTCTGCGTTATCCTTCAAAACATGTTCATCCTTCAAAACATGTTCTCTCGCAAAAGTATTGCGTTCCCCAAAGAAACTGTTATCCTTCAAAACATGTTCTCTCGCAAAAGTATTGCGTTCCCCTGAGAAACTCTGCGTTATCCTTCAAAACATGTTCTCTCGCAAAAGTATTGCGTTCCCTCGAAAAACTCTGCGTTATCCTTCAAAACATGTTCTCTCGCAAAAGTATTGCGTTCCCCTGAGAAACTCTGCGTTATCCTTCAAAACATGTTCTCTCACAAAAGTATTGTGTTCCCCAGAGAAACTCTGCGTTCTTTCAAAACATGTTCTCTCACAAAAGTATTGCGTTCCCCAAAGAAACTCTGCGTTATCTTTCAAAACATGTTCTCTCGCAAAAGTATTGCGTTCCCCCGAGAAAGTCTGCGTTATCCTTCAAAACATGTTCATCCTTCAAAACATGTTCTCTCGCAAAAGTATTGCGTTCCCCAAAGAAACTCTGCGTTATACTTCAAAACATGTTCTCTCGCAAAAGTATTGCGTTCCCCTGAGAAACTCTGCGTTATCCTTCAAAACATGTTCATCCTTCAAAACATGTTCTCTCGCAAAAGTATTGCGTTCCCCAAAGAAACTGCGTTATCCTTCAAAACATGTTCATCCTTCAAAACATGTTCTCGCAAAAGTATTGCGTTCCCCTGAGAAACTCTGCGTTATCCTTCAAAACATGTTCTCTCACAAAAGTATTGCGTTTCCCTGAGAAACTCTGCGTTATCCTTCAAAACATGTTCTCTCGCAAAAGTATTGCGTTCCCCAAAGAAACTCTGCGTTATCCTTCAAAACATGTTCTCTCACAAAAGTATTGCGTTCCCCTGAGAAACTCTGCGTTATCTTTCAAAACATGTTCTCTCGCAAAAGTATTGCGTTCCCCCGAGAAAGTCTGCGTTATTTTTCAAAACATGTTCATTTTTCAAAACACTCTCTCGCAAAAGTATTGCGTTCCCCAAATAAACTCTGCGTTATCTTTCAAAACATGTTCTCTCGCAAAAAAGTATTGCGTTCCCCCGAGAAAGTCTGCGTTATCCTTCAAAACATGTTCATCCTTCAAAACATGTTCTCTCGCAAAAGTATTGCGTTCCCCTGAGAAACTCTGCGTTATACTTCAAAACATGTTCTCTCGCAAAAGTATTGCGTTCCCCTGAGAAACTCTGCATTATCCTTCAAAACATGTTCTCTCGCAAAAGTATTGCGTTCCCCAAAGAAACTGCGTTATCCTTCAAAACATGTTCTCTTGCAAAAGTATTGCGTTCCCCTGAGAAACTCTGTTATCCTTCAAAACATGTTCTCTCACAAAAGTATTGCGTTCCCCTGAGAAACTCTGCATTATTCTTCAAAACATGTTCTCTCGCAAAAGTATTGCGTTCCCCAAAGAAACTGTTATCCTTCAAAACATGTTCTCTCGCAAAAGTGTTGCGTTCCCCTGAGAAACTCTGCGTTATCCTTCAAAACATGTTCTCTCGCAAAAGTATTGCGTTCCCTCGAAAAACTCTGCGTTATCCTTCAAAACATGTTCTCTCGCAAAAGTATTGCGTTCCCCTGAGAAACTATGCGTTATCCTTCAAAACATGTTCTTTCGCAAAAGTATTGCGTTCCCCAAAGAAACTCTGCGTTATCCTTCAAAACATGTTATCTCGCAAAAGTATTGCGTTCCCCAAAGAAACTCTGCGTTATCCTTCAAAACATGTTCTCTCGCAAAAGTATTGCGTTCCCCAAAGAAACTCTGCGTTATCCTTCAAAACATGTTCTCTCGCAAAAGTATTACGTTCCCCAAAGAAACTCTGCGTTATCCTTCAAAACATGTTCTCTCGCAAAAGTATTGCGTTCGCCAAAGAAACTCTGCGTTATCCTTCAAAACATGTTCTCTCGCAAAAGTATTGCATTCCCCAAAGAAACTGTTATCCTTCAAAACATGTTCTCTCGCAAAAGTATTGCGTTCCCCTGAGAAACTCTGCGTTATCCTTCAAAACATGTTCTCTCGCAAAAGTATTGCGTTCCCTCGAAAAACTCTGCGTTATCCTTCAAAACATGTTCTCTCGCAAAAGTATTGCGTTCCCCTGAGAAACTTTGCGTTATCCTTCAAAACATGTTCTCTCACAAAAGTATTGTGTTCCCCAGAGAAACTCTGCGTTATCTTTCAAAACATGTTCTCTCACAAAAGTATTGCGTTCCCCAAAGAAACTCTGCGTTATCTTTCAAAACATGTTCTCTCGCAAAAGTATTGCGTTCCCCCGAGAAAGTCTGCGTTATCCTTCAAAACATGTTCTCTCACAAAAGTATTGCGTTCCCCAAAGAAACTCTGCGTTATCCTTCAAAACATGTTCATCCTTCAAAACATGTTCTCGCAAAAGTATTGCGTTCCCCTGAGAAACTCTGCGTTATACTTCAAAACATATTCTCTCGCAAAAGTATTGCGTTCCCCTGAGAAACTCTGCGTTATCCTTCAAAACATGTTCATCCTTCAAAACATGTTCTCGCAAAAGTATTGCGTTCCCCTGTAAAACTCTGCGTTATCCTTCAAAACATGTTCTCTCGCAAAAGTATTGCGTTCCCCCGAGAAAGTCTGCGTTATTCTTCAAAACATGTTCATTCTTCAAAACACTCTCTCGCAAAAGTATTGCATTCCCTCGAAAAACTCTGTGTTATCCTTCAAAACATGTTCTCTCACAAAAGTATTGCGTTCCCCAAAGAAACTCTGCATTATCCTTCAAAACATGTTCTCTCGCAAAAGTATTGCGTTCCCCAAAGAAACTCTGCGTTATCTTTCAAAACATGTTCTCTCACAAAAGTATTGCATTCCCCTGAGAAACTCTGCGTTATCCTTCAAAACATGTTCTCTCACAAAAGTATTGTGTTCCCCAGAGAAACTCTGCGTTATCTTTCAAAACATGTTCTCTCACAAAAGTATTGCGTTCCCCAAAGAAACTCTGCGTTATCTTTCAAAACATGTTCTCTCGCAAAAGTATTGCGTTCCCCCGAGAAAGTCTGCGTTATCCTTCAAAACATGTTCATCCTTCAAAACATGTTCTCTCGCAAAAGTATTGCGTTCCCCAAAGAAACTCTGCGTTATCCTTCAAAACATGTTCATCCTTCAAAACATGTTCTCGCAAAAGTATTGCGTTCCCCTGAGAAACTCTGCGTTATCCTTCAAAACATGTTCTCTCGCAAAAGTATTGCGTTCCCCTGAGAAACATTGCGTTATCCTTCAAAACATGTTCTCTCGCAAAAGTATTGCGTTCCCCAAAGAAACTCTGCGTTATCCTTCAAAACATGTTCTCTCGCAAAAGTATTGCGTTCCCCAAAGAAACTCTGCGTTATCCTTCAAAACATGTTCTCTCGCAAAAGTATTGCGTTCCCCAAAGAAACTGTTATCCTTCAAAACATGTTCTCTCGCAAAAGTATTGCGTTCCCCTGAGAAACTCTGCGTTATCCTTCGAAACATGTTCTCTCGCAAAAGTATTGCGTTCCCCTGAGAAACTCTGCGTTATCCTTCAAAACATGTTCTCTCACAAAAGTATTGTGTTCCCCAGAGAAACTCTGTGTTATCTTTCAAAACATGTTCTCTCACAAAAGTATTGCGTTCCCCAAAGAAACTCTGCGTTATCTTTCAAAACATGTTCTCTCGCAAAAGTATTGCGTTCCCCCGAGAAAGTCTGCGTTATCCTTCAAAACATGTTCATCCTTCAAAACATGTTCTCTCGCAAAAGTATTGCGTTCCCCAAAGAAACTCTGCGTTATCCTTCAAAACATGTTCATCCTTCAAAACATGTTCTCGCAAAAGTATTGCGTTCCCCTGAGAAACTCTGCGTTATACTTCAAAACATGTTCTCTCGCAAAAGTATTGCGTTCCCCTGAGAAACTCTGCGTTATCCTTCAAAACATGTTCATCCTTCA
This sequence comes from Rhinogobio ventralis, assembly GCA_039654625.1. NCBI lineage: Eukaryota > Metazoa > Chordata > Actinopteri > Cypriniformes > Gobionidae > Rhinogobio > Rhinogobio ventralis. The sequence continues at coordinate 26,696,988 of CM077217.1, read as the reverse complement.
AAACATGTTCTCTCACAAAAGTATTGCGTTCCCCAAAGAAACTGCGTTATCCTTCAAAACATGTTCATCCTTCAAAACATGTTCTCGCAAAAGTATTGCGTTCCCCTGAGAAACTCTGCGTTATCCTTCAAAACATGTTCTCTCGCAGAAGTATTGCGTTCCCCTGAGAAACTCTGCGTTATCCTTCAAAACATGTTCTCTCGCAGAAGTATTGCGTTTCCCTGAGAAACTCTGCATTATCCTTCAAAACATGTTCTCTCGCAAAAGTATTGCGTTCCCCAAAGAAACTGCGTTATCCTTCAAAACATGTTCTCTTGCAAAAGTATTGCGTTCCCCTGAGAAACTCTGTTATCCTTCAAAACATGTTCTCTCACAAAAGTATTGCGTTCCCCTGAGAAACTCTGCATTATTCTTCAAAACATGTTCTCTCGCAAAAGTATTGCGTTCCCCAAAGAAACTGTTATCCTTCAAAACATGTTCTCTCGCAAAAGTGTTGCGTTCCCCTGAGAAACTCTGCGTTATCCTTCAAAACATGTTCTCTCGCAAAAGTATTGCGTTCCCTCGAAAAACTCTGCGTTATCCTTCAAAACATGTTCTCTCGCAAAAGTATTGCGTTCCCCTGAGAAACTATGCGTTATCCTTCAAAACATGTTCTTTCGCAAAAGTATTGCGTTCCCCAAAGAAACTCTGCGTTATCCTTCAAAACATGTTATCTCGCAAAAGTATTGCGTTCCCCAAAGAAACTCTGCGTTATCCTTCAAAACATGTTCTCTCGCAAAAGTATTGCGTTCCCCAAAGAAACTCTGCGTTATCCTTCAAAACATGTTCTCTCGCAAAAGTATTACGTTCCCCAAAGAAACTCTGCGTTATCCTTCAAAACATGTTCTCTCACAAAAGTATTGCGTTCGCCAAAGAAACTCTGCGTTATCCTTCAAAACATGTTCTCTCGCAAAAGTATTGCGTTCCCCAAAGAAACTGTTATCCTTCAAAACATGTTCTCTCGCAAAAGTATTGCGTTCCCCTGAGAAACTCTGCGTTATCCTTCAAAACATGTTCTCTCGCAAAAGTATTGCGTTCCCTCGAAAAACTCTGCGTTATCCTTCAAAACATGTTCTCTCGCAAAAGTATTGCGTTCCCCTGAGAAACTTTGCGTTATCCTTCAAAACATGTTCTCTCACAAAAGTATTGCGTTCCCCAAAGAAACTCTGCGTTATCTTTCAAAACATGTTCTCTCACAAAAGTATTGCGTTCCCCAAAGAAACTCTGCGTTATCTTTCAAAACATGTTCTCTCGCAAAAGTATTGCGTTCCCCCGAGAAAGTCTGCGTTATCCTTCAAAACATATTCTCTCACAAAAGTATTGCGTTCCCCAAAGAAACTCTGCGTTATCCTTCAAAACATGTTCATCCTTCAAAACATGTTCTCGCAAAAGTATTGCGTTCCCCTGAGAAACTCTGCGTTATACTTCAAAACATATTCTCTCGCAAAAGTATTGCGTTCCCCTGAGAAACTCTGCGTTATCCTTCAAAACATGTTCATCCTTCAAAACATGTTCTCGCAAAAGTATTGCGTTCCCCTGTAAAACTCTGCGTTATCCTTCAAAACATGTTCTCTCGCAAAAGTATTGCGTTCCCCCGAGAAAGTCTGCGTTATTCTTCAAAACATGTTCATTCTTCAAAACACTCTCTCGCAAAAGTATTGCATTCCCTCGAAAAACTCTGTGTTATCCTTCAAAACATGTTCTCTCACAAAAGTATTGCGTTCCCCAAAGAAACTCTGCATTATCCTTCAAAACATGTTCTCTCGCAAAAGTATTGCGTTCCCCAAAGAAACTCTGCGTTATCTTTCAAAACATGTTCTCTCACAAAAGTATTGCATTCCCCTGAGAAACTCTGCGTTATCCTTCAAAACATGTTCTCTCACAAAAGTATTGTGTTCCCCAGAGAAACTCTGCGTTATCTTTCAAAACATGTTCTCTCACAAAAGTATTGCGTTCCCCAAAGAAACTCTGCGTTATCTTTCAAAACATGTTCTCTCGCAAAAGTATTGCGTTCCCCCGAGAAAGTCTGCGTTATCCTTCAAAACATGTTCATCCTTCAAAACATGTTCTCTCGCAAAAGTATTGCGTTCCCCAAAGAAACTCTGCGTTATCCTTCAAAACATGTTCATCCTTCAAAACATGTTCTCGCAAAAGTATTGCGTTCCCCTGAGAAACTCTGCGTTATCCTTCAAAACATGTTCTCTCGCAAAAGTATTGCGTTCCCCTGAGAAACATTGCGTTATCCTTCAAAACATGTTCTCTCGCAAAAGTATTGCGTTCCCCAAAGAAACTCTGCGTTATCCTTCAAAACATGTTCTCTCGCAAAAGTATTGCGTTCCCCAAAGAAACTCTGCGTTATCCTTCAAAACATGTTCTCTCGCAAAAGTATTGCGTTCCCCAAAGAAACTCTGCGTTATCCTTCAAAACATGTTCTCTCGCAAAAGTATTGCGTTCCCCAAAGAAACTCTGCGTTATCCTTCAAAACATGTTCTCTCGCAAAAGTATTGCGTTCCCCAAAGAAACTGTTATCCTTCAAAACATGTTCTCTCGCAAAAGTATTGCGTTCCCCTGAGAAACTCTGCGTTATCCTTCGAAACATGTTCTAACGCAAAAGTATTGCGTTCCCCTGAGAAACTCTGCGTTATCCTTCAAAACATGTTCTCTCGCAAAAGTATTGCGTTCCCCAAAGAAACTCTGCGTTATCCTTCAAAACATGTTCATCCTTCAAAACATGTTCTCTCGCAAAAGTATTTCGTTCCCCAAAGAAACTCTGCGTTATCCTTCAAAACATGTTCATCCTTCAAAACATGTTCTCGCAAAAGTATTGCGTTCCCCAAAGAAACTCTGCGTTATCCTTCAAAACATGTTCTCTCGCAAAAGTATTGCGTTCCCCAAAGAAACTGTTATCCTTCAAAACATGTTCTCTCGCAAAAGTATTGCGTTCCCCTGAGAAACTCTGCGTTATCCTTCAAAACATGTTCTCTCGCAAAAGTATTGCGTTCCCCAAAGAAACTCTGCGTTATCCTTCAAAACATGTTCATCCTTCAAAACATGTTCTCGCAAAAGTATTGCGTTCCCCAAAGAAACTCTGCGTTATCCTTCAAAACATGTTCATCCTTCAAAACATGATCTCTCGCAAAAGTATTGCGTTCCCCAAAGAAACTCTGCGTTATCCTTCAAAACATGTTCATCCTTCAAAACATGTTCTCGCAAAAGTATTGCGTTCCCCTGAGAAACTCTGCGTTATCCTTCAAAACATGTTCTCTCACAATTGCGTTGTGTATTGCGTTCCTCAAGAAACACTTTCCTCCCATCTCATATTAAGCCCATCATAAATGTTTTGCAAGAGAACACAGTTTCTCAAGAAAACGCAATAGCACAGAAATACATTTGTTCCTCCCATCTCATTTTTTTATCAACACCATCACTGTGTCCCTTTAGGAGCTCCGTGCTTATCTGATAGCGGCGTACAATGAAAATTCCAAGAAAATTCCACTCTTGATTTTAGCACAATATTACAAACTAGAAATACGGCAGATTGTGTCCTGCGATAAGTTAAAACGAGCGATACCAAAATAAACACACTGCCAACTCGAGGGCCAATCAGAATCCCTCAAAAATACCAAAACAGGAGGCCCGCTGACAAGATGCATTAAGCGTGACATGCTGAAAGCGACCGGCAGGCTCTTGTGTCCTAGTGACCTTGCTTTAGGAAAAAGAAAACTGCTGCCACACTATCCCAACCCAACCCTACTTCAGCCCGGTGTCAATCCTAAACCACATGGACCGGCGGTCAATTACGAAAGTCTAATTAACTTGGACAAAAGACTAATATTGGCCTGGTGTGGGGGCTAGAGCATTTTGTTTTTAGAGCGAGTAGGTTGGTGGTAGAGCGTGAAAAGGTCTGTGTTTTATACGAGCTTTCTTGAGACGTAGAAGTGCGCAAGCTTGGCTGTGGAACTCTTGCTCTGTCGGGATCCAAAATTCAGATCTGTACCCAATTAGCTGGCTCATAATCATAGGCCTACAATTCCTGGCCCAGGTTATGGACTGAAAGGGTGGAGATGGGGAAGAAAAGACGAGAAAATGTACAGGGCCATGGGACTGCTCTTGGAAACAATCTGGCCAAGTTCAAATTGTCTTAATTGAATCTGCTATGAAAATGACTAGGTATTTTTTTTTCTATGAAATGGTGCCTATTCCATTTTTGAATGACCTTTAAAGTGCATTCAATCAGACAATTATTAGCACTTATATAATGCCAATCTCAAGTAATACGTCAGGATTTTCTATAGTTGTGACGGGGGAACATTTCAAACTAAAATAAAAGATGACGCAGCCAAAATTAGGATTCCAAAAACAAAAAAAGAAACAGGAGAAAGAGTGCAGCTAGTCACCGGAGTATGTGAGCAATGTTGCTCAATGAACGGATTTATGTGATTCTGCCTGGGTTTCTTAAAAAGCTCTCTTTCATTCCCCCATCATAAACATAACGTACATTAAACGGCTTTAAATGCAACTGCATGCCAGCAAGTATTCATAATAAGCCATGTGAACAATAGGAAGATGTGATGGAATTAATATAATATGGATAAATAGACAGATATACTGCACATTACAAGACAAGACCCTTAAAGCAACAGCAGATTTTTGTTCTCACAAATGGTCCTCATTTACCGCTCTGTTCCCACACAGACTGTAAATGAAGGGTCCGGTTCAAAGAGGTTGCGCTTGACAGACGTGAACCCCCTGTCAAAACATGCCTATACACATCTATCATCTAGCCATCATACTACCACACACATGCACGCCAATGTGCAATTTCTTTTTCCAATTATCAGGTTTGTGGTGGCATTTAATCAGCAGGAATACTTGTGCTCGAATCTCTCCAGAGCCGTGGTTCATCCAGAGGTCATCATTCACTCAATCGCCCTCACTCACTCGCATTCATCTCAGTTCAATAACGCTTCGACGGGAACATGGTCAAGCTGCAAAATCTAGGTCACATGCTGCCCTCTAGTGGCGAGTCTGCATGGCCAACTCAAATAGCTGGACTGCATTGCATTATATAACACTTTCAGTGCATTCGGATTTTTCATTTCATTTCAAAATGTATTTATTTGGCAACAGTGTGGAAAGGTATCCAACAATAATATATCTTGAAGACTGATGGGATGTATTTATGTGAATGTGTTTTCATTTTGAATTATATATATACACACACATTTACATTTGCAATAAAGTATTTATGCATTACGGTAAATACAATGACTTTATGCTGATTTGATAATTGAAAATTGTCTTTGAGAATAATGAGAATCTCACATACTTCCTCGATTGATTAATGACTGTACATTAAGACAATTGGTTTGTATTACAACATTGCTAAAATGTTGTCTAAATATGCAAACGAGCCATTCTCTAATGAAAAATGCATGCATTTCCAGAACAGAAATCTGAACATTGGATGAAGAGTTAAATGTTTCTTACCGAGGGGATAACACTTTTTATTACTACATACATGAGAAAATACCGTCAACAGCCAGAGAAAAAAACTCCAAATTATAGATACGTTTTGCCTGTTGTGTTGGATGTGACGCAGGCATGTTTTCTTTGACTCTAGTTTGGTTTCTGAAGGCCAGCCGAGTTAAAAGCAAAGCCAGGTTTGGCTGGAGTTTCTGTAGGTTGAGACTGGAAATTCAACAGAAGAAATTCAGACCGAAGAAGGTGAAATGTGCTTTCAGCAGACACACTGAATTGATTCTCCAGTCAATGTCATGCTTCAATAGTCAAGAGAATCCAAACGCTTGCTTTTTACAAGATTACACTTATACAGTTATTGACCGAAACTGACACTAGGACTAGCATCTTCTGAAGGACTGGCATCTTTTATTTCATACCATCATGCTGTATTTAAAAATGTATTTAAAAAATATTTAGTAAGAATTCTGTCACTTTTCTTCGTCTGTTTTATATTCATGGACTGATGTGTGTGCAGCTCACTGCATCTTCCCCATGAAGTGAAAACCTGGCATTTTCTTGAGAGGTCACATATTTTTGAATTTCATTTCCACGCTTTCTGAACGCTTCAGACACAGGAGGACAGACTCTAAATAACTAAAGCAATGTTTATGGCAGACTAAAGGCAGTATAAACTCATGGGTGAAACGCAGACTGAAGGATTTGATGGTGAAAATGATAAAATACATATTTTTTCAATATTAAATATAATTTAAAAATGTATTATAAAACAGATACATAACTAGCACAATAAAATAATGTTAAATACTGAATATACTGAAAATATACATTCTGTCTGATAACTATATATTCAGATTTACATTTATATATTCAGACTTATAACTATATATTCAAATTTCTATCTGTATATTCACAATTTACATATAATTATTTCCTGTTTGGCCCCCCATAGTATGGATAGATCGTATAATATAATTCATAATATTATGATTTAAATATGTATTATTAATACTATATTATTATGTTATTTATATTATTAATAATACATTTTTATTATTGCATGCAGCAATAATTGCAGTCAATGAAAGTTTTAATAAGAAATTTAAATAAAAAAATGTCCAAAATAAAAAGTTAAAAAGTATTATGAATTATGATTATTACTATTATTTTTTGAGTAGGCCACTCTGTGCTGGTCTTGCATGTGTAGATTTCACATATTTTATCCTGCTAAATGAATGACCTGATGGATTCTTGCTTTTTATGAAACATTAATCCACACATGAAGAGAATTTTGAGAACACGAGACGGGAGCAGTACTTTAGAAACACACACACACACACTTTTCCCCCACAGCTTGGATTACTCGCGCTTGTTGAATCCTGAAAGTAAATGTGCTATAATTGACATATGACATACTGCCATACTACCGTGGACAGATGCAAAGGCTGATGCTTAGTAGTGCGCATACAGGAAAGAGGGAAATATATAGACCGGACATGCTTTCAGATCTAGTGTTTAATGTGTATTGTATATTGTATAAACCTTTATTATTTTGCAAATATACCATATTTTGGTTTTGTTTCAGATCAGTTCGACTAAGTATTTTTTCATTAATTCCCCTGCAATTAATTTACAGTAGAAATTTGTACCCTTTTTGCACATTTAAATGGAAAATATGGTGGAAAAACCCATGACTAGATATTTTGAAACATAAAATGTTAAACATTAAATGCCATCTATAAGATACAAATCCTGTGTTTTATTGTGAGAAGTATTAAATATGTTAGATAAACTATTAGCAAATAATCTGTCATGCTAAAAAAAAATTTTGTAGGTTTTTTTACTTTTCTTCAATTTATGAGCAATATATGAGAAATAATCAATAATCATTTAGGATAAATATTCAACTTATTTATTGCAACTTTATTTATATTTATATATATATATATATATATATATATATATATATATTATATAGGATTTAATATAGTATTTATTGCTGTTTGATCGGACCACACGGGCCAGCCTTCGCTCCCCACGTGCATCAATGAGCCTTGGCCGCCCATGACCCTGTCGCCGGTTCTCCACTGTTCCTTCCTTGGAGCACTTTTGATAGATCCTGACCACTGCAGACCGGGAACACCCCACAAGAGCTGCAGTTTTGGAGATGCTCTGACCCAGTCGTCTAGCCATCACAATTTGGCCCTTGTCAAACTCGCTCAAATCCTTACACTTGCCCATTTTTCCTGCTTCTAACACATCAACTTTGAGGACAAAATGTTCACTTGCTGCCCAATATATCCCACCCACCCAGAATCTAAATTAAATTAAATAAATCATTATAATATATACAGTACTGTGCAAAAGTCTTAGGCACGTTGGTATTTTTACACACAAAAAGTGGGTTTAAGCCAGTTATTTATTATTTTTATACCATCATCGAGTCTGTCTGTGATTACATGAAGAAACAGAAAAAAACTGAGAAAGACTAAATCCAGAAGAACTGAGGCAACGTCTCCCAGACGCTTGAGGAAACCTTCCTGCAGAACTCCATGAATAGGTGTAGGAACAGATGCAGGCGACAAAAGCCGTTTTAAACTCAAAGGGTGGTCATTTGAGAAGTTAATTCTTAAATAAAAGCTATTTATGTTATTATTTTTGACAGCATTCTCACTTTAAAGCATTCTGACAAGTGCCTAAACTTTTCCCAGTGCTGTAGTTCTGCAGGAAGGTTTCCTCAAGTGTCTGGGAGACGTTGCCTCAGTTCTTCTGGATTTAGTCCATCTCAGTTTCTTCTGTTTCTTCATGTAATCACAGACAGACTCGATGATGGTGAGATCAGATCAGACCGGCTGCTGTCAGACTTCTTGTGCATAAAAAATAAAAAAATCTCACTGGATTATTACAATTAATTGCAAAATGAATGTTTGGAAATGTAAACTGATATTTCCTACTGACACACTACAGTAAAAGATAGAAATAACTGGCTTAAAAACATTTTCCGTGTGAAAAAACCAACGTGCCTAAGACTTTTGCACAGTACTGTACATATAATTTTTTTTTTATTGGATTTGGATTTTTAACTTGGATGTTTGTTTAATGTTTAATCCTAGAAAGAAAAGAAAAAGGTTTATTTTAGTAATTTAGTTAACTTCTTCAAATCAAGATATTCTGAAGCTTGTCTATTTTCAATGACCATTTGTTGCATTTTTAGGCCTTATTTTGTATACTATTCGTGGAAAGTGCCAGACACATTACAGAGACAGAGGAATTCACTCCGGCATATTTTAAATATCTAGGGAATTTACTGTCACACATTTGTAGCATTTTTGCACCCAGTACAGGTTAATTTACAAAGATTATGAAGTTCGATGGCTTCAACATTGGCCCAGATATCCAGTTAATGCAGACCGTACACTCAGCATTCACAAAAAGGACGTGACGGTGACAGTTCCTCAATCCAGGCAGTAAAGACAGGATATGGCTGGATGGAGAGATCGAGCGAGAGACAGCCTCACAGCTGGCATAGCCCTAGTGACCCAAAGGGAAGGCGCTCACATGTTGATGTAATTAGGGCACCAAGCCATGCTGTGTTTCCAAGCTCCTGCCCTGAAGACTCACCAAGGCAGCTCCTCGTGCTGTGATTTCACCGACGCCGGCAGTTTGGGGCTCCTATATTTAAACCAGGATCACTGGATGGGGTCAAGAGTTCAGTCTCGACTTCCGTGGCCCTTGAAGTGCACGTTGCGGTCATGTTTTCAGTAAGAAACAACATCTACATAGACATCACAGTTAGGAAACCTGAAGCCATGATAGTGTGCAAGAGGCCTAGGCTATTCAATGAAGCGTAAGAGTCTGTTGTAGGGGTGCCACCTGGCTCTGGGATCGGCCCAATTTCATTCTGTGTTTTTTATTTTTGGCTCTTTAATTCCTTTTCCAAACGGCAAAAAAAAGATGCCATGCGATGAAGTGGGACGTGAATAACACAGAAATACTGCATCTTAATACAAGCTCTTTTTATTGTATTTAAATACACAAGTCTCGTTTTAAAAATGGATAATTTGTTGTAAGTTAGTGGTAGACTTCAGAACTTAAGTTCATAATTAATGAATGTAAAATAATCAATTAAATGTATTGAAATAAAACTTTTCAGCTACACTTATCACATCATGGCTATAAATCTGTACATTTTTAAATAAAATGATCAAATGACTGCATAGTTAAGCATAATCTTGCTGTTGTACATTACTGTTAACATTAATATTGCAAAACATAACATTTGAATTTATTTTTTATATCAAGGATTTCTGTATTGATTGTTATTGCACTTTAATAAAAACGTTGGTGTTTAATTGTATTTGAATACTAAAATATGTAAAATAAGAAAATAAAACAAAACAAAATAGCTACATTCATTAGATTTGCTTAATGTACACAAAAAATTAAGCCTTTTTTAAGATTTACGCATTTCAATGAATAAATTCCATCAAACTGAATTGAATAATCCTTACATATTTTAATTGAACAATCCTTAATCAATAATTAAATTAGAATATGTAAGGATTATTCTATTACTATTAATTGAAATGCGTAAATCTTAAGTGTATATTCTTTAAAGATGTTTCCAGAAACATTTCAACATAGCGGAGTTAAATAAAAAAGGCTTAGCAAATATTGTGTAGTAATTTATAGATATCTATTAATATTTGTTTTGATTTGTTTGAAGAAAATACAGTATCCTGTAAACCTCAAAGCAACAATTCACAAATTTATTATAAATATCATTTAAAAAGATTCATTTGTGTTCAATCCTGTTCGATGTATGTCTTGTTTCAGTACAAATGTCTCTTTTGTACACGTATATATATTTGCATTTTTATGGGTAGATGTTTGTGTGTAATTTCTTTTTGTTGTTCTATTTTTGTCTGCAATTTGTTCTATTTTATCTACGCATCAATATTTAAAAATAAAAGTAAAAATGTATAGTTTTAATTCAAAATAAAGTTGAATCGACAGAAAAACTTAACATTGATTTAAAGCTTAAACTTATGAAATAACTTAAAATTATTATTATTAGTATTGAAATTGAAACATGGAAATACACCTAGAAATCATACTCAAAAACGATTTACGCATTTCAATTAATGGTGAAATTCCATCAAGTCAATAATCCGTACATATTATGAAATGAAAAAAAACTAGAGCTCAATAAAACATTTTGTATAAATCTTAACTTTTTTTTTTTTTTTTATGAATATGAATCACAAACTAAATGGTCCATCCCCTTGTTCCATTAAGATTTATACAAAATAATTCATATGTAAGGATTATTCAATTTAATTTGATGGAATTTTACTATTAACTGAAATGCGTAAATCTTTAAAAAAATGCTTAAATTCCAAAAATATCAAAATATGTGCTGCTGCTTTTAAATGAAGCACAGTTCAGATATTTATTAACATTTTAAATACTGCTCTCAATATTTCGCACTACATGAGTTATCATTAGGATCAAATGAAAAAAGAAATATATATATATACACTCACCTAAAGGATTATTAGGAACACCATACTAATACTGTGTTTGACCCCCTTTCGCCTTCAGAACTGCCTTAATTCTACATGGCATTGATTCAACAAGGTGCTGAAAGCATTCTTTAGAAATGTTGACCCATATTGATAGGATAGCATCTTGCAGTTGATGGAGATTTGTGGGATGCACATCCAGGGCACGAAGCTCCCGTTCCACCACATCCCAAAGATGCTCTATTGGGTTGAGATCTGGTGACTGTGGGGGCCATTTTAGTACAGTGAACTCATTGTCATGTTCAAGAAACCAATTTGAAATGATTCGAGCTTTGTGACATGGTGCATTATCCTGCTGGAAGTAGCCATCAGAGGATGGGTACATGGTGGTCATAAAGGGATGGACATGGTCAGAAACAATGCTCAGGTAGGCCGTGGCATTTAAACGATGCCCAATTGGCACTAAGGGGCCTAAAGTGTGCCAAGAAAACATCCCCCACACCATTACACCACCACCACCAGCCTGCACAGTGGTAACAAGGCATGATGGATCCATGTTCTCATTCTGTTTACGCCAAATTCTGACTCTACCATCTGAATGTCTCAACAGAAATCGAGACTCATCAGACCAGGCAACATTTTTCCAGTCTTCAACTGTCCAATTTTGGTGAGCTTGTGCAAATTGTAGCCTCTTTTTCCTATTTGTAGTGGAGATGAGTGGTACCCGGTGGGGTCTTCTGCTGTTGTAGCCCATCCGCCTCAAGGTTGTGCGTGTTGTGGCTTCACAAATGCTTTGCTGCATACCTCGGTTGTAACGAGTGGTTATTTCAGTCAAAGTTGCTCTTCTATCAGCTTGAATCAGTCGGTCCATTCTCCTCTGACCTCTAGCATCAACAAGGCATTTTCGCCCACAGGACTGCCGCATACTGGATGTTTTTCCCTTTTCACACCATTCTTTGTAAACTCTAGAAATGGTTGTGCGTGAAAATCCCAGTAACTGAGCAGATTGTGAAATACTCAGACCGGCCCGTCTGGCACCAACAACCATGCCACGCTCAAAATTGCTTAAATCACCTTTCTTTCCCATTCTGACATTCAGTTTGGAGTTCAGGAGATTGTCTTGACCAGGACCACACCCCTAAATGCATTGAAGCAACTGCCATGTGATTGGTTGATTAGATAATTGCATTAATGAGAAATTGAACAGGTGTTCCTAATAATCCTTTAGGTGAGTGTATATATAACACAATATACCTGTAATTTCTTTAGGCTGTGTGTTGTTTGTGAAGCACTGAACATTAATGCTCCTTACAGGTATATGTATTCACATTATGTTTTTTATTCCACATGCACAACTACAACATCATCCTCGCTGAATAATTCCCTTCCATCAGCTCAGATTAGCGCAGAAAGTGGGTCAGATCTCTCGGAGTGATCCGTTTGCAGTTATATGGAGCAGGAAAGGAAAACATTGGCTGAGCGAAGCATCTCTGTTCATTACAGCACTAATAAAGCGGCCAATTCTATTCCAATTTAATACAATTGCTTTCAGTTGAACTGAAACACATACAGGAGTTTGAGAACGTATCTTGTGCATGAACTGAATTGCTCTAGAAATCCTGTAGAATATGGGATGTTACTGATTGTGCCTCATACAGAAGAATAAAGTTTAGTATGTTAATGTTGTTTTAGAGAGATTGAGTGTTGGCGCTGGCGAGGGAAACGCATGTGATCTCCCTCAGCGGCTCTAGGCCGATTACAGCACCTCGGCTAATGGGATTTAATGAATGATTTAACATGGCACAGCCTGATCAAATCAAACTGCCTCTGTCCTGGCCGTTTACTCACGGGTCAGCGCTCGGTGATAGCCACACGTCTCCGGGCACAGCCCAAGATCCTGAAGGGCCTGAAGACAAACTCATGCTTCTCTCTCTCTCTCTCTCTCTCTCTCTCTGTCTGTCTGTCTGCCTCTCTCTCTCTGGGTCTCTCTCTCTCTCTCTAGGTCTCTCTCTCTCTAGGTCTCTCTCTCTCTAGGTCTGTCTGTCTGTCTGCCTCTCTCTCTCTCTCTCTCTAGGTCTCTCTCTCTCTAGGTCTGTCTGTCTGTCTGTCTCACTCTCTCTGTTCACACATAAATAATATAACACAACTTTCTGTTGTTGGTATATTAACAATGAAAATTGTATTTAGTTAAAAAAAAAAAAAAACATTATTTTGGATTTTTAATTAAATTTATTCTAATAACTATTCAAATTTTTTTGGAACCCATACCACTTATTATATTTAAGCATAATAACAGTACTAATAATGGATAACTTAACATAAACAAATTATAACAATATGATAATTGGCAATTTATTAAAATTTTGCCTTTTTTTTTTTATTAATATAATATTAATAATAATTATATTAAAATAATGATGATATTAACATCACAATAATATTAAAATGGTTATTTAATAACAACAACGTAAACATAATAATTATATAAAAATAAATGAATAAATAAATTAAAGATAAAAAAATAACTTAAATTGTGTTAAATTCTCTTTAGTCGAAGCCGAAAATTATTCATATATTATACAATTTTATATTATTATTAATACATATAATAGTAATAACAACATATGTATAACACTTGAATAAAATAAATATAATTCATATATATATTCATGATTTTGAAATAGTTGTTATTATTATTGTTATCATTATTAATTATAATATAAAATAATAATAATTATTAATTTATATAAGTGTTGTTATACATATTATTATTAAATATATATTTTTTTATTTCTTATTGTTAAATAACTATTTTATATTATTATTATTATATAAAATAATTATTTAACAAAATCTTTCTAATTGAAAGAACTTTTTAACACAATTTAACAGTGATTTTGAAATAGTCAAACTCTATAATATATAATGAATTTATATACATGTTATTTTAAAATCACTGTTAAATTGTGTTGAAGTTTCCTTTAGTGTTTGCAGCTTCTCTCAGAAAGAGAAGAGTGTGTGGTTGGACTGAGTGTGTGACGCCTCACACTGAGAGTGGATGTTCAATAGCAGCTTAATGAGGACTTCTGCCAGCAGGAAGTGTGTTCTGGGGTCATTATCACTGTGGCTAATGACCACTCATATACATGCACAATATATCTGTACATTTCATTATACAAACTTAAAATGCTATCCAGTAATTCAGTAAAAACAACTCGCAAGTGTTAATTAGGCACGGTATAGAGAAATTCCTGTCCTGGCCCTGTTTGACATGTTGTGTTGTTTTCTCACAGCTCCCTCTCTCCAATCGGCGCTCGGTTCAGCGGCAGGGCACTGGGTCACGCCCAGCCTTTGATTTTCACACTGTTTCTCCACTGAATGCCACATCAAGTTAATCAGGGTTAACAATCTAGTGCCTTGCTAAGCACAGGACCCAGCGGCTCAGCGTGACCCAGCGCTGGTGACACAGATGGGGCGATAATCCTCACGCCCACGGGGAGGACGGGCCGTCGGCTCGGCACTAACACTAAACTGAAGCGAAGGCACCGGCGGACGAGTTTTTGGTTTCTGTGGAGTGGACTAACAGTTGTGATTCAGACGCTTTTGTTCAGGAAATATCCGCTGTGGGGAAAGTGTTTGCTTCTCGACTCGACACCGGTTGTCATACTCATCTTTCATTTTTGAAAGATTGTAACATCTCAGACATCTGTGGCACTAAGACACTGTTGTTCTTCCAAACACGCATTTTATTTCTTCTGTAAAACACAAAATATTACCATTGCCATGGTAGTTTATGTGTTACCCAGATCCCGGGTCAGACGTAACAACCCAGTGTTTGGGTAGTTTATGTGTTACCCAGATCCCGGGTCAGAGGTAACAACCCAGTGTTTGGGTAGTTTATGTGTTACCCAGATCCCGGGTCAGACGTAACAACCCAGTGTTTGGGTAGTTTATGTGTTACCCAGATCCTGGGTCAGACGTAACAACCCAGTGTTTGGGTAGTTTTTGTGTTACCCAGATCCCGGGTCAGACGTAACAACCCAGTGTTTGGGTAGTTTTTGTGTTACCCAGATCCCGGGTCAGACGTAACAGCCCAGTGTTTGGGTAGTTTTTGTGTTACCCAGATCCCGGGTCAGACGTAACAGCCCAGTGTTTGGGTAGTTTTTGTGTTACCCAGATCCCGGGTCAGACGTAACAGCCCAGTGTTTGGGTAGTTTTTGTGTTACCCAGATCCCGGGTCAGACGTAACAGCCCAGTGTTTGGGTAGTTTTTGTGTTACCCAGATCCCGGGTCAGACGTAACAGCCCAGTGTTTGGGTAGTTTGGGTGTTACCCAGATCCCGGGTCAGACGTAACAACCCAGTGTTTGGGTAGTTTATGTGTTACCCAGATCCCGGGTCAGACATAACAGCCCAGTGTTTGGGTAGTTTTTGTGTTACCCAGATCCCGGGTCAGACGTAACAACCCAGTGTTTGGGTAGTTTATGTGTTACCCAGATCCCGGGTCAGACGTAACAACCCAGTGTTTGGGTAGTTTATGTGTTACCCAGATCCCGGGTCAGACGTAACAACCCGGTGTTTGGGTAGTTTTTGTGTTACCCAGATCCCGGGTCAGACGTAACAGTCCAGTGTTTGGGTAGTTTTTGTGTTACCCAGATCCCGGGTCAGACGTAACAACCCAGTGTTTGGGTAGTTTATGTGTTACCCAGATCCCGGGTCAGACGTAACAACCCAGTGTTTGGGTAGTTTATGTGTTACCCAGATCCCGGGTCAGACGTAACAACCCAGTGTTTGGGTAGTTTATGTGTTACCCAGATCCCGGGTCAGACGTAACAACCCAGTGTTTGGGTAGTTTATGTGTTACCCAGATCCCGGATCAGACGTAACAACCCAGTGTTTGGGTAGTTTTTGTGTTACCCAGATCCCGGGTCAGACGTAACAGCCCAGTGTTTGGGTAGTTTTTGTGTTACCCAGATCCCGGGTCAGACGTAACAGTCCAGTGTTTGGGTAGTTTTTGTGTTACCCAGATCCCGGGTCAGACGTAACAGCCCAGTGTTTGGGTAGTTTTTGTGTTACTCAGATCCCGGGTCAGACGTAACAACCCAGTGTTTGGGTAGTTTATGTGTTACCCAGATCCCAGGTCAGACGTGAGAACCCAGTGTTTGGGTAGTTTATGTGTTCCCCAGATCCCGGGTCAGACGTAACAACCCAGTGTTTGGGTAGTTTATGTGTTACCCAGATCCCGGGTCAGACGTAACAGCCCAGTGTTTGGGTAGTTTTTGTGTTACCCAGATCCCGGGTCAGACGTAACAGTCCAGTGTTTGGGTAGTTTTTGTGTTACCCAGATCCCGGGTCAGACGTAACAGCCCAGTGTTTGGGTAGTTTTTGTGTTACTCAGATCCCGGGTCAGACGTAACAACCCAGTGTTTGGGTAGTTTATGTGTTACCCAGATCCCAGGTCAGACGTGAGAACCCAGTGTTTGGGTAGTTTATGTGTTCCCCAGATCCCGGGTCAGACGTAACAACCCAGTGTTTGGGTAGTTTATGTGTTACCCAGATCCTGGATCAGACGTAACAACCCAGTGTTTGGGTAGTTTTTGTGTTACCCAGATCCTGGATCAGACGTAACAACCCAGTGTTTGGGTAGTTTTTGTGTTACCCAGATCCCGGGTCAGACGTAACAACCCAGTGTTTGGGTAGTTTATGTGTTACCCAGATCCCGGGTCAGACGTAACAACCCAGTGTTTGGGTAGTTTATGTGTTACCCAGATCCCGGGTCAGACGTAACAACCCAGTGTTTGGGTAGTTTATGTGTGCCTCGATACAATCCTGTCTCTGAGGTCTACAGACAATCCCTTGGACTTCATGGCTTGGTTTGTGCTCTGACACGCACTGTTAACTGTGGGACCTTATATAGACAGGTGTGTGCCTTTCCGAATCATGTCCAATCACCTGAATTTACCACAGGTGGACTCCAATCAAGTTGTAGAAACATCTCAAGGATGATCAGTGGAAACAGGATGCACCGGAGCTTAATTTTGAGTGTCATGGCAAAGGCTGTGAATACTAATGTACAGGTGATTTTTTCAGTTTTTATTTTTATACATTTTCAAAGATTTCAAACAAACTTTCACGTTGTCATTAATAGGGTATTGTTTGTAGAATTTTGAGAAATAATTAATTTCATAAATTTTGGAATAAGGCTGTAACATAACAAAATGTGGAAAAAGTGAAGCGCTGTGAATACATTCCGGATGCACTGGAACTCATTTAAAATTATTAATTCATAATATGTACGGATTATTCAATTCAATTTGATGGGATTTTACTATTATTTGAAATGCGTAAATCTTGAAAAAAGGCTTTAAAAAAAATGTCAGTGTATGTTTAGGTAAACTATCCATTAATATGCAATATGCAAATTAAAATGCAAATAATTTTGCATTTTTTTGTCGTTATAACAATGTTATGCTGTTTTAGTTTAAAAGAAAGTTAAATATAATTCATTTTATATTACAGAGTTTGACTTTCAAAATCACTGTTAAATTGTGGTAAAATATTTAATAATAAAAATAATAATAATGTTCAGCTTGGACTTTAATGAAGAAAATGTCAAAGGAAACTTTTTTGATAATATAAAAGTTATTTAATAATAATAATAATAATAATAATAATAATAATAATTTAAAAGAGACTTTACAAAGTTAAATTCAGCATAATTGCATCCAAACGTCTTTACGGCACTCATGCCTTTTCCCCCCTAAAATTTTAAGTCCACTCGACATTCCCTCATCTTCCTGCTACCATAATCCATGATTTTCAATATTCATATGCACATCCATTATCGAGGAGGATATTCAACTACAGCCCTCAATCGCACGTCACCGCACTTCCAGTAAATGTCCCGCTGGATTATTTAAAGGGTTTTTTTCAGGCAGTGACACTTACTTGATTTACAACTCTTAAAAGCATCATCCAACACTATTGTATAATCTTAATATTTCATAAAGTATAGTGAAGTGCACTCGGCGATATATTTTTAAAGTCTTAGTCATAGTGGCGTTTTTGACATTATAAAGTGCGTAAACTGAAAACGGAGAGGTTGACAGAAAGCACACAAAATGGCGCTTGCGAAGTCGCTTGTGCACGAGGTCAAACTTCGGTCAGATCTCAGATGAGCTAACAAAATCGGTTATTTCTCCCGTGTTTATTAAATGCTAAAACTGTATAAACCCAAACAAACCCAAATACGAACTCTCGTTGTCCCTATGAAAGAATTGAGCGAGGTTCATCTGAAGTTCATCTGTCTGGTATCATAGGTTTACATGGCCAAGAATAAAGGCTGATTTTTTCATTTGGTTTTTTTGGGGGGCTCAAAACTCATCACAGACTGTCATGTCAGCTATGACGTGACATTTTCTGAACTTCTGACCCCGATCGCCGGGTCATCGTTCGGTCAGACCCCTCCTGCGGGCCAGGACTTGGTTCTCTAAAATATATCCGAAATACCTCGCCATTGCCAACACGCCGTGTTTTCGCCCCTTCATAACCAGCCCCCTCCTCCGTCTAGAATCAGAGTTCACAGAAAGGCCAGCCAATCTGCCCCGCCCCCAAACATCTTTGCTCCGCCCATCGTTAAGCGCCTCCCGATGCGTGACGGTCCGTCAGACAGAAACAGCGCCCCCTGTTGTTCGGAGCTGGAAAATCTTGCAGACCATTACTTTACTAATTACATTATTACAGAACAACAGACTATTCCTATATTTGTTCAATATTTCAACATGATTTTATGGATGATCTTTCTAATATAATATAACTTTTTATATTCATTTATACTTCACTGTTAGAGCCCCGTGTAATTTACAAATAACAAATAAAATTCAGCATTTAAGTCTTGAGATTAAGCCTCATTATTAATATTTGTTATCGAAAATATTCTTAAATATTTCACTTCCAAAATATTCTGTCTGCTTAAAAATACGACCTATAATATTCAACAGGCGATTTAAAAGGCAAGCACGGTATTTTTCTTTAAGTAGTACAATTCAAATAGCTATACATTTGCCATTATTTAACTTCATCTAAATTGTTTTGCATATAATATAATTTATAATGAAATTAACAAATATATATTTTTACAAACAACAACTAAAATTCAGCATTTAAGTCTAATGCATATTAATATTTGTTATTGAAAATATTCTTAAATATTATATTTAAATGTTGCATATGTTTTAGGAGAACTAATTTGCACACGAAATATAAATATCAATGCTATACTATTATTGTAGCTCCAACTTTACACACTGCAAAATAAGTTTGTTTCTTACTTGGTATTTTTGTCTTATTTTCCATTACAAATATCTACACATTTTTAATGTCTTGAGTCATTTTGCTTCCCAACTAAATGTATTTTGATTATATATATTAAATATATATATATGGTTTTATTTGACAAAATTAGACTTAATATCTAATGTCATTTAGCATCTCAAGTAACTGTATCTTAATTTAAGAATGTTTAAGATATTTGTGCTGGAAAACAAAAATATATAAAGTCTATAACTGATTCTCTGTCTCAAACAAAAGAAAAAAGCTATGCAAATATATGAAGGATTTTTGTTTGAGAAACAGAGAATCAGTTATAATATATTTTTTTGCAGTGCACTGAAACGACGTTACACCTACAGATGCGCAGCAAAATCTGGGATTATTTTTTAATTTAATCCTAGAAATAACAGAAAATTTGAGATTTTAGAAAAATGTTAAACAAAGAAACATTGAGACATAAATGAAAGATTCTGCAATACAAGATGCGCTGTGGAACATTTCTCAAATCTTGCTGGAAAACATGAACATCTGGTTATTTTTTTCAGTTCAACCTTTATGGAAAAAAATGAATGACAAATGTATTTGAAATAAAAAAAAGCTTGTTGAATTGCAGTAATTGAAAAAAGAAATGCATTGCATTAACCGTGCTTGCATTTTAATGCATTGCATTATGGGTTGGGTTATGGTTGTATATTTAAACTGTGAATATTTCAATTCAAAACATTCACACATTGTCATTAAACATGTCTGTTTAAAAATACGACCTATAATATTCAACAGGCGATTTAAAAGGCAAGCACGGTATTTTTCTTAAAGTAGTACCATTCAAAAAGCTATACATTTGCCATTCATTTACTCCCATAAACTTTTCATTTAAATTGCTTTGCATATAATATAATTTATAATGAAATTAACAAATAGAAATTTTAAAGAAGTTTACATACTGAGTATATAGAGTCTTTGCAAATTAATATTATCAAAATAAATGTTTTTTATATATGTGATTTATTATTTTTGATAATAACTATATATTTATAATTTTTATGTGAACATTATTATTCTTATAAAGAGAAACATCCTAAAAAGAACAGGGGGAAAAGAGATTTGTAACAGAAGTGAATCATCCAAATGTAGCCGGCCCAGGATTTTTCCACGGTCAGTTTATTAAGAGGCATGGGATAAAAATAGGTTTCATGGGAGAAAAACATAATAGAAAACAAAAAAGAAAAGAAGAGACGTGAAAGCCTGTCTTTGTCAAGAAGCACCTGCATGATCCCCACCGGAGAGATGACGAGTCAAACAGGGAATTTTCTGGCCGACACGGATTCCATTACTTCCGGCATGAAACAGAAAATGTTCAAATATATTTCTGAAGCTACACTCTAAGAACGCTGGGTCGTTTTAACCCAACCGTTGGGTTTAAAAATGTAAAAATTAAAACCAATGGTTGTGTTTGTCCATATTTGACCCAAACATGGGTTAAAACGACCCAGCATTCTTAGAGTGCATTTACTTATTTAATTAAAGAGCATCGTCTTGGATAAATCATATTTTATATTAATAAACCCATTAGATAAATTGAATGTCAAATAAAAATATGACAAAAATAAAGTTAAAACGACTTTCAAAACACAGACATATTTGCACTAAAAACTTAAAATTAAACTAAATTAATAAACATAAATAAATAAATGTTTTTTCCACAAAGCTATATGTCCGACCACACGCTTAAATTATGCAAATTCATGACACGCATTATGACACGCATATTAAAACAAAAATAACATTCGTTCTACGTTTGCTAATGACAAAATATTTTGTTATAAATAACGAACAAAACCATAAAGTCATGACATGCAAATTTAAAAATGAAAACCAATATTTTTTATTATTATTATTTATATTATTAATGTTCAATATTATTTTCCATATATATATATATATATATGGGTGTCCATATTTAATTCAAACATGGGTTAAAACAACCCAGCATTTTTTTAGAGTGTATTTATTTATTTAATTAAAGAGCATTATGTGTAATATTTTTATATTAATAAACCCATCAGATAAATTGAATGTCAAGTAAAAATCTGTGTGACCAATGTAAATTAATCAGAAGTTAAAACGACTTTCAAAACACAATAAGATATACAGTATATTTGCACTAAAAACAAAATTAATAAACATAAAAAATAAATAAATATTGTTGTTTCCACTTAAAGCTATATGTCCGACCACACGCTTAAATTATGCAAATTCATGACACGCATTATGACACGCATATTTAATATGTTAAAACAAAAATTACATTCGTTCTACGTTGGCTAATGACAAAATATTTTGTTATTAACGAACAAAACCATAAACTATAAAGTCATTCTTATAAACATTGACAGTGATGTTGTTGTACAGTAGTGATATTAGCAATATTTTACCATCAGCCAGTGTAGAAGAGAAAGAGAGACAGCAAATGACTGTGGATTCAGAAAAACCTCAATATTTCCCATTGTGGAAGGTTTTCTCTGGGTGAAGGACGTCCTCTAGTGTACACTTGATGTACTGCTGTATCCTATACATACAGGACAATAATCTCAGTCTAATGTTGAATCTGTACAAACATCATCGGATGTTTTAGCTTTTATTTTCTGACTATAATACATTTGCACGTCCCTATTAAACACCAATCCATTATTAAAGGGTTATTTCTAAAATAAAATAATGACAGGTTTTGTCAAGGTCAAGTCATCTTGTTTGATTCATTTTAGAATTAAATATACGAATATTATCCCTGATAAACAATCTCATATTCAATCCTGGAGCATTCAACCCCAAAACATTTCGGATGTAACAGGGTTTACAAAGTATTTTTGAGAAAGACAATGTATTTTTTCCAAATATAATCCACATTTCTTATGGTATTTTGGCTGAGGTGGTCAAATATGTCTTTTTGGAATCAGCAGTAAAATAAAATTAAATGCATCAAAAATAAATCCTGAAGTTCATCATTTCAAAAATGCATCAGTAATAATATCTCTTTTATTCAATCAGCAACATAACCCCAAAATATATTGTCCTAAACTTAAAGCATTAATCTCTTTATTACTATAAAAACATCATGACACGCATTAACGGGTTTTCCCTCTGAATGTGGCCTGTTCGTTCTTAAATCATAAAACATTGGATCTACTGCAATTTCCATAGGAAATATAGTAGAAATGCACATTTATAAAAGAGTCTTTGCCTTGATCAAACCTCCGCACAGAGCAGAGATGAAGACCAGCCCAAACACCCCCCTCCTGGTGTCCGTTCGTTTGTAGTTTTGGTCTTACCCCAGTCCTGAAGGCTCTTATTTCTGCCCCTGCAGTGAACGCAGATTCTCTTCACGTGTTAGTGAATACATCCCAGACTGCTTACAAAAGATTTACTGCAGTCAGTGTTTCAGTAAACAGCTCGCTCACCAACAACGGCACATTCTAGAAACCAAGAAAGACAATTGTTAAAATGATAAACTATATAAGTGACCCTGGGCCACAAAACCATAAAGATGTATACATGACCTGAACGCTGAATAAATGAGCTGATGTGTGGTGTGTTAGGATAGGACAATATTTGAAAATCTGGAATCTGAGGGTGCAAAAACATCGAAATATTGAGAAAATCTCCTTTAAAGTTGTCCAAATGAAGTCCTTAGCAACGCATATTACTACTAATAATACATTTCTGATATATTTACGGTAGGAAATGTACAAAATATCTTCAAGGAACATGATCTTAATATCCTAATGATTTTTGGCATAAAAGAAAAATGGATAATTTTGACCCGTACAGTGTATTGTTGGCTATTGCCACACATATACCCGTGAGACGCAGGACTGGTTTTGAGCTGCAGGGTCACATATATTCCATTTTATGACATAAAATAAATAAATAAATAGATAAAATTATGTATTTATTTATGTTTCTGCTTGTTGGTTGTACCACATGACTTTGATTTGGTGGAGAAATATTAAGGAGCAATTAATCAATTTTGTAAAGATATATCATTTTTTCCCCCTTAAAAATAAAAACATTTACCAAACTACTTAATCAGGGTTTCTTTTCAATACTTTTGTGCTTTTAATATCAAAATTTATTTTAATTAATTACTTAAACATGTTCATCATAGAAGAGTTGTATTTAAGTCGCTGAACACATTTAAATTGAATAAATTAGTATATCCCATGCATCCCTATGCAATATGCTCAGCTTGACCTTACAGCTCCCCTTTGTCATAAATATTTGACAGGAAATGGGAAAGTTATGTTTATAAAATTAGGGGAGAAAAATACTAAACAACATTATTATAACTGTACGACTTGACGAAAAGCGTGATTAAGTCACGCGACTTAAAATGGACCTATTATGCCCCTTTTCACAAGATGTAAAATAAGTCTCTGATGTCCCCAGAGTGGGTGTGTGAAGTTTCAGCTCAAAATACCCCACAGATCAATTATTACAACATGCACAAAATGCCCCTTTTTGGGTGGAAGCAAAAACACACTGTTTTCGTGTGTGTATCTTTAAATGCAAATTAGCTGCTGCTCCCCGCCCCTCTGTCCGCAAGGTGTTGAGATGTGTGCCAGGCAACCCATAACCCGTGTTTTTCCAACCTTCTACCCGTGAAAGTGTACTGGAGCGGCAGTCAAACCGGTGACTTCCCACCCGTGAACTCGTACTAGATCGATGTGCTCCCAGTTACGCGCTCAGACGTCACATAGCCCGCGAAACAACAATGGCAGCCCCTACGGATGCGGTGTTTATGAAAGTCGTACATTAAAAATAGTTCATTAAAATAAGGTATTGCTCTAACGTTATTTATCCGCAAATGTTATGCATTATCCGCAGCTTTTCTAGCGTTAGCTAGTTTTCAGTCCATTAATTGCAAGAATAAATGAAGACCAAATACGTTTCCAAATATCCAAATAACGTAAAATAAAAGTTTAACAGCTTCTCTTGCCTTATGCGCCGTTTTTTCTCCTCCGTTTCCCTCAAATAACCAAGGAGTAAGCAGCTTTGGCGATAGAAATGATTGTAAATGAGCATAAGCCCGTTACGGTCCGCCATGCTGTGTTTACATCTAGCTCCCACAATTCCTTGCGCTCAGGCAGTTTGGCGTGACTTTGCCTGGAACGCTACAGAGTCGTGAGTCGTGGCTTGAAGTCGTAACTTATGGGCTCAAAAACCTGCCTGGAACGCAGCATGTTTTTGAAAAGTTAAGCTTCTTTCAGTGTTAATTTCGTTGAGAATCATTTTCACCATAATTTTTTTTTTTTTTTAAGTGTTGGATGACAGTAGGAAAATCTACTGTCATTTTCGTCCACGAATAAAAACGAGAGGAAAATGTTAGAGAGGGACGATTAGGGAAGAGATCCCGTCAGAACTGATGTCCTGTGTAACAGATGCACACATGTGAACTGTAACGTGCGGATCTAACGGCGGGAAAACACGGCACTGTTGAGCCTCTACAGGCTCACGCGACAGCGCTTCAGAGCGGCTCAATCAATGAATAACACACATTTATGCCAGGTAACTGTTGAACTAATGCTGAGGAATAATGACAATGTTTACTTTACGATGTTTATATAGTAATATGTTTTAGACTGTTGTAACAATGCATATTTTATCTCCCTCATCTGAACTTGAGCAGCTGCAATAGTAAAGCGTAGACATTTCAAAATAAGAGTCAATGTGTATCTGAAAGGTGACATTGTTGCATTCTGTTAAATAGCATGTAGTATACAGTATATAGTGCACAGTATTGCTCTCATTAAGTGAGTACCTGTGTCAGTCTTCAGATTCAGCATCCGTCGGACTGTCCACTGTTACAGGCTCCACCAGACGCTCATAGGACACCACCATCATGATCTGCCAATCATTCATCAGGAGTTATACTTTAACCACAGAGATGATGTCTTCAATGTGTGTTCTCACAAACAAGGACTCACGGTAAGCAGGGCAAGCAGACCCATCATCACCCCCATCATCACATAAAGGTCAGAGGTCAGACCACCGGCCCAGAGAGGACCGAAGATAGTGGCCAGTCCTCCGACAGAGCGGCGAATCCCCTGACTGAATCCTGAGAACAAACAAACAAGGCCTTCGCCTAAGCAAACACTGACTAGCGAACCAGAAAAACTAGAAAAGTTTGTCAAGATGAACTTTGCTTGACAAAGCCTTGCCTAAAAGCTGAAAAGAGCCTGAGAGTTCTTTACATTAGCACATTCTTTACACATTAGCACAATTTCGAAGGAATTTTGAGACAATAAAGGCCCATTGTCTGTGGTCAATAGTGTAGTGATGTATGAAGCACAGCTCACACTGAAGTCACTTTCACACCGCACGGAAATCACTAATCAAGTGCAATCTTATTAAAATTACTGGATTTCGCCGCTGAAAAATGGTAAATGTGACCACGCCTTAAATGTTCAGAGTTGTTTTAGGCAATTTCTGTGTTTCTATGGTGTTGCTAAAGTCTCTTGAATGATTGCTATTAGAGGTCGACCGTTTCATCGGTTTTGCTGATTAATCGGGACCGATAGCTGATTGGAGTGGAACAATCGGTTATCGGCAAAAATCAATACCGTTAGTTTTTCCGGGTTGCGTCCGTTGCTGGAGCGGCTGCGCTGTCATTACACAGTACGTGAGCGCTGAGAAGGGTCTGCTGGCATTATTTATAATTATATATTGGCCCCGTTGTTAGCCCTGGCTCTCACTGACCCAACGATGCAAATCGGCTATTGTGTGAAAGAACGTAGCTTGACAGTTGCTGAAGTATTCTGAGTGGTTTGTAGGGAGGTGCTGGGGTTTTCAGTGTTGCTATAGCGTTGCTGAGGTGTCTTGAGTATATTCCATTATGTCTATGAAGTATATTCCACTGGGTTGTTTCTAAGATGTTCTGAGTAGTTACAAGTGCGTTGCTAAGGTCATCTGAGGGCTTGATGTTGCTTAATGGTTGCTAAGTGGTTCTGAGTGAGTTCTTAGTTTCTAAGGCATTGCTAAGCATTTGAAATTAGTTTTGAGTGGTTGCTAGGGAGTTTCTGGATGGATGTATGAAAGACAGACGGACGGATAGATAGATAGAAGACAGACAGATAGATAAACCGATCAGGCATAACATTATGACCTAATATTGTGTTGGTCCCCCTTTTGATGCCAAAACAGCCCTGACCAGTCAAGACATGGACGCCACTAGACCCCTGAAGGTGTGCTGTGGTATCTGGCACCAAAATGTTTCAGCGGTGGACAGGGGTCAGCATGGGCACCCTGACTGGTCAGCGGCTATGCAGCCCCATACGCAACAAACTGAGATGCTCTGTGTATTCTGACACCTTTCTATCAGAACCAGCATTAACTTCTTGAGCAATTTGAGCTCCAGTAGCTCGTCTGTTTGATCGGACCACACGGGCCAGCCTTCGCTCCCCACGTGCATCAATGAGCCTTGGCCGCCCATGACCCTGTCTCCGGTTCTCCACTGTTCCTTCCTTGGAGCACTTTTAATAGATCCTGACCACTGCAGACCGGGAACACCCCACAAGAGCTGCAGTTTTGGAGATGCTCTGACCCAGTCGTCTAGCCATCACAATTTGGCCCTTGTCAAACTCGCTCAAATCCTTACGCTTGCCCATTTTTCCTGCTTCTAACACATCAACTTTGAGGACAAAATATTCACTTGCTGCCTAACACCGTGTCCTAACTACACGCGACACCGCGACATGCGATAAAAGGCATCTTTTCCTAGTTAATTCGAGTTTTTGTCCTAACCAGCCACAACAAATTTTAGAAACGGTTTCTATTTCTGCAACGTCGCGGCTGGAACAACAACACAAAACATGGCAATGATAATCTCAGGTAATGTTTATGTGCTTTATTTAATGTTGAAAGCATGTAATATGACTTTGAATATCATTTAGTCCTCCTAAGTCAACAACGGATAATTCACCTCAGATCTTGAAATTAAACAAATGGAAACAAGAACGTTCAAACTGTGAACAAACAAGTGTATTCTATGACAAAGATCAGTATGTATTTTTAGTAATGTTTAAATGGTGTAATATTTGTGAATTTGATTATGTACTTATCCATTTCCTTGCGAGTGCCGTCAAAATTTTTCTCTGGTGCCATACACTTGCCGTGAGAGCCCGCCCACACGCTGTTCTGATTGGCTGTGGTTTTTGATTGATTTGGCGCATCTCATAGTCACGTCGCATCTGGTGTGGACAGACAAGTTGCTTGTCGCTGGAGTCTTATCGCGTCGCGTGTAGTTAGGACATGGTGTAATATATCCCACCCACTAAGAGGAGCCGTGATGAAGAGATAATCAGTGTTATTCACTTCACCAGTCAGTGGTCATAATGTTATGCCTGATTGATGTAGATAGACGGATGGACAGATAGATGGATTTATTTTTTACTACTATGTTCTTAGGCCTGACCTTGCGTCTTCTGTGATGTTATTTTGGAGAAGAGAGACACCTGGGCAACCGCCACAAAAGGGAGGCCCAGGACCTGAAGGAAAACACCAATGATGAACTCTGCCAGCTGCCACGCAAATCCACCTGAACCGAAGAAACATCTGTGAGCTGTGCGGGATTGTACAGCTTATAACCACAACATCCAAAGCGGTATGTTGTGTCTTACCCTGAGGATTGGCCAGGAAGATCAGGCACCAGACGCAGGAGATATTGCAGAGGATGAGGCCGACGGCCAGCACGACTCGCTCCGCCACGCGCTTGCTCAACCAGCGCACGAACAGGAAGCCAGCGATCACCTCCACGCCACACACACAGTACATGATGCTGTTCTCCAACTCGCCGAAGTTAAAGAACTTCTGCGTCAGAGGAGTCACCATCGTCTAGAGTGATATCACATCAAATATTGCACGCAATAAATAGCCATAAAAAGAGTGGAAGTGATTTCCATAAGCTATAAACATATGTATGCATTTTATTTTCTAAATGAATTACTGAATTTAAAATGAGGCAACAAATTGAATGAAGAAGCAGCAAAAATGTAGTCAATTTAAATGTTTTAAATCTCAACTATTTAAAGTATTTAATTTATATCTGTTGCATTATATTAAATAAATTAACTTGCATTTTATGGACAAACTGCTGCTATACTGCAAAATTAAAACTTTGTTTTGATTGCATAATTAGTTAAAAATGTATGATGAAGTTTATTTAGGTTTCACACAAAACTTAATCTAAATTACAATTCAATAAATTCCACTAAGTGTCATTTCAATTCAAAGTCCTGCGGGAATGTCTGTGTGTATGAGTGTGTGTTTGTGAGTGTGCGTGTATGCAAGTGTGTGTATATGAGTGTGTGTGTAAGAGTGTGTGTGTAAGAGTGTGCGCGTGTGTGTGTGAGTGTGAGTGAGTCTAAGTGTAAGTGTGCGCGCACGCGAGTGTGTGTGCGCGAGTGTGAGAGTGTGTATGTGTCTGTGTGTGTGCGCGCAAGTGTGTGTGTGTGTGTGTGTGTGAGTGAGTGTGTGTGAAAGTGTGAGTGTGAGAGAGTGAGTGTGTGAGTGAATGTGTGAGTGTGAGTGAGTGTGTGTGTATAAGTGTGTGTTTAAGTGTGAGTGTGTGTGTGAGTGTGTATGAGTGTGTTTGTGAGTGTGTGTATGTGAGAGTGTGTGTGTTTGTGAGTGTGTGTGTGTGTGTTTGTGAGTGTGTGTGTGTGAGAGTGTGTGAGAGTGTGTGTGTTTGTGAGTGTGTGTGAGAGTGTGTGTGAGAGTGTGTGTGAGAGTGTGTGTATGTGTGTGTGCGCGAGTGTGTGTATGTGTGTGTGCGCGTGCGTGCGTGCGTTTGTGTGAAAGTGTGAGAGTGTGAGTGAGTGTGTGAGTGAGTGAGTGTGAGTGTGTGTGCGTGTGTGCGAGTGTGTGCAAGTGTGTGCGTGTGTGTGTGTGTGTGTGCGCGAGTGTGAGAGTGTGTATGTGTGTGTGAGTGAAAGTGTATGAGTAAAAGTGTATAAGTGTGTGTTTAAGTGTGAGTGTGTTTAAGTGTGAGTGTGTGTGTGTGAGTGAGTGAGTGAGTGAGTGAGTGAGTGAGTGAGTGAGTGAGTGAGTGTGAGATAGTGAGTATGTGAGTGAGTGTGAGTGTGTGTTTGTGAGTGTGCGTGTGTATGTGTGAGTGAGTGTGAGAGTGTGTATGTGTGTGTGAGTGAAAGTGTGAGTGTGAGAGTTAATGTGTATAAGTGTGTGTAAGTGTGAGTGTGTGAGTGTGAGTGTGTGTGTGAGTGTGTGTGTGAGTGTGTGAGTGAGTGTGTGAGTGAGTGTGTGAGTGTGATAGTGAGTATGTGAGTGAGTGTGAGTGTGTGTTTGTGAGTGTGCGTTTGTGAGTGTGCGTGTGTATGTGTGAGTGAGTGTGAGTGAGTGTGTGAATGAGTGTGTGTTTGTGAGTGTGCGTGTATGTGAGTGTGCGTGTATGTGAGTGTGTGTTTGTGAGTGTGTGTATATGAGTGTGTGTTTGTGAGTGTGTGTATGCGAGTTTGTGTGTAAGAGTGTGTGTGCGTGTGTGTGCGTGTGTGAGTGAGTCTAAGTGTGAGTGTGTGCGCGAGTGTGAGAGTGTGTATGTGTCTGTGTGTGTGCGCGCAAGTGTGTGTGTGTGTGCGCGCGTGCGTGAGAGTGTGTATGTGTGTGTGTGTGTGTGTGAGAGTGTCTAAGTGTGAGTGTGTGTGTGCGCGAGTGTGAGAGTGTGTATGTGTGTGTGAGTGAAAGTGTGAGTGTGAGTTAATGTGTATAAGTGTGTGTTTAAGTGTGAGTGTGTGTGTGTGTGTGTGTGTGTGAGTGAGTGTGAGTGAGTGTGAGTGAGTGTGAGTGAGTGTGAGTGTGAGAGAGTGAGTGTGAGAGAGTGAGTGTGAGAGAGTGAGTGTGAGAGAGTGAGTGTGAGAGAGTGAGTGTGAGAGAGTGAGTATGTGAGTGAGTGTGTGTTTGTGAGTGTGAGTGCGTGTTTGTGAGTGTGAGTGCGTGTTTGTGAGTGTGAGTGCGTGTTTGTGAGTGTGAGTGCGTGTTTGTGAGTGTGAGTGCGTGTGTATGTGTGAGTGAGTGTGAGTGAGTGTGTGAGTGTGAGTGTGTTTGTGAGAGTGTGTATGCGAGTTTGTGTGTGAGAGTTTGTGTGTGAGTGAGTGTAAGAGTGTGTGTAAGAGTGTGTGTGCGAGTGTGAGTGAGTCTAAGTGTGAGTGTGCGCGCACGCGAGTGTGTGTGCGCGAGTGTGAGAGTGTGTATGTGTCTGTGTGTGTGCACGCAAGTGTGTGTGTGTGTGAGTGCGCGCGAGTGTGTGTGTGTGTGTGTGTGCACGTGCGTGAGAGTGTATGTGTGTGTGTGTGTGTGTGTGAGAGAGTGTCTAAGTGTGAGTGTGTGTGTGCGCGAGTGTGAGAGTGTGTGTGTGTGTGTGCGTGTGCGTGTGCGAGTGTGTGTGTGTGAGAGAGTGAGTGAGTGAGTCTAAGTGTGAGTGTGCGCGCACACGAGTGTGTGCGCGAGTGTGAGAGTGTGTATGTGTCTGTGTGTGTGCGCGCAAGTGTGTGTGTGTGTGCGCGCGTGCGTGAGAGTGTGTATGTGTGTGTGTGTGTGCGCGAGTGTGAGAGTGTGTATGTGTGTGTGAGTGAAAGTGTGAGTGTGAGTTAATGTGTATAAGTGTGTGTTTAAGTGTGAGTGTGTGTGTGTGTGTGTGTGTGTGTGAGTGAGTGTGAGTGAGTGTGAGTGAGTGTGAGTGAGTGTGAGTGAGTGTGAGAGAGTGTGAGTGAGTGTGAGTGTGTGTTTGAGTGTGAGTGTGTGTTTGTGAGTGTGAGTGCGTGTTTGTGAGTGTGAGTGCGTGTGTATGTGTGAGTGAGTGTGAGTGAGTGTGTGAGTGTGAGTGTGTGTTTGTGAGTGTGTGTATGCGAGTTTGTGTGTGAGAGTTTGTGTGTGAGTGAGTGTAAGAGTGTGTGTAAGAGTGTGTGTAAGAGTGTGTGTAAGAGTGTGAGTGAGTCTAAGTGTGAGTGTGCGCGCACGCGAGTGTGTGTGCGCGAGTGTGAGAGTGTGTATGTGTCTGTGTGTGTGCACGCAAGTGTGTGTGTGTGTGAGTGAGTGAGTGAGTGAGTGAGTGAGTGAGTGAGTGAGTGAGTGAGTGAGTGAGTGCGCGCGAGTGTGTGTGTGTGCGCGCGTGCGTGAGAGTGTGTATGTGTGTGTGTGTGAGAGTGTCTAAGTGTGAGTGTGTGGGTGCGCGAGTGTGTATGTGCGTGTGAGTGAAAGTGTGAGTGTGAAAGAGTGAGTGTGTGAGTTAATGTGTATAAGTGTGTGTGTGTGTGTGAGTGAGTGAGTGAGTGAGAGTGAGTAAGTGAGTGAGTGAGTGAGTGAGTGTGAGTGTGAGAGAGTGTGAGTGTGTGATAGTGAGTATGTGAGTGAGTGTGAGTGTGTGTTTGTGAGTGTGCGTGTGTATGTGTGAGTGAGTGTGAGTGAGTGTGTGAGTGTGTGTGTATGTGTGTGTTTGTGAGTGTGTGTATGCGAGTTTGTGTGTGAGAGTTTGTGTGTGAGAGTTTGTGTGTAAGAGTGTGTGTGCGAGTGTGAGTGAGTCTAAGTGTGAGTGTGCGCGCACGTGAGTGTGTGTGCGCGAGTGTGAGTGTGTATGTGTCTGTGTGCGTGCGCGCAAGTGTGTGTGTGTGTGAGTGCGCGCGAGTGTGTGTGTGTGTGTGTGTGTGCACGTGCGTGAGAGTGTATGTGTGTGTGTGTGTGTGTGTGAGAGAGTGTCTAAGTGTGAGTGTGTGTGTGCGCGAGTGTGAGAGTGTGTGTGTGTGTGTGTGTGCGTGTGCGTGTGCGTGTGCGTGTGCGAGTGTCTGTGTGTGAGAGAGTGAGTGAGTGAGTGAGTGAGTGAGTGAGAGCGTGTGAGTGAGTGAGAGCGTGTGTGTGAGTGTGAGTGTACCTCCAGAGCAGTCTGATTAAACAGTGTGATGAACTGAGCCGCCAGCAGCACCACCACCTCCTCTCTGAGGAACTCTGAAAGGAAAGACAATCAAACACACAAATGTACATTAAGCCAAACCGAATCCCATAGAGTAACTTTACAGTACAATGACCAGGATTCCAGATTCAATTTATATCAAATGAGAATCAAACTGATCCGAGCATTTATTGTGTTTCTGCAGCACCAAAAAAACCTCTTATAAGCTAAGATCATTCAGTTGTAAAGAAGCTTTTAAAGTCTAACACATTCTACAGTAATCATATTAGTGTACTAAAACAATTTGTCTGCTTATAATTTTAAAATAAAAAATAAGATAGTAACAGTTTCATTAGAAAAAGGCGCATTTAAAACTTCAATTGACCGATTAAAAATGAATTACCATTCAATAAATTCCACTTAATGTCATTTCAATTCAAAATTCTGTAGTGATTCCAATTCAAATCTAAATCAATTTATATTCAAATCCATTCAAATTCCAGTTCAACATTCTGTAAATCAAAACTGTTAAATTTAAATTCAAATTCAAATTCAAATTAAATTCAAATCAATTCAAATAAAAAAAAAACTCCCCATTATAGATTTGTAATATTTAATGGGACACAAAATTTGTCTTATTTTCAGCTAACAAGGCTTCATTAACCCTTTCATACCCAAGTTTAAAATATTCTAGCTGAGCCCCCAGCGTTTCCATGGCGACGCGTCATGCTTGTCACGTGACACACCACAGCCACAATAGCGTGTATGACATATGTATTGTTTTTATTTCGTTTTTCCTTTTCTATTCAAAATATTAACTTGCTAACTATATTTATAACTAGAACTATCTGATAATCAGATTCTCAAATATGTGGATGTGAATGCGTTTAAACACCTTTATTATGATCATATTAGCTGATCTATAACGCGTAATGGGTGCCACCATGTTTGCTTATATTTTTCTGTATAGTAATATGCAGCCATGTGCCTTCTCTGATGATGAGGGCGGGGCAACCTGTCACTCACATGAGCTCCACCAATAGCAAACCACTGTAACGACAGACAAATCAGACACATAATTACTTGCTACATTTAACAAATATGCTTTAAATGCTTTATGCTTAGTAACAGACCTTCCCCCAAGAGCACAGAAAAGGTCTCCGTTACCAGGGCTACCATCAGATAAGACTTGGTTTATGACCTAAAGGAATTTGCAGAGAGCTGTGATTGTCACTTGAGTCTTTTTGAAAAGGACAAATAAAACTATCTTAAACTCATACCACCTGTATATAACCACTTGAGAAATATATAAACATATATCCATCTCATGATTTTGCTTTTATAGGGTTTGGTCTATGTATTAATTCAATCTCTATTGGATTTATGTTTCAGAATTGCATACTATGGTTAACGAAAATCATGTGTATGGCATGTTTGGTGTCGACGAAGTTGCAATTTAAAGATCTGAATGATTGTGTATATATGTCTACCTGTGCAACATATTAGTATTACAAGAATCTTTAATAGTTCCTTCATCAGCAACCAATCTGCTTGAGACAAAGGATCGTAAAAAGTTCCCTCCGAAAGCCTGAATACGATTGGCTCTCTGACTGACTCTCTTGCAGACCTTTTAAAGAGATGCACAGATCCGCCCCCTCTCTCCTCTTCTCTCCCTGGAACAAAACGACACGTCACCTTGGCTGTCTCTCAGCCGGCCAGCAGGCCAGGCCGATAAGGCCAACACACACACACACACACACACACACACACACACAGAGCCATGTGCGTGTGTGGGACAGGAAGCCCGATGCCACCACATGGCCAGTGGGCCAGCAGGCCCAACACCTCACGCCATTTACAACTTCCTCAACCTCAACGGAGTCGAAATAACCATGCAAGCTTATCATTTCTTCTTCAATCGATGCAGAAGAAATCGATCGCCACTTCAACACCATCGGACCGAACTATCAAAACTTTCTCCTGCGATTTCACCTCAGACGGTCTTCGACAGCTCAGGCTAAATGCAAGTAACGTACGACATCGCTGTGTAGTTAGTAAAACTGTAAACCCCTTTGTTCAGACAAAGGGGCTTGTAGTCAATGATGGTTTCTCCCAGGTGCTTAAATGTTTGGTTCTGACTCCCTGCCTGCAAACAAATTGTCACTTAAATGATCGATCTTGTTATGTGCTCCAAGCGCTGTAAATTGAAGCAAGAATTATTTTTCTGTGGCCATGAAAAATATCCTTCTCTTAGAATTAATTAATAATCAATACTAAGCGTTCACAGGATGAGCTGATTGATTGTAATGTTAATGTAGCTAAATCAAGTTAATCTCATTAACATTCAAATATTCATAAATAATCACAAGTTTCCCCTCTGAGCTAATTCGCTACACCACAACATCCAATCAATTCCCCATAGACAAAATCAAGCCCCGCCCTACATTTGTTCTTTTTTGAGAAGCGTTTCACTCGGATATACAGCACAATAGAGAAGAACTGCAACTTCCCTTTCATGCTGACTTTAAGACAGACAGACTTGTTCTAAATGCTAATATTTCAGATTTTGAGAATACGTAATCGGTCACCTCTGCTAGCACTGAAGTTCTTGATGGGACTGGAGCTGACGTCCACCGGTGGAGGTGAAGGTGGAGGGGAAACATGAGTCACATCGCCATTGGCCATTGAAGAGGCTCTGGACTGGACACTTGTGACCGCCCCGTATGACCCAGTGAGCTCATTTGGCCCAACCAAAGGTCTGCCCTCTTCGTTGTCCTCCTCTTCTTCCTCCTCCACCTCTTCCCGCACCGCTCCGTTCCTCTGATGCCTATCGTCTTGAGGAGTGAAGTCCCAGTACATGAACCCGACTACAAACTGAAGGAGGATCCACAGCAGGCACATGAAGAGCTGAAACAAAGCAAGTCCGTTTAGGTTACGTCCATGGACGCGTCAAACAATGCCGACTGGGACGCTTCAGTGTCTTACCCCTGGGGAAGTGTATTTGTTCACTGTAAAAGGGCCGACCTGGAAGTCACACAGTCTGAGAAAGATATTGAATGCAGGACCTAGAAAACAACAAGAAAAAGTTAGCATGCGGAAAACACTAAATTAATACCGAAACTGTTGACTTTTATTATTTTCATATACGCAACTGTTCAAAAGTTTGGGGTCAGTAAGATTTTTTTTTAAAGAAATTAATACTTTTTATTATATACAGGGCTCCAGACTGCGACCAAATGGTGGCCTTTTTTTTCTGCTGCTTTTTTTCCTGCTGGTGCGACTACATTTTGTTAGAGGTGGCACTGGTGCGACAACCATGTTGCCCAACTGATAAGAGCTGCCATTTCTGTTACATATGAGACCCATGCTACTGGTTTGAGCTGCACTGGGAGGAATGTTTCTCAGCTCTGATATAGGCGGAGTTTGGGTGGGGGCGAGGGGCGTCACTACAGTAAATCATTTGGCGTCGCTACAGTAAATCATGTGGCGTCACTACAGTAAATCATGTGGCGTCACTACAGTAAATCATGTGGTGTCACTACAGTAAATCATGTGGTGTCACTACAGTAAATCATGTGGTGTTCTACAGTAAATCATGTGGTGTTCTACAGTAAATCATGTGGTGTCACTACAGTAAATCATGTGGTGTCACTACAGTAAATCATGTGGCATGAGTACAGTAAATCATGTGGTGTCACTACAGTAAATCATGTGGCGTCACTACAGTAAATCATGTGGTGTTCTACAGTAAATCATGTGGCGTCACTACAGTAAATCATGTGGCGTCACTACAGTAAATTATGTGGCGTCACTACAGTAAATCATGTGGCGTCACACTACAGTAAATCATGTGGTGTCACTACAGTAAATCATGTGGTGTCACTACAGTAAATCATGTGGCGTCACACTACAGTAAATCATGTGGCGTCACACTACAGTAAATCATGTGGTGTCACGTGTCACTACAGTAAATCATGTGGCGTCACACTACAGTAAATCATGTGGTGTCACTACAGTAAATCATGTGGTGTCACTACAGTAAATCATGTGGCGTCACACTACAGTAAATCATGTGGCGTCACACTACAGTAAATCATGTGGTGTTCTACAGTAAATCATGTGGCGTCACACTACAGTAAATCATGTGGCGTCACACTACAGTAAATCATGTGGTGTTCTACAGTAAATCATGTGGTGTCACTACAGTAAATCATGTGGTGTCACTACAGTAAATCATGTGGTGTCACTACAGTAAATCATGTGGCATGAGTACAGTAAATCATGTGGTGTCACTACAGTAAATCATGTGGTGTCACTACAGTAAATCATGTGGCATGAGTACAGTAAATCATGTGGTGTCACTACAGTAAATCATGTGGCGTCACTACAGTAAATCATGTGGTGTTCTACAGTAAATCATGTGGCGTCACTACAGTAAATCATGTGGCGTCACTACAGTAAATCATGTGGCGTCACTACAGTAAATCATGTGGTGTCACGTGTCACTACAGTAAATCATGTGGCGTTCTACAGTAAATCATGTGGCGTCACACTACAGTAAATCATGTGGCGTCACACTACAGTAAATCATGTGGCGTCACACTACAGTAAATCATGTGGCGTCACACTACAGTAAATCATGTGGCGTCACACTACAGTAAATCATGTGGTGTCACGTGTCACTACAGTAAATCATGTGGCGTCACACTACAGTAAATCATGTGGTGTTCTACAGTAAATCATGTGGCGTCACTACAGTAAATCATGTGGCGTCACACTACAGTAAATCATGTGGCGTCACACTACAGTAAATCATGTGGTGTTACTACAGTAAATCATGTGGTGTTACTACAGTAAATCATGTGGTGTTACTACAGTAAATCATGTGGTGTTACTACAGTAAATCATGTGGTGTTACTACAGTAAATCATGTGGTGTTCTACAGTAAATCATGTGGTGTTCTACAGTAAATCATGTGGTGTCACTACAGTAAATCATGTGGTGTCACACTACAGTAAATCATGTGGTGTCACACTACAGTAAATCATGTGGCGTCACACTACAGTAAATCATGTGGTGTTACTACAGTAAATCATGTGGTGTTACTACAGTAAATCATGTGGTGTTACTACAGTAAATCATGTGGTGTTACTACAGTAAATCATGTGGTGTCACTACAGTAAATCATGTGGTGTTCTACAGTAAATCATGTGGTGTCACTACAGTAAATCATGTGGTGTCACTACAGTAAATCATGTGGTGTCACTACAGTAAATCATGTGGCATGAGTACAGTAAATCATGTGGTGTCACTACAGTAAATCATGTGGTGTCACTACAGTAAATCATGTGGCATGAGTACAGTAAATCATGTGGTGTCACTACAGTAAATCATGTGGCGTCACTACAGTAAATCATGTGGTGTTCTACAGTAAATCATGTGGCGTCACTACAGTAAATCATGTGGCGTCACTACAGTAAATCATGTGGCGTCACTACAGTAAATCATGTGGTGTCACGTGTCACTACAGTAAATCATGTGGCGTTCTACAGTAAATCATGTGGCGTCACACTACAGTAAATCATGTGGCGTCACACTACAGTAAATCATGTGGCGTCACACTACAGTAAATCATGTGGCGTCACACTACAGTAAATCATGTGGTGTCACGTGTCACTACAGTAAATCATGTGGCGTCACACTACAGTAAATCATGTGGTGTTCTACAGTAAATCATGTGGCGTCACTACAGTAAATCATGTGGCGTCACACTACAGTAAATCATGTGGCGTCACACTACAGTAAATCATGTGGTGTTACTACAGTAAATCATGTGGTGTTACTACAGTAAATCATGTGGTGTTACTACAGTAAATCATGTGGTGTTACTACAGTAAATCATGTGGTGTTACTACAGTAAATCATGTGGTGTTCTACAGTAAATCATGTGGTGTTCTACAGTAAATCATGTGGTGTCACTACAGTAAATCATGTGGTGTCACACTACAGTAAATCATGTGGTGTCACACTACAGTAAATCATGTGGTGTCACACTACAGTAAATCATGTGGCGTCGCTACAGTAAATCATGTGGTGTTCTACAGTAAATCATGTGCCGTGAGTACAGTAAATCATGTGGCGTGAGTACAATAAATCATGTGGCGTTCTACAGTAAATCATGTGGCGTTCTACAGTAAATCATGTGGCGTTCTACAGTAAATCATGTGGCGTTCTACAGTAAATCATGTGGCGTTCTACAGTAAATCATGTGACGTACTACAGTAAATCATGTGGCGTTCTACAGTAAATCATGTGGTGTTCTACAGTAAATCATGTGGTGTCACACTACAGTAAATCATGTGGCGTCGCTACAGTAAATCATGTGGCGTCACTACAGTAAATCATGTGGTGTCACTACAGTAAATCATGTGGTGTCACTACAGTAAATCATGTGGTGTTCTACAGTAAATCATGTGGTGTTCTACAGTAAATCATGTGGTGTCACTACAGTAAATCATGTGGTGTCACTACAGTAAATCATGTGGTGTTCTACAGTAAATCATGTGGTGTCACTACAGTAAATCATGTGGTGTCACTACAGTAAATCATGTGGTGTCACTACAGTAAATCATGTGGTGTCACTACAGTAAATCATGTGGTGTCACTACAGTAAATCATGTGGTGTCACTACAGTAAATCATGTGGTGTCACACTACAGTAAATCATGTGGTGTGACTACAGTAAATCATGTGGTGTGACTACAGTAAATCATGTGGTGTCACTACAGTAAATCATGTGGTGTCACTACAGTAAATCATGTGGTGTCACTACAGTAAATCATGTGGTGTTCTACAGTAAATCATGTGGTGTTCTACAGTAAATCATGTGGTGTCACTACAGTAAATCATGTGGTGTCACTACAGTAAATCATGTGGTGTCACTACAGTAAATCATGTGGCATGAGTACAGTAAATCATGTGGTGTCACTACAGTAAATCATGTGGCGTCACTACAGTAAATCATGTGGCGTCACTACAGTAAATCATGTGGCGTCACTACAGTAAATCATGTGGCGTCACTACAGTAAATCATGTGGCGTCACTACAGTAAATCATGTGGCGTCACTACAGTAAATCATGTGGCGTCACTACAGTAAATCATGTGGCGTCACACTACAGTAAATCATGTGGCGTCACACTACAGTAAATCATGTGGTGTCACTACAGTAAATCATGTGGTGTCACGTGTCACTACAGTAAATCATGTGGTGTTCTACAGTAAATCATGTGGCGTCACACTACAGTAAATCATGTGGCGTCACACTACAGTAAATCATGTGGCGTCACACTACAGTAAATCATGTGGCGTCACACTACAGTAAATCATGTGGCGTCACACTACAGTAAATCATGTGGCGTCACACTACAGTAAATCATGTGGCGTCACACTACAGTAAATCATGTGGCGTCACACTACAGTAAATCATGTGGTGTTCTACAGTAAATCCTGTGGCGTGAGTACAGTAAATCATGTGGTGTTCTACAGTAAATCATGTGGTGTTCTACAGTAAATCATGTGGTGTTACTACAGTAAATCATGTGGTGTTACTACAGTAAATCATGTGGTGTGACTACAGTAAATCATGTGGCATGAGTAAAGTAAATCATGTGGCATGAGTAAAGTAAATCATGTGGTGTCACTACAGTAAATCATGTGGTGTCACTACAGTAAATCATGTGGTGTTCTACAGTAAATCATGTGGTGTCACTACAGTAAATCATGTGGTGTCACTACAGTAAATCATGTGGTGTCACTACAGTAAATCATGTGGTGTCACTACAGTAAATCATGTGGTGTCACTACAGTAAATCATGTGGTGTCACTACAGTAAATCATGTGGTGTTCTACAGTAAATCATGTGGTGTTCTACAGTAAATCATGTGGTGTTCTACAGTAAATCATGTGGCGTCACTACAGTAAATCATGTGGCGTCACTACAGTAAATCATGTGGCGTCACACTACAGTAAATCATGTGGCGTCACACTACAGTAAATCATGTGGCGTCACACTACAGTAAATCATGTGGCGTCACACTACAGTAAATCATGTGGCGTCACACTACAGTAAATCATGTGGTGTTACTACAGTAAATCATGTGGTGTTACTACAGTAAATCATGTGGTGTTACTACAGTAAATCATGTGGTGTCACACTACAGTAAATCATGTGGTGTCACACTACAGTAAATCATGTGGTGTCACACTACAGTAAATCATGTGGTGTCACACTACAGTAAATCATGTGGCGTCGCTACAGTAAATCATGTGGCGTCGCTACAGTAAATCATGTGGTGTTCTACAGTAAATCATGTGCCGTGAGTACAGTAAATCATGTGGCGTGAGTACAATAAATCATGTGGCGTTCTACAGTAAATCATGTGGCGTTCTACAGTAAATCATGTGGCGTTCTACAGTAAATCATGTGACGTACTACAGTAAATCATGTGGCGTTCTACAGTAAATCATGTGGTGTTCTACAGTAAATCATGTGGTGTTCTACAGTAAATCATGTGGTGTTCTACAGTAAATCATGTGGTGTTACTACAGTAAATCATGTGGTGTTCTACAGTAAATCATGTGGCGTCGCTAGAGTAAATCATGTGGCGTCGCTAGAGTAAATCATGTGGCGTCGCTAGAGTAAATCATGTGGCGTCGCTAGAGTAAATCATGTGGCGTCGCTACAGTAAATCATGTGGTGTTCTACAGTAAATCATGTGGTGTTACTACAGTAAATCATGTGGTGTTCTACAGTAAATCATGTGGCGTCGCTAGAGTAAATCATGTGGCGTGAGTACAATAAATCATGTGGCGTTCTACAGTAAATCATGTGGTGTCACACTACAGTAAATCATGTGGTGTCACACTACAGTAAATCATGTGGTGTCACACTACAGTAAATCATGTGGTGTCACACTACAGTAAATCATGTGGTGTCACACTACAGTAAATCATGTGGCGTCGCTACAGTAAATCATGTGGTGTTCTACAGTAAATCATGTGGCGTGAGTACAGTAAATCATGTGGCGTTCTACAGTAAATCATGTGGCGTTCTACAGTAAATCATGTGGCGTTCTACAGTAAATCATGTGGCGTTCTACAGTAAATCATGTGGTGTCACACTACAGTAAATCATGTGGTGTTCTACAGTAAATCATGTGCCGTGAGTACAGTAAATCATGTGGCGTGAGTACAATAAATCATGTGGCGTTCTACAGTAAATCATGTGCCGTGAGTACAGTAAATCATGTGGCGTGAGTACAATAAATCATGTGGCGTTCTACAGTAAATCATGTGGCGTTCTACAGTAAATCATGTGGCGTTCTACAGTAAATCATGTGACGTACTACAGTAAATCATGTGGCGTTCTACAGTAAATCATGTGGTGTTCTACAGTAAATCATGTGGTGTTCTACAGTAAATCATGTGGTGTTCTACAGTAAATCATGTGGTGTTACTACAGTAAATCATGTGGTGTTCTACAGTAAATCATGTGGCGTCGCTAGAGTAAATCATGTGGCGTCGCTAGAGTAAATCATGTGGCGTCGCTAGAGTAAATCATGTGGCGTCGCTAGAGTAAATCATGTGGCGTCGCTACAGTAAATCATGTGGTGTTCTACAGTAAATCATGTGGTGTTACTACAGTAAATCATGTGGTGTTCTACAGTAAATCATGTGGCGTCGCTAGAGTAAATCATGTGGCGTGAGTACAATAAATCATGTGGCGTTCTACAGTAAATCATGTGGTGTTACACTACAGTAAATCATGTGGTGTCACACTACAGTAAATCATGTGGTGTCACACTACAGTAAATCATGTGGTGTCACACTACAGTAAATCATGTGGTGTCACACTACAGTAAATCATGTGGCGTCGCTACAGTAAATCATGTGGTGTTCTACAGTAAATCATGTGGCGTGAGTACAGTAAATCATGTGGCGTTCTACAGTAAATCATGTGGCGTTCTACAGTAAATCATGTGGCGTTCTACAGTAAATCATGTGGCGTTCTACAGTAAATCATGTGGTGTCACACTACAGTAAATCATGTGGTGTGACTACAGTAAATCATGTGGCGTTCTACAGTAAATCATGTGGCGTTCTACAGTAAATCATGTGGTGTTACTACAGTAAATCATGTGGTGTTCTACAGTAAATCATGTGGTGTTCTACAGTAAATCATGTGGTGTTACTACAGTAAATCATGTGGTGTTCTACAGTAAATCATGTGGCGTCGCTAGAGTAAATCATGTGGCGTCGCTAGAGTAAATCATGTGGCGTCGCTAGAGTAAATCATGTGGCGTCGCTAGAGTAAATCATGTGGCGTCGCTAGAGTAAATCATGTGGCGTCGCTACAGTAAATCATGTGGTGTTCTACAGTAAATCATGTGGTGTTACTACAGTAAATCATGTGGTGT
This sequence comes from Rhinogobio ventralis, assembly GCA_039654625.1. NCBI lineage: Eukaryota > Metazoa > Chordata > Actinopteri > Cypriniformes > Gobionidae > Rhinogobio > Rhinogobio ventralis. The sequence continues at coordinate 26,654,187 of CM077217.1, read as the reverse complement.
TCTACAGTAAATCATGTGGCGTCGCTAGAGTAAATCATGTGGCGTCGCTAGAGTAAATCATGTGGCGTCGCTACAGTAAATCATGTGGTGTTCTACAGTAAATCATGTGGCGTGAGTACAGTAAATCATGTGGTGTTCTACAGTAAATCATGTGGCGTGACTACAGTAAATCATGTGGTGTGGCTACAGTAAATCATGTGGTGTTCTACAGTAAATCATGTGGTGTCACTACAGTAAATCATGTGGCGTCACTACAGTAAATCATGTGGTGTCACACTACAGTAAATCATGTGGCGTCGCTACAGTAAATCATGTGGCGTTCTACAGTAAATCATGTGCCGTGAGTACAGTAAATCATGTGGCGTGAGTACAATAAATCATGTGGCGTTCTACAGTAAATCATGTGGCGTTCTACAGTAAATCATGTGACGTACTACAGTAAATCATGTGGCGTACTACAGTAAATCATGTGGTGTCACACTACAGTAAATCATGTGGTGTCACACTACAGTAAATCATGTGGTGTCACACTACAGTAAATCATGTGGTGTCACACTACAGTAAATCATGTGGTGTCACACTACAGTAAATCATGTGGTGTCACACTACAGTAAATCATGTGGTGTCACACTACAGTAAATCATGTGGTGTCACACTACAGTAAATCATGTGGTGTCACACTACAGTAAATCATGTGGTGTCACACTACAGTAAATCATGTGGTGTCACACTACAGTAAATCATGTGGTGTCACACTACAGTAAATCATGTGGTGTCACACTACAGTAAATCATGTGGTGTCACACTACAGTAAATCATGTGGTGTCACACTACAGTAAATCATGTGGTGTCACACTACAGTAAATCATGTGGTGTCACACTACAGTAAATCATGTGGTGTCACACTACAGTAAATCATGTGGTGTCACACTACAGTAAATCATGTGGTGTCACACTACAGTAAATCATGTGGTGTTACTACAGTAAATCATGTGGTGTTCTACAGTAAATCATGTGGCGTCGCTAGAGTAAATCATGTGGCGTCGCTACAGTAAATCATGTGGTGTTCTACAGTAAATCATGTGGCGTGAGTACAGTAAATCATGTGGTGTTCTACAGTAAATCATGTGCCGTTACTACAGTAAATCATGTGGCGTCACTACAGTAAATCATGTGGCGTGACTACAGTAAATCATGTGGTGTGACTACAGTAAATCATGTGGTGTCACACTACAGTAAATCATGTGGTGTCACACTACAGTAAATCATGTGGTGTCACTACAGTAAATCATGTGGTGTTCTACAGTAAATCATGTGGTGTTCCACAGTAAATCATGTGGTGTTCCACAGTAAATCATGTGGCGTGACTACAGTAAATCATGTGGCGTCGCTACAGTAAATCATGTGGCGTCGCTACAGTAAATCATGTGGCGTCGCTACAGTAAATCATGTGGCGTCGCTACAGTAAATCATGTGGCGTGGCTACAGTAAATCATGTGGCGTGGCTACAGTAAATCATGTGGCGTCGCTACAGTAAATCATGTGGCATCGCTACAGTAAATCATGTGGCGTCGCTACAGTAAATCATGTGGCGTGACTACAGTAAATCATGTGGCGTGACTACAGTAAATCATGTGGTCACTACAGTAAATCATGTGGCGTCGCTACAGTAAATCATGTGGCATGACTACAGTAAATCATGTGGCGTGACTACAGTAAATCATGTGGTGTTCTACAGTAAATCATGTGGCATGAGTACAGTAAATCATGTGGTGTCACTACAGTAAAACATGTGGTGTCACTACAGTAAATCATGTGGTGTCACTACAGTAAATCATGTGGTGTTCTACAGTAAATCATGTGGCGTGACTACAGTAAATCATGTGGCGTGACTACAGTAAATCATGTGGTCACTACAGTAAATCATGTGGCGTCGCTACAGTAAATCATGTGGCGTCGCTACAGTAAATCATGTGGCATGACTACAGTAAATCATGTGGTGTTCTACAGTAAATCATGTGGCATGAGTACAGTAAATCATGTGGTGTCACTACAGTAAAACATGTGGTGTCACTACAGTAAAACATGTGGTGTCACTACAGTAAATCATGTGGTGTCACTACAGTAAATCATGTGGTGTTCTACAGTAAATTATGTGGTGTTCCACAGTAAATCATGTGGCGTGACTACAGTAAATCATGTGGTGTTCTACAGTAAATCATGTGGCATGAGTACAGTAAATCATGTGGTGTCACTACAGTAAAACATGTGGTGTCACTACAGTAAATCATGTGGTGTCACTACAGTAAATCATGTGGCGTGACTACAGTAAATCATGTGGTGTTCTACAGTAAATCATGTGGCATGACTACAGTAAATCATGTGGTGTTCTACAGTAAATCATGTGGCATGAGTACAGTAAATCATGTGGTGTCACTACAGTAAAACATGTGGTGTCACTACAGTAAATCATGTGGTGTCACTACAGTAAATCATGTGGTGTTCCACAGTAAATCATGTGGCGTGACTACAGTAAATCATGTGGCGTGACTACAGTAAATCATGTGGCGTGACTACAGTAAATCATGTGGTCACTACAGTAAATCATGTGGCGTCGCTACAGTAAATCATGTGGCATGACTACAGTAAATCATGTGGTGTTCTACAGTAAATCATGTGGTGTTCTACAGTAAATCATGTGGCATGAGTACAGTAAATCATGTGGTGTCACTACAGTAAAACATGTGGCGTCGCTACAGTAAATCATGTGGCGTCGCTACAGTAAATCATGTGGCGTGACTACAGTAAATCATGTGGCGTCACTACAGTAAATCATGTGGCGTCGCTACAGTAAATCATGTGGCGTCGCTACAGTAAATCATGTGGCGTCGCTACAGTAAATCATGTGGCGTCGCTACAGTAAATCATGTGGCGTGACTACAGTAAATCATGTGGCGTGACTACAGTAAATCATGTGGTGTTCTACAGTAAATCATGTGGTGTTCTACAGTAAATCACGTGGTGTTCCACAGTAAATCATGTGGCGTGACTACAGTAAATCATGTGGCGTGACTACAGTAAATCATGTGGTGTGACTACAGTAAATCATGTGGTCACTACAGTAAATCATGTGGCGTCGCTACAGTAAATCATGTGGCATGACTACAGTAAATCATGTGGTGTTCTACAGTAAATCATGTGGCATGAGTACAGTAAATCATGTGGTGTCACTACAGTAAATCATGTGGTGTCACTACAGTAAAACATGTGGCGTCGCTACAGTAAATCATGTGGCGTCGCTACAGTAAATCATGTGGCGTGACTACAGTAAATCATGTGGTCACTACAGTAAATCATGTGGCGTCGCTACAGTAAATCATGTGGCGTCGCTACAGTAAATCATGTGGCGTCGCTACAGTAAATCATGTGGCGTGACTACAGTAAATCATGTGGTGTTCTACAGTAAATCATGTGGCATGAGTACAGTAAATCATGTGGTGTCACTACAGTAAATCATGTGGTGTCACTACAGTAAAACATGTGGCGTCGCTACAGTAAATCATGTGGCGTCGCTACAGTAAATCATGTGGCGTGACTACAGTAAATCATGTGGTCACTACAGTAAATCATGTGGCGTCGCTACAGTAAATCATGTGGCGTCGCTACAGTAAATCATGTGGCGTCGCTACAGTAAATCATGTGGCGTCGCTACAGTAAATCATGTGGCGTGACTACAGTAAATCATGTGGTGTTCTACAGTAAATCATGTGGCATGAGTACAGTAAATCATGTGGTGTCACTACAGTAAATCATGTGGTGTCACACTACAGTAAATCATGTGGTGTCACTACAGTAAATCATGTGGTGTCACTACAGTAAAACATGTGGCGTCGCTACAGTAAATCATGTGGCGTCGCTACAGTAAATCATGTGGCGTGACTACAGTAAATCATGTGGCGTCACTACAGTAAATCATGTGGCGTCGCTACAGTAAATCATGTGGCGTCGCTACAGTAAATCATGTGGCGTCGCTACAGTAAATCATGTGGCGTGACTACAGTAAATCATGTGGCGTGACTACAGTAAATCATGTGGTGTTCTACAGTAAATCATGTGGTGTTCTACAGTAAATCATGTGGTGTTCCACAGTAAATCATGTGGCGTGACTACAGTAAATCATGTGGCGTGACTACAGTAAATCATGTGGTGTGACTACAGTAAATCATGTGGTCACTACAGTAAATCATGTGGCGTCGCTACAGTAAATCATGTGGCGTCGCTACAGTAAATCATGTGGCGTCGCTACAGTAAATCATGTGGCATGACTACAGTAAATCATGTGGTGTTCTACAGTAAATCATGTGGCATGAGTACAGTAAATCATGTGGTGTCACTACAGTAAATCATGTGGTGTCGCTACAGTAAAACATGTGGCGTCGCTACAGTAAATCATGTGGCGTCGCTACAGTAAATCATGTGGCGTGACTACAGTAAATCATGTGGTCACTACAGTAAATCATGTGGCGTCGCTACAGTAAATCATGTGGCGTCGCTACAGTAAATCATGTGGCGTCGCTACAGTAAATCATGTGGCGTGACTACAGTAAATCATGTGGTGTTCTACAGTAAATCATGTGGCATGAGTACAGTAAATCATGTGGTGTCACTACAGTAAATCATGTGGTGTCACTACAGTAAAACATGTGGCGTCGCTACAGTAAATCATGTGGCGTCGCTACAGTAAATCATGTGGCGTGACTACAGTAAATCATGTGGTCACTACAGTAAATCATGTGGCGTCGCTACAGTAAATCATGTGGCGTCGCTACAGTAAATCATGTGGCGTCGCTACAGTAAATCATGTGGCGTCGCTACAGTAAATCATGTGGCGTGACTACAGTAAATCATGTGGCGTGACTACAGTAAATCATGTGGTGTTCTACAGTAAATCATGTGGCATGAGTACAGTAAATCATGTGGTGTCACTACAGTAAATCATGTGGTGTCACACTACAGTAAATCATGTGGTGTCACACTACAGTAAATCATGTGGTGTCACACTACAGTAAATCATGTGGTGTTACACTACAGTAAATCATGTGGTGTTCTACAATAAATCATGTGGTGTTCTACAGTAAATCATGAGGTGTTACTACAGTAAATCATGTGGTGTTCTACAGTAAATCATGAGGTGTTACTACAGTAAATCATGTGGTGTCACACTACAGTAAATCATGTGGCAAATGAGCTAATGCGTGGTTCTCTGCTGCCATCTACTGGTTGTAGGGGTAATTTCACATAATTTTCATGTTAAAAGTATATTTGTTTTCCACCAAGTGCCAGAAATTCTCCACTAAAGCATGGCGCATTTTCCACCATGAATGAAAATGATAAAGATATATTTTCTTTAAAGTTTAATAAAATTATTAAAATAATATTTTACCCACATATTTCCAATCTAGACAATTACAGTAATATAAAGTTTGTCTATATTCTTAATGAATATAAATGAATATTAGCTGGTTATTTAAAATGATTAGAAATTAATTTAATATTCAGGGATTGACTTGATAGTGTAGAACCTACTGTATTGTTCATGCCCACCCTAGTATATAAACACTATATTAAATATACCCTCATTGAAATCCTAGAAATCACCCCTAGGTTTAATTCAGCAATTCACGAGTGCTGTGATTAGAAGCCGCTGTGTCAATGTAACAACAGCATCATTGTCACCTTACTATTATATATCTTGATGTAGCATGCAAATTGTAATTATATTGTGTCTACACATATTAGTAAAATATGTATTCAAGCACAACATTTTATTGTTAATTTGACATAAGTGTCCCTATCTCAGCAGCTGAGCTGATGAACAAGCGCGCAGCTCAAACGAATAGCGCGGGTCCGTTCCGCTTTGTTTGATGGGTCTCATATGTAACAGAAATGGCAGCTCTTATCAGTTGGGCACCAGGGTGGAGGCACCAGTGAGACCGCTGACAAAATGTAGTCGCACCAGCAGGAAAAAAGACTGCAAAATCAAAGTTGACACAAATCGACCTGAGTTCGAATCCGCCTTTTGCCGAATTCCCTCTACTCCCTTTTCCCATCACATATCAGATCGGAAAGGCATTTATTTTCAATAAAAATGAAGAAAATATTTGAAAAGTGGAAATAAAGTGTCTAAAGTAAATCATGTGGCATGAGTACAGTAAATCATGTGGTGTCACTACAGTAAATCATGTGGTGTCACTACAGTAAAACATGTGGTGTCACACTACAGTAAATCATGTGGTGTCACACTACAGTAAATCATGTGGTGTCACACTACAGTAAATCATGTGGTGTCACACTACAGTAAATCATGTGGTGTCACACTACAGTAAATCATGTGGTGTCACACTACAGTAAATCATGTGGTGTCACACTACAGTAAATCATGTGGTGTCACACTACAGTAAATCATGTGGTGTCACACTACAGTAAATCATGTGGTGTCACACTACAGTAAATCATGTGGTGTTACTACAGTAAATCATGTGGTGTTCTACAGTAAATCATGTGGCGTCGCTAGAGTAAATCATGTGGCGTCGCTACAGTAAATCATGTGGTGTTCTACAGTAAATCATGTGGCGTGAGTACAGTAAATCATGTGGTGTTCTACAGTAAATCATGTGCCGTTACTACAGTAAATCATGTGGCGTCACTACAGTAAATCATGTGGCGTGACTACAGTAAATCATGTGGTGTGACTACAGTAAATCATGTGGTGTCACACTACAGTAAATCATGTGGTGTCACACTACAGTAAATCATGTGGTGTCACTACAGTAAATCATGTGGTGTTCTACAGTAAATCATGTGGTGTTCCACAGTAAATCATGTGGCGTTCCACAGTAAATCATGTGGCGTGACTACAGTAAATCATGTGGCGTCGCTACAGTAAATCATGTGGCGTCGCTACAGTAAATCATGTGGCGTCGCTACAGTAAATCATGTGGCGTGGCTACAGTAAATCATGTGGCGTGGCTACAGTAAATCATGTGGCGTCGCTACAGTAAATCATGTAGCATCGCTACAGTAAATCATGTGGCGTCGCTACAGTAAATCATGTGGCGTGACTACAGTAAATCATGTGGCGTGACTACAGTAAATCATGTGGTCACTACAGTAAATCATGTGGCGTCGCTACAGTAAATCATGTGGCATGACTACAGTAAATCATGTGGCGTGACTACAGTAAATCATGTGGTGTTCTACAGTAAATCATGTGGCATGAGTACAGTAAATCATGTGGTGTCACTACAGTAAAACATGTGGTGTCACTACAGTAAATCATGTGGTGTCACTACAGTAAATCATGTGGTGTTCTACAGTAAATCATGTGGCGTGACTACAGTAAATCATGTGGCGTGACTACAGTAAATCATGTGGTCACTACAGTAAATCATGTGGCGTCGCTACAGTAAATCATGTGGCGTCGCTACAGTAAATCATGTGGCATGACTACAGTAAATCATGTGGTGTTCTACAGTAAATCATGTGGCATGAGTACAGTAAATCATGTGGTGTCACTACAGTAAAACATGTGGTGTCACTACAGTAAAACATGTGGTGTCACTACAGTAAATCATGTGGTGTCACTACAGTAAATCATGTGGTGTTCTACAGTAAATTATGTGGTGTTCCACAGTAAATCATGTGGCGTGACTACAGTAAATCATGTGGTGTTCTACAGTAAATCATGTGGCATGAGTACAGTAAATCATGTGGTGTCACTACAGTAAAACATGTGGTGTCACTACAGTAAATCATGTGGTGTCACTACAGTAAATCATGTGGCGTGACTACAGTAAATCATGTGGTGTTCTACAGTAAATCATGTGGCATGACTACAGTAAATCATGTGGTGTTCTACAGTAAATCATGTGGCATGAGTACAGTAAATCATGTGGTGTCACTACAGTAAAACATGTGGTGTCACTACAGTAAATCATGTGGTGTCACTACAGTAAATCATGTGGTGTTCCACAGTAAATCATGTGGCGTGACTACAGTAAATCATGTGGCGTGACTACAGTAAATCATGTGGCGTGACTACAGTAAATCATGTGGTCACTACAGTAAATCATGTGGCGTCGCTACAGTAAATCATGTGGCGTCGCTACAGTAAATCATGTGGCATGACTACAGTAAATCATGTGGTGTTCTACAGTAAATCATGTGGCATGAGTACAGTAAATCATGTGGTGTCACTACAGTAAAACATGTGGCGTCGCTACAGTAAATCATGTGGCGTCGCTACAGTAAATCATGTGGCGTGACTACAGTAAATCATGTGGCGTCACTACAGTAAATCATGTGGCGTCGCTACAGTAAATCATGTGGCGTCGCTACAGTAAATCATGTGGCGTCGCTACAGTAAATCATGTGGCGTCGCTACAGTAAATCATGTGGCGTGGCTACAGTAAATCATGTGGCGTGACTACAGTAAATCATGTGGTGTTCTACAGTAAATCATGTGGTGTTCTACAGTAAATCATGTGGTGTTCCACAGTAAATCATGTGGCGTGACTACAGTAAATCATGTGGCGTGACTACAGTAAATCATGTGGTGTGACTACAGTAAATCATGTGGTCACTACAGTAAATCATGTGGTGTTCTACAGTAAATCATGTGGTGTCACTACAGTAAATCATGTGGTGTCACTACAGTAAATCATGTGGTGTCACTACAGTAAATCATGTGGTGTCACTACAGTAAATCATGTGGTGTCACTACAGTAAATCATGTGGTGTCACACTACAGTAAATCATGTGGTGTGACTACAGTAAATCATGTGGTGTGACTACAGTAAATCATGTGGTGTCACTACAGTAAATCATGTGGTGTCACTACAGTAAATCATGTGGTGTCACTACAGTAAATCATGTGGTGTTCTACAGTAAATCATGTGGTGTTCTACAGTAAATCATGTGGTGTCACTACAGTAAATCATGTGGTGTCACTACAGTAAATCATGTGGTGTCACTACAGTAAATCATGTGGCATGAGTACAGTAAATCATGTGGTGTCACTACAGTAAATCATGTGGCGTCACTACAGTAAATCATGTGGCGTCACTACAGTAAATCATGTGGCGTCACTACAGTAAATCATGTGGCGTCACTACAGTAAATCATGTGGCGTCACTACAGTAAATCATGTGGCGTCACTACAGTAAATCATGTGGCGTCACTACAGTAAATCATGTGGCGTCACACTACAGTAAATCATGTGGCGTCACACTACAGTAAATCATGTGGTGTCACTACAGTAAATCATGTGGTGTCACGTGTCACTACAGTAAATCATGTGGTGTTCTACAGTAAATCATGTGGCGTCACACTACAGTAAATCATGTGGCGTCACACTACAGTAAATCATGTGGCGTCACACTACAGTAAATCATGTGGCGTCACACTACAGTAAATCATGTGGCGTCACACTACAGTAAATCATGTGGCGTCACACTACAGTAAATCATGTGGCGTCACACTACAGTAAATCATGTGGTGTTCTACAGTAAATCCTGTGGCGTGAGTACAGTAAATCATGTGGTGTTCTACAGTAAATCATGTGGTGTTCTACAGTAAATCATGTGGTGTTACTACAGTAAATCATGTGGTGTTACTACAGTAAATCATGTGGTGTGACTACAGTAAATCATGTGGCGTCACTACAGTAAATCATGTGGCATGAGTAAAGTAAATCATGTGGTGTCACTACAGTAAATCATGTGGTGTCACTACAGTAAATCATGTGGTGTTCTACAGTAAATCATGTGGTGTCACTACAGTAAATCATGTGGTGTCACTACAGTAAATCATGTGGTGTCACTACAGTAAATCATGTGGTGTCACTACAGTAAATCATGTGGTGTCACTACAGTAAATCATGTGGTGTCACTACAGTAAATCATGTGGTGTTCTACAGTAAATCATGTGGTGTTCTACAGTAAATCATGTGGTGTTCTACAGTAAATCATGTGGCGTCACTACAGTAAATCATGTGGCGTCACTACAGTAAATCATGTGGCGTCACACTACAGTAAATCATGTGGCGTCACACTACAGTAAATCATGTGGCGTCACACTACAGTAAATCATGTGGCGTCACACTACAGTAAATCATGTGGCGTCACACTACAGTAAATCATGTGGTGTTACTACAGTAAATCATGTGGTGTTACTACAGTAAATCATGTGGTGTCACACTACAGTAAATCATGTGGTGTCACACTACAGTAAATCATGTGGTGTCACACTACAGTAAATCATGTGGTGTCACACTACAGTAAATCATGTGGTGTCACACTACAGTAAATCATGTGGCGTCGCTACAGTAAATCATGTGGCGTCGCTACAGTAAATCATGTGGTGTTCTACAGTAAATCATGTGCCGTGAGTACAGTAAATCATGTGGCGTGAGTACAATAAATCATGTGGCGTTCTACAGTAAATCATGTGGCGTTCTACAGTAAATCATGTGGCGTTCTACAGTAAATCATGTGACGTACTACAGTAAATCATGTGGCGTTCTACAGTAAATCATGTGGTGTTCTACAGTAAATCATGTGGTGTTCTACAGTAAATCATGTGGTGTTCTACAGTAAATCATGTGGTGTTCTACAGTAAATCATGTGGTGTTACTACAGTAAATCATGTGGTGTTCTACAGTAAATCATGTGGCGTCGCTAGAGTAAATCATGTGGCGTCGCTAGAGTAAATCATGTGGCGTCGCTAGAGTAAATCATGTGGCGTCGCTAGAGTAAATCATGTGGCGTCGCTACAGTAAATCATGTGGTGTTCTACAGTAAATCATGTGGTGTTACTACAGTAAATCATGTGGTGTTCTACAGTAAATCATGTGGCGTCGCTAGAGTAAATCATGTGGCGTGAGTACAATAAATCATGTGGCGTTCTACAGTAAATCATGTGGTGTTACACTACAGTAAATCATGTGGTGTCACACTACAGTAAATCATGTGGTGTCACACTACAGTAAATCATGTGGTGTCACACTACAGTAAATCATGTGGTGTCACACTACAGTAAATCATGTGGCGTCGCTACAGTAAATCATGTGGTGTTCTACAGTAAATCATGTGGCGTGAGTACAGTAAATCATGTGGCGTTCTACAGTAAATCATGTGGCGTTCTACAGTAAATCATGTGGCGTTCTACAGTAAATCATGTGGCGTTCTACAGTAAATCATGTGGTGTCACACTACAGTAAATCATGTGGTGTGACTACAGTAAATCATGTGGCGTTCTACAGTAAATCATGTGGCGTTCTACAGTAAATCATGTGGTGTTACTACAGTAAATCATGTGGTGTTCTACAGTAAATCATGTGGTGTTCTACAGTAAATCATGTGGTGTTACTACAGTAAATCATGTGGTGTTCTACAGTAAATCATGTGGCGTCGCTAGAGTAAATCATGTGGCGTCGCTAGAGTAAATCATGTGGCGTCGCTAGAGTAAATCATGTGGCGTCGCTAGAGTAAATCATGTGGCGTCGCTAGAGTAAATCATGTGGCGTCGCTACAGTAAATCATGTGGTGTTCTACAGTAAATCATGTGGTGTTACTACAGTAAATCATGTGGTGTTCTACAGTAAATCATGTGGCGTCGCTAGAGTAAATCATGTGGCGTCGCTAGAGTAAATCATGTGGCGTCGCTACAGTAAATCATGTGGTGTTCTACAGTAAATCATGTGGCGTGAGTACAGTAAATCATGTGGTGTTCTACAGTAAATCATGTGGCGTGACTACAGTAAATCATGTGGTGTGGCTACAGTAAATCATGTGGTGTTCTACAGTAAATCATGTGGTGTCACTACAGTAAATCATGTGGCGTCACTACAGTAAATCATGTGGTGTCACACTACAGTAAATCATGTGGCGTCGCTACAGTAAATCATGTGGTGTTCTACAGTAAATCATGTGCCGTGAGTACAGTAAATCATGTGGCGTGAGTACAATAAATCATGTGGCGTTCTACAGTAAATCATGTGGCGTTCTACAGTAAATCATGTGACGTACTACAGTAAATCATGTGGCGTACTACAGTAAATCATGTGGCGTTCTACAGTAAATCATGTGGTGTCACACTACAGTAAATCATGTGGTGTCACACTACAGTAAATCATGTGGTGTCACACTACAGTAAATCATGTGGTGTCACACTACAGTAAATCATGTGGTGTCACACTACAGTAAATCATGTGGTGTCACACTACAGTAAATCATGTGGTGTCACACTACAGTAAATCATGTGGTGTCACACTACAGTAAATCATGTGGTGTCACACTACAGTAAATCATGTGGTGTCACACTACAGTAAATCATGTGGTGTCACACTACAGTAAATCATGTGGTGTCACACTACAGTAAATCATGTGGTGTCACACTACAGTAAATCATGTGGTGTCACACTACAGTAAATCATGTGGTGTCACACTACAGTAAATCATGTGGTGTTACTACAGTAAATCATGTGGTGTTCTACAGTAAATCATGTGGCGTCGCTAGAGTAAATCATGTGGCGTCGCTACAGTAAATCATGTGGTGTTCTACAGTAAATCATGTGGCGTGAGTACAGTAAATCATGTGGTGTTCTACAGTAAATCATGTGCCGTTACTACAGTAAATCATGTGGCGTCACTACAGTAAATCATGTGGCGTGACTACAGTAAATCATGTGGTGTGACTACAGTAAATCATGTGGTGTCACACTACAGTAAATCATGTGGTGTCACACTACAGTAAATCATGTGGTGTCACTACAGTAAATCATGTGGTGTTCTACAGTAAATCATGTGGTGTTCCACAGTAAATCATGTGGTGTTCCACAGTAAATCATGTGGCGTGACTACAGTAAATCATGTGGCGTCGCTACAGTAAATCATGTGGCGTCGCTACAGTAAATCATGTGGCGTCGCTACAGTAAATCATGTGGCGTCGCTACAGTAAATCATGTGGCGTGGCTACAGTAAATCATGTGGCGTGGCTACAGTAAATCATGTGGCGTCGCTACAGTAAATCATGTGGCATCGCTACAGTAAATCATGTGGCGTCGCTACAGTAAATCATGTGGCGTGACTACAGTAAATCATGTGGCGTGACTACAGTAAATCATGTGGTCACTACAGTAAATCATGTGGCGTCGCTACAGTAAATCATGTGGCATGACTACAGTAAATCATGTGGCGTGACTACAGTAAATCATGTGGTGTTCTACAGTAAATCATGTGGCATGAGTACAGTAAATCATGTGGTGTCACTACAGTAAAACATGTGGTGTCACTACAGTAAATCATGTGGTGTCACTACAGTAAATCATGTGGTGTTCTACAGTAAATCATGTGGCGTGACTACAGTAAATCATGTGGCGTGACTACAGTAAATCATGTGGTCACTACAGTAAATCATGTGGCGTCGCTACAGTAAATCATGTGGCGTCGCTACAGTAAATCATGTGGCATGACTACAGTAAATCATGTGGTGTTCTACAGTAAATCATGTGGCATGAGTACAGTAAATCATGTGGTGTCACTACAGTAAAACATGTGGTGTCACTACAGTAAAACATGTGGTGTCACTACAGTAAATCATGTGGTGTCACTACAGTAAATCATGTGGTGTTCTACAGTAAATTATGTGGTGTTCCACAGTAAATCATGTGGCGTGACTACAGTAAATCATGTGGTGTTCTACAGTAAATCATGTGGCATGAGTACAGTAAATCATGTGGTGTCACTACAGTAAAACATGTGGTGTCACTACAGTAAATCATGTGGTGTCACTACAGTAAATCATGTGGCGTGACTACAGTAAATCATGTGGTGTTCTACAGTAAATCATGTGGCATGACTACAGTAAATCATGTGGTGTTCTACAGTAAATCATGTGGCATGAGTACAGTAAATCATGTGGTGTCACTACAGTAAAACATGTGGTGTCACTACAGTAAATCATGTGGTGTCACTACAGTAAATCATGTGGTGTTCCACAGTAAATCATGTGGCGTGACTACAGTAAATCATGTGGCGTGACTACAGTAAATCATGTGGCGTGACTACAGTAAATCATGTGGTCACTACAGTAAATCATGTGGCGTCGCTACAGTAAATCATGTGGCATGACTACAGTAAATCATGTGGTGTTCTACAGTAAATCATGTGGTGTTCTACAGTAAATCATGTGGCATGAGTACAGTAAATCATGTGGTGTCACTACAGTAAAACATGTGGCGTCGCTACAGTAAATCATGTGGCGTCGCTACAGTAAATCATGTGGCGTGACTACAGTAAATCATGTGGCGTCACTACAGTAAATCATGTGGCGTCGCTACAGTAAATCATGTGGCGTCGCTACAGTAAATCATGTGGCGTCGCTACAGTAAATCATGTGGCGTCGCTACAGTAAATCATGTGGCGTGACTACAGTAAATCATGTGGCGTGACTACAGTAAATCATGTGGTGTTCTACAGTAAATCATGTGGTGTTCTACAGTAAATCACGTGGTGTTCCACAGTAAATCATGTGGCGTGACTACAGTAAATCATGTGGCGTGACTACAGTAAATCATGTGGTGTGACTACAGTAAATCATGTGGTCACTACAGTAAATCATGTGGCGTCGCTACAGTAAATCATGTGGCATGACTACAGTAAATCATGTGGTGTTCTACAGTAAATCATGTGGCATGAGTACAGTAAATCATGTGGTGTCACTACAGTAAATCATGTGGTGTCACTACAGTAAAACATGTGGCGTCGCTACAGTAAATCATGTGGCGTCGCTACAGTAAATCATGTGGCGTGACTACAGTAAATCATGTGGTCACTACAGTAAATCATGTGGCGTCGCTACAGTAAATCATGTGGCGTCGCTACAGTAAATCATGTGGCGTCGCTACAGTAAATCATGTGGCGTCGCTACAGTAAATCATGTGGCGTGACTACAGTAAATCATGTGGTGTTCTACAGTAAATCATGTGGCATGAGTACAGTAAATCATGTGGTGTCACTACAGTAAATCATGTGGTGTCACTACAGTAAAACATGTGGCGTCGCTACAGTAAATCATGTGGCGTCGCTACAGTAAATCATGTGGCGTGACTACAGTAAATCATGTGGTCACTACAGTAAATCATGTGGCGTCGCTACAGTAAATCATGTGGCGTCGCTACAGTAAATCATGTGGCGTCGCTACAGTAAATCATGTGGCGTCGCTACAGTAAATCATGTGGCGTGACTACAGTAAATCATGTGGTGTTCTACAGTAAATCATGTGGCATGAGTACAGTAAATCATGTGGTGTCACTACAGTAAATCATGTGGTGTCACACTACAGTAAATCATGTGGTGTCACTACAGTAAATCATGTGGTGTCACTACAGTAAAACATGTGGCGTCGCTACAGTAAATCATGTGGCGTCGCTACAGTAAATCATGTGGCGTGACTACAGTAAATCATGTGGCGTCACTACAGTAAATCATGTGGCGTCGCTACAGTAAATCATGTGGCGTCGCTACAGTAAATCATGTGGCGTCGCTACAGTAAATCATGTGGCGTGACTACAGTAAATCATGTGGCGTGACTACAGTAAATCATGTGGTGTTCTACAGTAAATCATGTGGTGTTCTACAGTAAATCATGTGGTGTTCCACAGTAAATCATGTGGCGTGACTACAGTAAATCATGTGGCGTGACTACAGTAAATCATGTGGTGTGACTACAGTAAATCATGTGGTCACTACAGTAAATCATGTGGCGTCGCTACAGTAAATCATGTGGCGTCGCTACAGTAAATCATGTGGCGTCGCTACAGTAAATCATGTGGCATGACTACAGTAAATCATGTGGTGTTCTACAGTAAATCATGTGGCATGAGTACAGTAAATCATGTGGTGTCACTACAGTAAATCATGTGGTGTCGCTACAGTAAAACATGTGGCGTCGCTACAGTAAATCATGTGGCGTCGCTACAGTAAATCATGTGGCGTGACTACAGTAAATCATGTGGTCACTACAGTAAATCATGTGGCGTCGCTACAGTAAATCATGTGGCGTCGCTACAGTAAATCATGTGGCGTCGCTACAGTAAATCATGTGGCGTGACTACAGTAAATCATGTGGTGTTCTACAGTAAATCATGTGGCATGAGTACAGTAAATCATGTGGTGTCACTACAGTAAATCATGTGGTGTCACTACAGTAAAACATGTGGCGTCGCTACAGTAAATCATGTGGCGTCGCTACAGTAAATCATGTGGCGTGACTACAGTAAATCATGTGGTCACTACAGTAAATCATGTGGCGTCGCTACAGTAAATCATGTGGCGTCGCTACAGTAAATCATGTGGCGTCGCTACAGTAAATCATGTGGCGTCGCTACAGTAAATCATGTGGCGTGACTACAGTAAATCATGTGGCGTGACTACAGTAAATCATGTGGTGTTCTACAGTAAATCATGTGGCATGAGTACAGTAAATCATGTGGTGTCACTACAGTAAATCATGTGGTGTCACACTACAGTAAATCATGTGGTGTCACACTACAGTAAATCATGTGGTGTCACACTACAGTAAATCATGTGGTGTTACACTACAGTAAATCATGTGGTGTTCTACAATAAATCATGTGGTGTTCTACAGTAAATCATGAGGTGTTACTACAGTAAATCATGTGGTGTTCTACAGTAAATCATGAGGTGTTACTACAGTAAATCATGTGGTGTCACACTACAGTAAATCATGTGGCAAATGAGCTAATGCGTGGTTCTCTGCTGCCATCTACTGGTTGTAGGGGTAATTTCACATAATTTTCATGTTAAAAGTATATTTGTTTTCCACCAAGTGCCAGAAATTCTCCACTAAAGCATGGCGCATTTTCCACCATGAATGAAAATGATAAAGATATATTTTCTTTAAAGTTTAATAAAATTATTAAAATAATATTTTACCCACATATTTCCAATCTAGACAATTACAGTAATATAAAGTTTGTCTATATTCTTAATGAATATAAATGAATATTAGCTGGTTATTTAAAATGATTAGAAATTAATTTAATATTCAGGGATTGACTTGATAGTGTAGAACCTACTGTATTGTTCATGCCCACCCTAGTATATAAACACTATATTAAATATACCCTCATTGAAATCCTAGAAATCACCCCTAGGTTTAATTCAGCAATTCACGAGTGCTGTGATTAGAAGCCGCTGTGTCAATGTAACAACAGCATCATTGTCACCTTACTATTATATATCTTGATGTAGCATGCAAATTGTAATTATATTGTGTCTACACATATTAGTAAAATATGTATTCAAGCACAACATTTTATTGTTAATTTGACATAAGTGTCCCTATCTCAGCAGCTGAGCTGATGAACAAGCGCGCAGCTCAAACGAATAGCGCGGGTCCGTTCCGCTTTGTTTGATGGGTCTCATATGTAACAGAAATGGCAGCTCTTATCAGTTGGGCACCAGGGTGGAGGCACCAGTGAGACCGCTGACAAAATGTAGTCGCACCAGCAGGAAAAAAGACTGCAAAATCAAAGTTGACACAAATCGACCTGAGTTCGAATCCGCCTTTTGCCGAATTCCCTCTACTCCCTTTTCCCATCACATATCAGATCGGAAAGGCATTTATTTTCAATAAAAATGAAGAAAATATTTGAAAAGTGGAAATAAAGTGTCTAAAGTAAATCATGTGGCATGAGTACAGTAAATCATGTGGTGTCACTACAGTAAATCATGTGGTGTCACTACAGTAAATCATGTGGTGTCACACTACAGTAAATCATGTGGTGTCACACTACAGTAAATCATGTGGTGTCACACTACAGTAAATCATGTGGTGTCACACTACAGTAAATCATGTGGTGTCACACTACAGTAAATCATGTGGTGTCACACTACAGTAAATCATGTGGTGTCACACTACAGTAAATCATGTGGTGTCACACTACAGTAAATCATGTGGTGTCACACTACAGTAAATCATGTGGTGTCACACTACAGTAAATCATGTGGTGTCACACTACAGTAAATCATGTGGTGTCACACTACAGTAAATCATGTGGTGTCACACTACAGTAAATCATGTGGTGTTACTACAGTAAATCATGTGGTGTTCTACAGTAAATCATGTGGCGTCGCTAGAGTAAATCATGTGGCGTCGCTACAGTAAATCATGTGGTGTTCTACAGTAAATCATGTGGCGTGAGTACAGTAAATCATGTGGTGTTCTACAGTAAATCATGTGCCGTTACTACAGTAAATCATGTGGCGTCACTACAGTAAATCATGTGGCGTGACTACAGTAAATCATGTGGTGTGACTACAGTAAATCATGTGGTGTCACACTACAGTAAATCATGTGGTGTCACACTACAGTAAATCATGTGGTGTCACTACAGTAAATCATGTGGTGTTCTACAGTAAATCATGTGGTGTTCCACAGTAAATCATGTGGCGTTCCACAGTAAATCATGTGGCGTGACTACAGTAAATCATGTGGCGTCGCTACAGTAAATCATGTGGCGTCGCTACAGTAAATCATGTGGCGTCGCTACAGTAAATCATGTGGCGTCGCTACAGTAAATCATGTGGCGTGGCTACAGTAAATCATGTGGCGTGGCTACAGTAAATCATGTGGCGTCGCTACAGTAAATCATGTGGCATCGCTACAGTAAATCATGTGGCGTCGCTACAGTAAATCATGTGGCGTGACTACAGTAAATCATGTGGCGTGACTACAGTAAATCATGTGGTCACTACAGTAAATCATGTGGCGTCGCTACAGTAAATCATGTGGCATGACTACAGTAAATCATGTGGCGTGACTACAGTAAATCATGTGGTGTTCTACAGTAAATCATGTGGCATGAGTACAGTAAATCATGTGGTGTCACTACAGTAAAACATGTGGTGTCACTACAGTAAATCATGTGGTGTCACTACAGTAAATCATGTGGTGTTCTACAGTAAATCATGTGGCGTGACTACAGTAAATCATGTGGCGTGACTACAGTAAATCATGTGGTCACTACAGTAAATCATGTGGCGTCGCTACAGTAAATCATGTGGCGTCGCTACAGTAAATCATGTGGCATGACTACAGTAAATCATGTGGTGTTCTACAGTAAATCATGTGGCATGAGTACAGTAAATCATGTGGTGTCACTACAGTAAAACATGTGGTGTCACTACAGTAAAACATGTGGTGTCACTACAGTAAATCATGTGGTGTCACTACAGTAAATCATGTGGTGTTCTACAGTAAATTATGTGGTGTTCCACAGTAAATCATGTGGCGTGACTACAGTAAATCATGTGGTGTTCTACAGTAAATCATGTGGCATGAGTACAGTAAATCATGTGGTGTCACTACAGTAAAACATGTGGTGTCACTACAGTAAATCATGTGGTGTCACTACAGTAAATCATGTGGCGTGACTACAGTAAATCATGTGGTGTTCTACAGTAAATCATGTGGCATGACTACAGTAAATCATGTGGTGTTCTACAGTAAATCATGTGGCATGAGTACAGTAAATCATGTGGTGTCACTACAGTAAAACATGTGGTGTCACTACAGTAAATCATGTGGTGTCACTACAGTAAATCATGTGGTGTTCCACAGTAAATCATGTGGCGTGACTACAGTAAATCATGTGGCGTGACTACAGTAAATCATGTGGCGTGACTACAGTAAATCATGTGGTCACTACAGTAAATCATGTGGTCACTACAGTAAATCATGTGGTCACTACAGTAAATCATGTGGCGTCGCTACAGTAAATCATGTGGCGTCGCTACAGTAAATCATGTGGCATGACTACAGTAAATCATGTGGTGTTCTACAGTAAATCATGTGGCATGAGTACAGTAAATCATGTGGTGTCACTACAGTAAAACATGTGGCGTCGCTACAGTAAATCATGTGGCGTCGCTACAGTAAATCATGTGGCGTGACTACAGTAAATCATGTGGCGTCACTACAGTAAATCATGTGGCGTCGCTACAGTAAATCATGTGGCGTCGCTACAGTAAATCATGTGGCGTCGCTACAGTAAATCATGTGGCGTCGCTACAGTAAATCATGTGGCGTGGCTACAGTAAATCATGTGGCGTGGCTACAGTAAATCATGTGGTGTTCTACAGTAAATCATGTGGTGTTCTACAGTAAATCATGTGGTGTTCCACAGTAAATCATGTGGCGTGACTACAGTAAATCATGTGGCGTGACTACAGTAAATCATGTGGTGTGACTACAGTAAATCATGTGGTCACTACAGTAAATCATGTGGCGTCGCTACAGTAAATCATGTGGCGTCGCTACAGTAAATCATGTGGCGTCGCTACAGTAAATCATGTGGCATGACTACAGTAAATCATGTGGTGTTCTACAGTAAATCATGTGGCATGAGTACAGTAAATCATGTGGTGTCACTACAGTAAATCATGTGGTGTCACTACAGTAAAACATGTGGCGTCGCTACAGTAAATCATGTGGCGTCGCTACAGTAAATCATGTGGCGTGACTACAGTAAATCATGTGGTCACTACAGTAAATCATGTGGCGTCGCTACAGTAAATCATGTGGCGTCGCTACAGTAAATCATGTGGCGTCGCTACAGTAAATCATGTGGCGTGACTACAGTAAATCATGTGGTGTTCTACAGTAAATCATGTGGCATGAGTACAGTAAATCATGTGGCATGAGTACAGTAAATCATGTGGTGTCACTACAGTAAATCATGTGGTGTCACTACAGTAAAACATGTGGCGTCGCTACAGTAAATCATGTGGCGTCGCTACAGTAAATCATGTGGCGTGACTACAGTAAATCATGTGGTCACTACAGTAAATCATGTGGCGTCGCTACAGTAAATCATGTGGCGTCGCTACAGTAAATCATGTGGCGTCGCTACAGTAAATCATGTGGCGTCGCTACAGTAAATCATGTGGCGTCGCTACAGTAAATCATGTGGTGTTCTACAGTAAATCATGTGGCATGAGTACAGTAAATCATGTGGTGTCACTACAGTAAATCATGTGGTGTCACACTACAGTAAATCATGTGGTGTCACTACAGTAAATCATGTGGTGTCACTACAGTAAAACATGTGGCGTCGCTACAGTAAATCATGTGGCGTCGCTACAGTAAATCATGTGGCGTGACTACAGTAAATCATGTGGCGTCACTACAGTAAATCATGTGGCGTCGCTACAGTAAATCATGTGGCGTCGCTACAGTAAATCATGTGGCGTCGCTACAGTAAATCATGTGGCGTGACTACAGTAAATCATGTGGCGTGACTACAGTAAATCATGTGGTGTTCTACAGTAAATCATGTGGTGTTCTACAGTAAATCATGTGGTGTTCCACAGTAAATCATGTGGCGTGACTACAGTAAATCATGTGGCGTGACTACAGTAAATCATGTGGTGTGACTACAGTAAATCATGTGGTCACTACAGTAAATCATGTGGCGTCGCTACAGTAAATCATGTGGCGTCGCTACAGTAAATCATGTGGCGTCGCTACAGTAAATCATGTGGCATGACTACAGTAAATCATGTGGTGTTCTACAGTAAATCATGTGGCATGAGTACAGTAAATCATGTGGTGTCACTACAGTAAATCATGTGGTGTCGCTACAGTAAAACATGTGGCGTCGCTACAGTAAATCATGTGGCGTCGCTACAGTAAATCATGTGGCGTGACTACAGTAAATCATGTGGTCACTACAGTAAATCATGTGGCGTCGCTACAGTAAATCATGTGGCGTCGCTACAGTAAATCATGTGGCGTCGCTACAGTAAATCATGTGGCGTGACTACAGTAAATCATGTGGTGTTCTACAGTAAATCATGTGGCATGAGTACAGTAAATCATGTGGTGTCACTACAGTAAATCATGTGGTGTCACTACAGTAAAACATGTGGCGTCGCTACAGTAAATCATGTGGCGTCGCTACAGTAAATCATGTGGCGTGACTACAGTAAATCATGTGGTCACTACAGTAAATCATGTGGCGTCGCTACAGTAAATCATGTGGCGTCGCTACAGTAAATCATGTGGCGTCGCTACAGTAAATCATGTGGCGTGACTACAGTAAATCATGTGGTGTTCTACAGTAAATCATGTGGCATGAGTACAGTAAATCATGTGGTGTCACTACAGTAAATCATGTGGTGTCACACTACAGTAAATCATGTGGTGTCACACTACAGTAAATCATGTGGTGTCACACTACAGTAAATCATGTGGTGTTACACTACAGTAAATCATGTGGTGTTCTACAATAAATCATGTGGTGTTCTACAGTAAATCATGAGGTGTTACTACAGTAAATCATGTGGTGTTCTACAGTAAATCATGAGGTGTTACTACAGTAAATCATGTGGTGTCACACTACAGTAAATCATGTGGCAAATGAGCTAATGCGTGGTTCTCTGCTGCCATCTACTGGTTGTAGGGGTAATTTCACATAATTTTCATGTTAAAAGTATATTTGTTTTCCACCAAGTGCCAGAAATTCTCCACTAAAGCATGGCGCATTTTCCACCATGAATGAAAATGATAAAGATATATTTTCTTTAAAGTTTAATAAAATTATTAAAATAATATTTTACCCACATATTTCCAATCTAGACAATTACAGTAATATAAAGTTTGTCTATATTCTTAATGAATATAAATGAATATTAGCTGGTTATTTAAAATGATTAGAAATTAATTTAATATTCAGGGATTGACTTGATAGTGTAGAACCTACTGTATTGTTCATGCCCACCCTAGTATATAAACACTATATTAAATATACCCTCATTGAAATCCTAGAAATCACCCCTAGGTTTAATTCAGCAATTCACGAGTGCTGTGATTAGAAGCCGCTGTGTCAATGTAACAACAGCATCATTGTCACCTTACTATTATATATCTTGATGTAGCATGCAAATTGTAATTATATTGTGTCTACACATATTAGTAAAATATGTATTCAAGCACAACATTTTATTGTTAATTTGACATAAGTGTCCCTATCTCAGCAGCTGAGCTGATGAACAAGCGCGCAGCTCAAACGAATAGCGCGGGTCCGTTCCGCTTTGTTTGATGGGTCTCATATGTAACAGAAATGGCAGCTCTTATCAGTTGGGCACCAGGGTGGAGGCACCAGTGAGACCGCTGACAAAATGTAGTCGCACCAGCAGGAAAAAAGACTGCAAAATCAAAGTTGACACAAATCGACCTGAGTTCGAATCCGCCTTTTGCCGAATTCCCTCTACTCCCTTTTCCCATCACATATCAGATCGGAAAGGCATTTATTTTCAATAAAAATGAAGAAAATATTTGAAAAGTGGAAATAAAGTGTCTAAAGTAAATCATGTGGCATGAGTACAGTAAATCATGTGGTGTCACTACAGTAAATCATGTGGTGTCACTACAGTAAATCATGTGGTCACTACAGTAAATCATGTGGCGTCGCTACAGTAAATCATGTGGCGTCGCTACAGTAAATCATGTGGCGTCGCTACAGTAAATCATGTGGCGTGACTACAGTAAATCATGTGGTGTTCTACAGTAAATCATGTGGCATGAGTACAGTAAATCATGTGGTGTCACTACAGTAAATCATGTGGTGTCACTACAGTAAAACATGTGGCGTCGCTACAGTAAATCATGTGGCGTCGCTACAGTAAATCATGTGGCGTGACTACAGTAAATCATGTGGTCACTACAGTAAATCATGTGGCGTCGCTACAGTAAATCATGTGGCGTCGCTACAGTAAATCATGTGGCGTCGCTACAGTAAATCATGTGGCGTGACTACAGTAAATCATGTGGTGTTCTACAGTAAATCATGTGGCATGAGTACAGTAAATCATGTGGTGTCACTACAGTAAATCATGTGGTGTCACACTACAGTAAATCATGTGGTGTCACTACAGTAAAACATGTGGCGTCGCTACAGTAAATCATGTGGCGTCGCTACAGTAAATCATGTGGCGTCGCTACAGTAAATCATGTGGCGTGACTACAGTAAATCATGTGGCGTCACTACAGTAAATCATGTGGCGTCGCTACAGTAAATCATGTGGCGTCGCTACAGTAAATCATGTGGCGTCGCTACAGTAAATCATGTGGCGTGACTACAGTAAATCATGTGGCGTGACTACAGTAAATCATGTGGTGTTCTACAGTAAATCATGTGGTGTTCTACAGTAAATCATGTGGTGTTCCACAGTAAATCATGTGGCGTGACTACAGTAAATCATGTGGCGTGACTACAGTAAATCATGTGGTGTGACTACAGTAAATCATGTGGTCACTACAGTAAATCATGTGGCGTCGCTACAGTAAATCATGTGGCGTCGCTACAGTAAATCATGTGGCGTCGCTACAGTAAATCATGTGGCATGACTACAGTAAATCATGTGGTGTTCTACAGTAAATCATGTGGCATGAGTACAGTAAATCATGTGGTGTCACTACAGTAAATCATGTGGTGTCGCTACAGTAAAACATGTGGCGTCGCTACAGTAAATCATGTGGCGTCGCTACAGTAAATCATGTGGCGTGACTACAGTAAATCATGTGGTCACTACAGTAAATCATGTGGCGTCGCTACAGTAAATCATGTGGCGTCGCTACAGTAAATCATGTGGCGTCGCTACAGTAAATCATGTGGCGTGACTACAGTAAATCATGTGGTGTTCTACAGTAAATCATGTGGCATGAGTACAGTAAATCATGTGGCGTCACTACAGTAAATCATGTGGTGTCACTACAGTAAAACATGTGGCGTCGCTACAGTAAATCATGTGGCGTCGCTACAGTAAATCATGTGGCGTGACTACAGTAAATCATGTGGTCACTACAGTAAATCATGTGGCGTCGCTACAGTAAATCATGTGGCGTCGCTACAGTAAATCATGTGGCGTCGCTACAGTAAATCATGTGGCGTGACTACAGTAAATCATGTGGTGTTCTACAGTAAATCATGTGGCATGAGTACAGTAAATCATGTGGTGTTCTACAGTAAATCATGTGGTGTTCTACAGTAAATCATGTGGTGTCACTACAGTAAATCATGTGGTGTCACACTACAGTAAATCATGTGGTGTCACACTACAGTAAATCATGTGGTGTCACACTACAGTAAATCATGTGGTGTCACACTACAGTAAATCATGTGGTGTTACACTACAGTAAATCATGTGGTGTTCTACAATAAATCATGTGGTGTTCTACAGTAAATCATGAGGTGTTACTACAGTAAATCATGTGGTGTTCTACAGTAAATCATGAGGTGTTACTACAGTAAATCATGTGGTGTCACACTACAGTAAATCATGTGGCAAATGAGCTAATGCGTGGTTCTCTGCTGCCATCTACTGGTTGTAGGGGTAATTTCACATAATTTTCATGTTAAAAGTATATTTGTTTTCCACCAAGTGCCAGAAATTCTCCACTAAAGCATGGCGCATTTTCCACCATGAATGAAAATGATAAAGATATATTTTCTTTAAAGTTTAATAAAATTATTAAAATAATATTTTACCCACATATTTCCAATCTAGACAATTACAGTAATATAAAGTTTGTCTATATTCTTAATGAATATAAATGAATATTAGCTGGTTATTTAAAATGATTAGAAATTAATTTAATATTCAGGGATTGACTTGATAGTGTAGAACCTACTGTATTGTTCATGCCCACCCTAGTATATAAACACTATATTAAATATACCCTCATTGAAATCCTAGAAATCACCCCTAGGTTTAATTCAGCAATTCACGAGTGCTGTGATTAGAAGCCGCTGTGTCAATGTAACAACAGCATCATTGTCACCTTACTATTATATATCTTGATGTAGCATGCAAATTGTAATTATATTGTGTCTACACATATTAGTAAAATATGTATTCAAGCACAACATTTTATTGTTAATTTGACATAAGTGTCCCTATCTCAGCAGCTGAGCTGATGAACAAGCGCGCAGCTCAAACGAATAGCGCGGGTCCGTTCCGCTTTGTTTGATGGGTCTCATATGTAACAGAAATGGCAGCTCTTATCAGTTGGGCACCAGGGTGGAGGCACCAGTGAGACCGCTGACAAAATGTAGTCGCACCAGCAGGAAAAAAGACTGCAAAATCAAAGTTGACACAAATCGACCTGAGTTCGAATCCGCCTTTTGCCGAATTCCCTCTACTCCCTTTTCCCATCACATATCAGATCGGAAAGGCATTTATTTTCAATAAAAATGAAGAAAATATTTGAAAAGTGGAAATAAAGTGTCTAAAGTGTGTTTAGGTTGGGGCTAGGTTTCGTGAGGGCTTTATTGTCGCTGCAAAATAATAAACTTAAAATAGCACCATATGACCTTTTTTTTGCATCTTAAAAGAGTCGTTCTTTTGCACCTACCAATGAGAAGCCCAGCCTGACGGCAGGCCATAACCGCAGCGAAGACGGTCGAGCGGTCCTCAGGGGCCGTGTTTCTAGTCAGGAAGCCAAAGATAGACGATCCAGCACCAGTGCCGATACCTAGAGCAATAGAAACTGGCTCAAGCACCATACACGCATATAACCCTAAAGAAATGACAGATTAAAGAAGCTTCACCTGCAACTAGACGACTGCCGAGCAATAACCATTTGGAGTATCCCATAAAATACATGAAATTACCTAAAAACAGACAAGAAGAGATGTCACGCACAAGCCACTGACGTTGCAAGAGTAGCTAAGTTAAGTGCGGACTTACCAACAATCTCAAAGACATTGGCGAACAGGATGATTTTCTTGGTGCTAAGTGTGCGATCGGACCAGTGGCCGAACAAAGGGCCGGCGAGAAGCCCGCTGAAGCTGAATGCTGATAGGCTGAGGCCAAGGAAGTACGGCGCCGCATTCAACGTCTGCAGATACCTCCATATTGTGGGCAGAATCACCGCTGAAATTAAAACAGACATGCTTATTCATATCTGCACGTACATCAGATCTGGTATTTTAATTATTATCTTGATAGCTAGTTAGATTAGTAATTATTGTCATGAAAAAAAAAATCTTAAGAATCTCTAAACACAAAGAGCAATTCTATGTCTCTTATATAAGACACAAGTGTATTAGAAACAAGGAACAATTCAATCACTGTTATTAGCAGCATCACGGTACACGTTTGTGATGAATGTGACAGTCTCCGTTATCATGGAGTCGAAAAGAAGAGAGATTCACAGTGCATCCGGAAAGTATTCACAGCGCTTCACTTTTTCCACATTTTGTTATGTTACAGACTAATTCCAAAATGGATTCACTTCATTATTTTCCTCAAAATTCTACAAACAATACCCAATTAATGACAACGTGAAAGAAGTTTGTTTGAAATTGCGCTCTTTGCAAATGTAAAAAACGGAAAAAAAAGTCACAAGTATTCACAGCCTTTGCTCAATACTTTGTTGAAGCACCTTTGGCACCAGTTACAGTTACAGTCTTTTTGAGTTTGATGCTACAAGCTTGGCACACCCATTTTTCCCATTCTTCTCTGCAGGACCTCTCAGCGTCGGTGCACAGCCATTTTCAGGCACACACCTGTCTATATAAGGTCCCACAGTTAACAGTGCGTGTCAGAGCACAAACCAAGCCATGAAGTCCAAGGAATTGTCTGTAGACCTCCGAGACAGGATTGTATCGAGGCACAGATCTGGGGAAGGGTACAGAAACATTTCTGCAGCATTGAAGGTCCCAATGAGCACAGTGGCCTCCATCATCTGTAAATGGAAGAAGTTTGGATCCACTAGGCTTCTTCCTAGAGCTGGCCACCCGGCCAAACTGAGCGATTGGGGGAGAAGGGCCTTAGTCTGGGAGGTGACCAAGAACCTGATGGTCACTCTGACAGAGCTCCAGCATTTCTCTGAGGAGAGAGGCGAACCTTCCAGAAGAACAACCATCTCTGCAGCACTCCACCAATCAGGCCTGTATGGTAGAGTGGCCAGACGGCACATGACAGCCCACCTGGAAATTGCCAAAAGGCACCTGAAGAACTCTTAGACCATGAGAACAAAATTTGGTCTGGTCTGATGAAACAAAGATTAAACTCTTTGGCCTGAATGGCAAGCGTCATGTCTGGAGGAAACCAGGCACTGTTCATCACCTGGCCTACAGTGAAGCATGGTGGTGGCAGCATCATGCTGTGGGGATGTTTTTCAGCGGCAGGAACTGGGAGACAAGTCAGGATTGAGGGAAAGATGAATGCAGCAATGTACAGAGACATCCTTGATGAAAACCTGCTTCACAGCGCTCTGGACCTCAGACTGGAGCAAAGGTTCATCTTCCAACAAGACAACGACCCTAAGCACACAGCCAAGATAACAAAGGAGTGGCTAGGGGACAACTCTATGAATGTCCTTGAGTGGCCCAGACAGAGCCCAGACTGGAACCCGATTGAACATCTATGGAGAGATCTGAAAATGGCTGTGCACTGACACTCCCCATCCAACCTGATGGAGCTTGAGAGGACCTGCAAAGAAGAATGGGAGAAACTGCCCAAAAATAGGTGTGCCAAGAATGTAGCATCAAACTCAAAAAGACTTGAGGCTGTGATTGGTGCCAAAGGCGAAGCAAAGTATTGAGCAAAGGCTGTGAATACTTATGTACATGTGATTGTGGGGTATTGTTTGTAGAATTTTTAGGAAAATAATGAATTTAATCCATTTTGGATTAGGGCTGTTAAATAACAAAATGTGGAAAAAGTAAAAAGCTGAGAATACCTTCCGGATTCACAGTACATTATTAAGAATTTTATAATATTCAGTGGTTTTATTATTTTATATATTATTTTACATTCATTTTTATATTTTATATCCAAATAAAAAGCACAATTTAGTTTTTTTACCATAGCAATATGAATATTTTTAATGTGTACCAAGGTAATGTTTTTGGAGTCCCATTAACTTGAAGTGTTATATAAATGGTGTTAAATTAATGATAACGGTTCTGTACTATAGTATTGGTAATTGAAACCAGTTCTAAAACAAATCCATTCAAATTCAATTTAAATTCCAATTCAAGATTCTGTGGAGTGTGTGGTAAATTATATTTAAATTCACGATCAAATCAATTCATTAAGAATTTTTCTGACAACTGAAACATTTAACAACATTATTATTATTACACTAACATATATACATATACACTCACCTAAAGGATTATTAGGAACACCTGTTAAATTTCTCATTAATGCAATTATCTAATCAACCAATCACATGGCAGTTGCTTCAATGCATTTAGGGGTGTGGTCCTGGTCAAGACAATCTCCTGAACTCCAAACTGAATGTCAGAATGGGAAAGAAAGGTGATTTAAGCAATTTTGAGCGTGGCATGGTTGTTGGTGCCAGACGGGCCGGTCTGAGTATTTCACAATCTGCTCAGTTACTGGGATTTTCACGCACAACCATTTCTAGAGTTTACAAAGAATGGTGTGAAAAGGGAAAAACATCCAGTATGCGGCAGTCCTGTGGGCGAAAATGCCTTGTTGATGCTAGAGGTCAAAGGAGAATGGGCTGACTGATTCAAGCTGATAGAAGAGCAACTTTGACTGAAATACCCACTCGTTACAACCGAGGTATGCAGCAAAGCATTTGTGAAGCCACAACACACGCAACCTTGAGGCGGATGGGCTACAACAGCAGAAGACCCCACCGGGTACCACTCATCTCCACTACAAATAGGAAAAAGAGGCTACAATTTGCACGAGCTCACCAAAATTGGACAGTTGAAGACTGGAAAAATGTTGCCTGGTCTGATGAGTCTCGATTTCTGTTGAGATATTCAGATGGTAGAGTCAGAATTTGGCGTAAACAGAATGAGAACATGGATCCATCATGCCTTGTTACCACTGTGCAGGCTGGTGGTGGTGGTGTAATGGTGTGGGGGATGTTTTCTTGGCACACTTTAGGCCCCTTAGTGCCAATTGGGCATGGTTTAAATGCCACGGCCTACCTGAGCATTGTTTCTGACCATGTCCATCCCTTTATGACCACCATGTACCCATCCTCTGATGGCTACTTCCAGCAGGATAATGCACCATGTCACAAAGCTCCAATCATTTCAAATTGGTTTCTTGAACATGACAATGAGTTCACTGTACTAAAATGGCCCCCACAGTCACCAGATCTCAACCCAATAGAGCATCTTTGGGATGTGGTGGAACGGGAGCTTCGTGCCCTGGATGTGCATCCCACAAATCTCCATCAACTGCAAGATGCTATCCTATCAATATGGGCCAACATATCTAAAGAATGCTTTCAGCACCTTGTTGAATCAATGCCACGTAGAATTAAGGCAGTTCTGAAGGCGAAAGGGGGTCAAACACAGTATTAGTATGGTGTTCCTAATAATCCTTTAGGTGAGTGTATATAAAGAAGGACAACATATATAAACAAATAATAATGTTTGATGAGTGTGGAGCAGCAGTAGCTTAACGTATATCTAAATATCATGTTAAATTAACGACAAATGTTCTGTTCTACTGTGGTAATAGTGTCCGACACCACCAATGCAAAAGTGTTACCCATACAGTAAACCCTTACCGTACTCGATGCCGCTCAGTAAGAAGATCAGCCCTATCGTGAAGAACGTCAGTCTCCTCTTGCGTCTGTGGTCCATTTTACCCTCTAAACACACGATTTATAACTAATCGCAGCGACTTTGTGCCATTTTATCGCGTCCCGCTGCATTAATGATCAGGACAGTGCGACCAATTACTTGAGAGTCGCCACACACACACACACACACACACTTCCGGTTGATATTGCGCACACCCGAGGACAAATCTCACCTTTAAAATAAATAAATATATTATAAACACAAAATGTATTTACCACTCCTTCTATACTGCTGACAACCTGTTACACTAAAATTAAATTTATTGCACTAAAAATAATTTGAAATAAAACGCAGTGCAAGCCTCTCACTGCGTGATTTACTAACTAATCCATACAATAAATTGTAGTTTAAATCTGTTGTAAATTTATTGCAAGAACAAATATGTTCATCAATTATTTTTTTTTCTAGAAATAAATACAAATATACATGTTATTTTAATAAAAGTAAAAATGTTATATATACACACACATATCTATGCATCTATCATAAATGTGTGTATATATAACATTTTTATTTTTAATAAAATAACATTATATACACACCGATCAGGTTGGGTGAATTCAGGGTGACTGGGACACTTTATTCAAGTCATCTCAATGGCAATCACCCTCAATTCACCCTATAACATTATGAGCACCTTCCTAATATTGTGTTGGTCCCCCTTTTGCTGTCAGAACAGCCCTGACCCGTCGAGGCATGGACTCCACTAGACCCCTGAAGGTGTGCTGTGGTATCTGGCACCAAGATGTTAGCAGCAGATCCTTTAAGTCCTGTAAGTTGCGAGGTGGAGCCTCCATGGATTGGACTTGTTTGTTTAGCACATCCCACAGGTGCTCGACTGGATTGAGATCTGGGGAATTTGGAGGCCAAGTCAACACCTCAAACTCGTTGTTGTGCTCCTCAAACCATTCCTGAACCATTTGTGCTTTGTGTCAGGAGCATTATCCTGCTGGAAGAGCCACAGCCACCAGGGAATACCGTTTCCATGAAAGGGTGTACATGGTCTGCAACAATGCTTAGGTAGGTGGTACGTGTCAAAGTAACATCCACATGGATGGCAGGACCCAAGGTTTCCCAGCAGAACATTGCCCAAAGCATCACACTGCCTCTGCCGGCTTGCCTTCTTCCCATAGTGCATCCTGGTGCCATGTGTTCCCCAGGTAAGCCACGCACACACACCCGGCCATCCACGTGATGTAAAAGAACACGTGATTCCTCAGACCAGGCCACCTTCTTCCATTGCTCCGTGGTCCAGTTCTGATGCTCACGTGCCACTGTTGGTGCTTTCGGCGGTGGACAGGGGTCAGCATGGGCACCCTGATCTGCGGCTATGCAGCCCCATACGCAACAAACTGAGATGCACTGTGTATTCTGACACCTTTCTATCAGAACCAGCATTAACTTCTTGAGCAATTTGAGCTCCAGTAGCTCGTCTGTTTGATCGGACCACACGGGCCAGCCTTCATGACCCTGTCTCCGGTTCTCCACTGTTCCTTCCTTGGAGCACTTTTGATAGATCCTGACCACTGCAGATCGGGAACACCCCACAAGAGCTGCAGTTTTGGAGATGCCATCACAATTTGGCCCTTGTCAAACTCGCTCAAATCCTTACGCTTGCCCATTTTTCCTGCTTCTAACACATCAACTTTGAGGACAAAATGTTCACTTGCTGCCTAATATATCCCACCCACTAACAGGAGCCGTGATGAAGAGATCATCAGTGCTATTAACTTCACCTGTCAGTGGTCATAATGTTATGCCTGATATATATATATACACACACACACACACACGCATATTTTTTTATATTTATTATTTAAATTATGTGTGTGTGATATATATATATATATATATTTATTATGATATGATTTGTTAAATGTTTTTTTGCTAGAAAATAACACACAAGGGTTTTAAAGTGTATTTTGACATGTAATGTTTCTCCAGTATCTTGAACTCTTGTCACTGTATAAAGATAACCAAGGGTTAAATATTTAATTCGCCCCTCATCCGACTGAAGCTTCTGTCTCATGACTTCCATTATGAGCCTCTCACTGCAAAACGTGTCGCAAACTGACACTTTTATTTCCTTTAAATCACATTAAACTGCATTTCTCTCCGTGTTGGGACATAGTTTTTGCTGTAACTTTAATTCTCAAGGCCCAGGATGCAGTTTGTTAGACTGAAGAAACACAATGTCTCGTTTACTGATAAACGGTTTAAAAGAAAACAAACGTACAAAATGTTACATGTGTCTGATGGCATTAAAGTGATCCAATAGGGATTGGGTTAAAACGTTTGGCCAACGCACACGCAATGAGAAAAGAGTTCATCAAACCAAAGTGTTTTCTACATAATTTACCACGGGCCAGTTTCCAGATATTATATCTGTTCCTCATCAGAAGAAGCCATGTTAAAAAAAAAATCCTCAGTCCTCAAAAGTGAGAGGAAATGTGATCAGAAAGCCAGCTTCTTCATCAGCAGGTAAACCCTGGAGTCCACCTCAAACCCATGCAAGTTATTGGCATCTCCCTGAAGACGCATCAGCAGACCTCCGTAAGACACGTACGCCGATCTGTGCACACACACACACATAAGTGCTACAAAACATCATGCATGAATCAATTATGTAACATTATAATTCATTACTATAAGAAAACATGCATGTATTGCACTCACAATGAAAAATGTCAAATTACATTGAGCATTAGAGCAACTAAAATTCATAAATGTCATAAAGCCGGCAGGAAAACCCCACTCACAGTCGCGTGGCCGCTTCCGTTGAGGTTTCATCGCCTTCGATCCTGTAAACCTTTCCATACATGACATAATCAAACTGATCCGCCCTGCAGAAGAACAATACACCAGATATGAACATTAAAACAGCTGTGAATACATAGTTTATTCCTGTGAGCAAAGCTGAATTTATCATCATTACTCCAGTCTTCAGTGCCACATGATGATGATCAACATTTTTCAGGATTCTTTGATGAATATAAAGCATTTATTTGATCATTTGTAACATTATAAATGTCTTTACAGTCAATTTAAATGTCAATAAATCACTTTTCAAACAAATAAGTAAGCGCTGAATAAACCTTTTTTAATGTAAAATAATAAATCGATTCCTAATTGAATAATATAACTTTTAAATGTAGGGATGCAATAATGTAACAAATCAATGTAATAATAATAAATTATTATTAAAACTTTTTTTTAAAAATAAAAGTTGGTTAATTTCATAGAATTAAAAGATCAATTCAATTAAATAAATGTTTTATGCCTTCATTTGATTGCCAGGAATGAACATAAACACAGAATTTATGAAAAAAAAAAGACTAAAATTTTATTTTTAAATTAATAAATTGTTGTTATTAATTTAATTAGACATTATTTAAAAAATACATAAAAAAATTTAAATGGAATCCAGAAAACTTACAGAAAACGCTGAATTTGATAAAAAATTAAGCAGATTTTAACAAAGAAAAAAACTTATTTGATAGGGCCCTAAACATGTCATTTTTGTTAAACTTTTAATAAATTGTATGTTTCTTGATTTCAATTAATAAGACATGCTTTTTGATTACTAAAATTTAATTTAACCATTAAAATTGAGTAAAAAAAAAAACGGAATTTGGGAAAAAATTTAATGGATTTCATAGGGCCCTAGATTTGTTTATCATTTTTGAGAGCCTGATTACGCAAACCAAAGTTTCACCATTAAATCCATGTCCCAAAAACACAATTATGATGTTCTCATTATAATTTTATGTAGCCAATATGACAGACATGATTCCAATCATATTTCAAGCGATTCAAACCCATCATAACGGACAGTGCACATCTGAAGGAAATAATACAATATTTATCGGCTTTAAGATATCGGCCACATTCTCTTTTCGGGCCGATAACGAGGACAAATGAAGATATATCGGCAGATATATTGTGCATCCTATTTTAAACATCATTTTTGAAGAATGTGATAATTCCTTTTTTTTCATCAATTTGTCAATGAGCAATATTATTATTAATATTAATTTACATTGGGTCACACCTTGTATTAAGATGCGTTTTGGTGTATCGGATCACAAGTAGACGAAGGACCATTTCCGTTTACATCTGGTGTTTTAATCCGTCTCTTGTCCACTTTCAGTCACTTCTGTCCTGATTTCTTCGAGGGTAGGCCTACATTACATCATTTGAATGCATTAATGAGAGAGTGACTGTGTGTGTGAATTAGTCATACCGTCTCTATTAATTATGAAGCTGTGGTTACTTCAAAGGCAGACAAATCTATGCTATAACGGTTGAGTTTCTAAGCTACTTTAGTGATAAATCACAGGACAGCGTTGACAACGAGTTTCTGCGCGCGATCTTCACGTGATGTGCGAGCTACTGTCTAGTGTTCGTGTGTCACAATATATCAGGCATTAGTTCAACATAATACACATCCGATGGTCTGAAATCGCTTCAATGTTCAAACGGGCAGGCCTTAAAGGGTTAGTTCACCCAAAAATGAAAATTCTGTCATTAATTGCTTACCCTCATGTCGTTCGACACCCGTAAAACCTTCGTTCATCTTCGGAACACAAATTAAGATATTTTTGTTGAAATCCAATGGCTCAGAAAGGCCTCCATTGGCAGCAAAGTCCACCTCACTACAGTGGTTCTACAATAATTTTATGAAGCGACGAGAATAGTTTTTGTGCGCAAAAAAAAACTAAATAAGGACTTATATAGTGATGGCCGATTTCAAAACACTGCTTCCTGAAGCTTCGGAGGGTTATGAATCAGTGTATGATTCAGAGCGCCAAAGTCACGTGATTTCAGCAGTTTGGCGGTTCAGCGATCTGAATCATGAATCGATACGCTTCATAAAATTATTGTAGAACCACTGTAGTGAGATGGACTTTTTAACGACGTCTTTAGTATCTTTTATGGGTCTTGAGAGAGGAAATGTCATTGCTGCCAATGGAGGCCTTTCTGAGCCATCGGATTTCAACAAAAATATCTTCATTTGTGTTCCGAAGATGAACGAAGGCGTTACGGGTGTCGAACGACATGAGGGTGAGGAATTAATGACAGAATTTTCATTTCTGGGTGACCTAACCCTTTAAAACGCATACAATTGACAAACTTCATGAGGACGCCAGTGAAAGTGATCTTGCTTCGGGGCTTGTGTGTGCGTGTAGCAGCGCATATAAGAACAGCGATTAACTTGCCTGTATAAATTGTGTAAAACATGCAATTACCATAGTAATTTTTCAGCATCCAGATTGTATCAACAAAGATAACTGCTCCTGAATCTTTCCGTGTGCCTGCAAACTGCACTTGATGTGACTGACGGGATGGAGTCACGTGATTAAAACTGAAATAACTGACATGGGAAAATTACGTCAGTTAGAGGTTCTGAATTTCGGTTTTGATTACTTTTCGATTAATCGTCCAGCCCTGATTACAAATATACTTTATTATTATGAAAACACCAGAGAAGGATTGAAGAACTCAAATATATTGTCGCAGTCGTGTGTTTATTGTCTTGATGTTTAATCAGTCAGAGCGTTTCTATCTTCTTTTTATTCAGATACAGGGATAGTTTTATTAGGGATCATTATATTACTTCTCTGAGGTGTTTCTGCTCGAGGGCGCCCTCTGGCCTCCAGTATGAATGAAACATGAGTGTGTTTAGCGCTCAGTAATGCTCACTTCATCCTATTATGGGTGAAAAATAATACATTCTCTCTGAAGAAATGTATGTGATAATCCATACGTTTTGTCCAGTGTACAGGAGTTTTTCCCCACAGTGGATGCATAAGAGGCTCATATTTCATATTAAAGGCCGAGACTTGTTCTTGATTTTGCATACCTCCTGACAAAGATTAAGAAATTGTCACAGATTTATATAATAATGATATAATATCTTATAATAAATCCTTAGACCTTTCTAATGATTTATAGTCATAGCCTTCCTGCATGTTAACAGGTAACCCTGCAGTTTTTTGTACAATATAAATATTATTATTATTATTATTATTAAATTGTTATATTTATTCTTAATTACTTTATTTTTAATTTTTAATAATGAAAACATTAGTATAATGAAATAGTAATATGCATTTTGTTAAATATTTTTATTTAACAATAATCATAATTATTATTATTAGTCATTAATATACAAGCACAAACCAGATGATCTTATATACATTTCATTTGTTAAAAGCAAACGCATTTTAAATCGCACATCACAATTTTTAACCAATTTTTTTTTTCATAAAATTGTGCAGCCCTACCGACATTTTTCATGTTGCATTTTATAAAAATCAATGAATGTTTATTTAGTGGAATTTTTAATAAATTATATATACACATCACAAACACGATTACCTAGACGGTCTGTCATCTTGAGGGTTGTATTCGCCGTCATCCGGCGTGCCGTCCTCATACAGTGTGCTGGCGATCACCAATCTGAACTTGTCACCTGAGAAAACAATACGCGCGTGTGTGTATAAATCTCTATATAGAAATAATAGTGACATGATGACAATATCAAAAGACGACTGAACATGACTGACTCACCGAGATCAACAGGATAAATCTGGATGTTCACATCAAGGATCAGGTCCATCTTGAAAGACTCACTTTCACAGTGAAGACGGGATACTAGTAACAACAAAACAAATATTTATCATTTTATGTCATTTTAATGAAATTATATTAATGAATATCTTTCTGGTTCTCAATTCTGATTGGCTGAGAGACTTTTCCAGTCGTGTGATATTCCCCCAGTATCAGCACTGGAACCGTTTCGCTGTTTGTATCGCTCCGCTTGAGCGACTGTCATGGCGGGTTCATTATACTTTGAATAAGCCAGCTGAGAGATTTTTCTTGGTCACACAACATCATAGCAGTCAATATTGGGTTTCACTTTATTGTGATGGTCCACTTTACACATTCTACTAACTATAAGTAACTTTGCAACTACATGTCAACTAACTCCATTAGAGTATTAGACTGTTAGGTTACGGTTGGGGTTAGTAGAATAAGTTGACATGTAGTTGCAAAGTTACTTCTAGTGAGTAAAATGTCTAAAGTGGACTATTGTAATGAAGTGAAACCCAATATTGTTCTACTGTAAGGTCTTTTGTAGTGGATTTAGCATTATTATACAGCATGCTGTTTTTATTCCCAGTATCCATTTGCATTAAAATAATCTATTAAAAAGTCAATAAAATAAAGCAAATAATAATAAAATTAAGCAAAAGGTTAAATCTTTGTTTTTTTTTTACTTAAACTTTTATGTTTTAATATTCAATGTTCAGTATCAATTATTAAAGAAGTATTTATTTACATCATAAAGTATTTGCATTAAAATCAAACAAACTAAAATATACTTAATTACTTAATTTTATTTATTGATGCATTTGTTTGTGTTTATTCACTAGAATAGAGAAGAGTCTCTTCTGCTCACCAAAGCTGCATTTATTTGATCAAAAATACAGTAAAAGAACTGTTAAAAATATTATTAAAATTCAAAACTGTCTTCTATATGTTAAATATAATTTATTAAGCTGAATTTTCAGCATCATTACTGCAGTCTTCAGATCCTTCAGAAATCAGTCTAATATGATGATCTGATGCTCATTTATGATTATTATCGATGTTGAAAACAGTTGTGCTGCTTCATATGTGTGTGGAAACTGTGATACACTACTCTTTAAAAGTTTAGGGTAAGATATTTAAAATTATAAGTGACAGTTATGATGTTACAAAAAAAATTTTTGTTTTTTGAACTTCTATTCATCACAGAATCCTGAAAAATTAAATTT
The DNA here is from genome assembly GCA_039654625.1 of Rhinogobio ventralis. Lineage (NCBI taxonomy): Eukaryota > Metazoa > Chordata > Actinopteri > Cypriniformes > Gobionidae > Rhinogobio > Rhinogobio ventralis. Next base: position 26,615,634 of record CM077217.1, on the reverse strand, counting down.
GTATCTGTTGTTTCCACAAAAATATGAGACTTAACATGACAGCCAGTGTAATATAAATAGTACTTTAATAAGCTAAAGTAAGCTTACTAAAATAGTAAATATTAAATTCATATTCTCACCTCTGTCAAACTTTTTCCCATCCGGATCAATATCCTTCACATCAAAGATGTCCTCAAACAGAATCCCAGCCATCTGCAAACACTGGAAACGATGTGTTACCCTGATCAAACAAAAACATATATTTAACACACGTTTCATCTTAAACTATGAATGAATTACATGTCAATGGTTCATAAAGCCTCGCTCTCGCGTTTTAAATAAACGCTTTCTGCACATATGACATACTTTCTCCAGATAGTGAGATCGTTCCCGTTAAAAATCGGAGAGAACAACTGTATAAATAAACAACTTTCTTCTCATTCAACACAAATATGAAACATGCCGCGAAACAATGTGCTTCACCTCCGGCCACGTGATTTACTACTACATCCGGGTCATGGCACGACGGCGGAATATTTATATTTTACAGTATAAATTAAAGTAAAATTTTATATATATATATTTAATCATTTTACTTTGCTCTAAAATATAAATATTCCACCGTCGTTGTAAATTCGTTGCATGAACCTTTTTTAAAAAGTGCGCATGTTTTGTATGAATTATATATGTACACGCAAAAAAATTATAATCGGTGTTCACTCGTATTTAATAATACATTTCTGAGTAAACATAACCTTACAAAAGATCATATTTACATAAATAGAGAAATACAGTACATAAATAAGTATAAATAAATATAACGGATTACGTATAACTTCTTTTTAGGAGGCTTGCAAGGGATAAAATGATTATAAAAAATCCATACTCAAATCCATACTATTTTGAAACTCTCGATCATCAAGAAAAACACAAATTACTACATTTTATCTCACGTAAAACTACAATGTTTTTACGACACACATTTCCGGCAGCCGTAGTTCCGTTGCGGTTGTTAGGAGAAAGCGTCTTCCTCATGGTTACGGCGACAGTTAGCCAAACAGCTTCTGTTTATCTTGCGGAAATCATCTTTAATAGCATGTATATCTCGACAGATTTTACATAAAACACATCAGATATGTTGAAGAACGGTAGTACGGTAATTTATTCTCAGTGAGGTAAGTTATATTATATTTAGTCTGCAAACTGGCTATCAAACGAGCACGCCAGCTAACGTACGTTAACTGTATATATATATATATGTGTGTGTGTGTGTGTGTGATATACGTTATATATGTGTATACTGCTCATTATTATTTACGAATACATATGTGTAGTGTTTTCAGCAGCATATATAAGTCGTTTTGGCTTAATTTTGCGTTTATTTCGCTTCGAGCTGAAGACAATCCTCCAATTTCTTATTTGTAAAGCAGGTGATGTGTTTAGTTTGTTTAGTGTCGGGTTCTCAGAGATTTCACACACCCTAGCCAGCACAAAAGCTGTTGAATGCGTTTATTATACTGTATAAAAGTATTATTTAGTATTTAGCAATGCCATCTTTGCTTGAGATGTAATATTTTCTGTATGCTCTTTATGTAAATGTATTTGTTTAGGTTGTGTATCAATGAGCTCCAGAAAGTCTCAAAGGATGGGTGAGAATCTGGCCAGTGAAAGTGATCTGCTGTCAATGATCAACGAGGTGGGTTTACATCACAGTATCAGTTGATTTAATATTTCAAAAATATAAACATATAATGACAAATATTGTAATAATTGACAGTATCTGAAGTTTGGTGAGTTTGAAGAGACTGCGAGAGTGTTTGAAAAGGAAGTCAAGCGCAAAGGAAAGCCTGCCCTCAGAAGCGCTGGGGCGCCGCGAGACTCCAGAACCGTCAGCGTTCACGTGAGAGTCTCATCCACACACATCAAACACTGACTCACTGTGGGTTTAGCCTCATTATAGTCTTGATCTTTTAGAGAAAGAAAACTTTCATATTATCTTTTGCTGGGTTCCAAGTCACATTGGACTGACTGGTAATGAGAGAGCGGACACGGCCTGGAAGTATCTGACTGTCAAATACCACCTTCTGATTTCAGACCATTAATTAGCTTATACATCACTAACAACAAATATAAAAATAATAAACTTTATGAAATAAACCCCAGTGTAAAAAGAAGTGTCTTCCATGACTTCAAATCAAGACATGACCAAGTCGTCTTCACTAGGTGCCGACTGGGTCACTCAAGAGTTACACATGGGTGTCTATTGATGGGCGAAGTTCCTCCTTTATGTCTCTTGTGTCAAGTTCCTTTGCATTTGCATTTATTCATTTTGCAGACGCTTTTATCCAAAGCGACTTACAAATGAGGAATACAGGAAGCGATTTGTCATGAAGAGGCTCAAAATACAAAGCTAGAATAGGAAGGGATTAAAGGAGAGTGAAAGGTTTCAGATATGACCGTTAAACATGTTCTGTTGGACTGTCATTTTTATGATACTGCCAGAAATCGTTTACGTGGGATATTTTGGAATGTGTCACCTGAATGTATTTTAGATTTTCTATCTTATGTCACGTATCTTATGTGAAATATTTTATATAATTATTTTATATTTTATGAATTGTGTTTGCCATGTAAATAGCCTCGATGCTAACATGGCAATACAAATTTAATAAACAAACTGTTCAAAGTGCATCAAACTTTCTGGCTAGACTTTCTCAAGTTTTTAAAAAAAATGTTTTAATGAATTTATTTTAATATTTGTATGTAAAAAAAATGAACACAAAATCAGTGTCCCCAACACTGCGGTCATCACCTGTCAATCATTTTACAAAGCATTTATTGTTTCTGGTCATTACCAAACTGCTTAGTATTTGAGATGAAAGATTGAAAAGCAACTGAAAAGTTCATTTTTATTTAATAAATAAAGTTAATTCATTTTTTTATAATAACTTTGTTCTTCTTTTCCCTATAGGATGATTTTCTCAGCTCATTCAGTGATGGAGACTACAAGGTATTCTCTGAGATGTGGGCTAAAAATATTCCTCCAGAGATCCGGGACTTTGATCCAGTGGCACAGAAACTGGAATTCTACTTACAAATTCACTTCACAATATACCCACTGAAATCTCCTGTAGGAAGTCACGTAAGTGCACTTTAATGTGGGTAACGGTATTAAAAATAGCTTTTTTACTGTTTAGACATAGGTAAATATACGATGTGTGTACTCAGTTTGACCAACAGATGTCCCCATAAAACTAAATATTCAAGCAAACCTCTCGTTTAGTCAAATGCATGACTTCAGTCAATCAATCAATGTTTAAATTACATTGTATTGGCTTTCAGTCAAGATGCAAGTAATGTTTTTGTTTAATTTAATAATATAATTGTGTAATGCAGGGTAAAGGAGAGTTTGACAACAGGATCACACATTTCAAGCACTACCTGGAGACCAGAGGGGCGGCTCTGAGCCAGACCACCGAGTTCCTGCCATTCTACGCCCTGCCGTTTGTGCCCAATCCCACGGTGCATCCCTCCTTCCAAGAGCTTTTCCAGGTACAACATCCATCCACTAACAGTCACCAAAGCACCAGCTGATTGAAAGTCATGGCAAATAATTGCTTTGAAAACCGAGGTTAGTTCTTAGAACAGGATACGAGATACTGCCTTATAGGTACATCATACTAGCATATTGAAAAAATTATATATTTTGTATGGCAAACATCAGTTACACTGAGCATTCACTAAATTGTTGTCATTTTTCTTCTTGATCGTAGGATTCCTGGATACCAGAGTTGAGAGAGAGGCTGGAAAAGTTTCTTTCAGTGACCCTGAAAGCTTCAAACACACCGAGGCTTTTGTCTTTATATGTATCCTTTTTCCACAAGAGTATCATGATTTCCCGGCCTGTAAAAGTTATCTTTATGCATGCAAGTACTTAGATAAAATAGGTTTAATTAAACCTGGGTAATAATTACATTGATTTACTGTAGTCACGCCACATGATTTACTGTAGTGTGACACCACATGATTTACTGTAGTCACGCCACATGATTTACTGTAGTGACGCCACATGATTTACTGTAGTGACACCACATGATTTACTGTAGTGACGCCACATGATTTACTGTAGTGACACCACATGATTTACTGTAGTGACACCACATGATTTACTGTAGTGACACCACATAATTTACTGTAGTGACGCCACATGATTTACTGTAGTGACGCCACATGATTTACTGTAGTGACGCCACATGATTTACTGTAGTGACGCCACGATTTACTGTAGTCACGCCACGATTTACTGTAGTCACACCACATGATTTACTGTAGTCACACCACATGATTTACTGTAGTGACGCCACATGATTTACTGTAGTAACGGCACATGATTTACTGTAGTAACACCACATGATTTACTGTAGTAACACCACATGATTTACTGTAGTGACGCCACATGATTTACTGTAGTCACACCACATGATTTACTGTAGTCACACCACATGATTTACTCTAGTGACACCACATGATTTACTGTAGTCACGCCACGATTTACTGTAGTCACACCACATGATTTACTGTAGTCACACCACATGATTTACTGTAGTGACACCACATGATTTACTGTAGTGACGCCACATGATTTACTATAGTCACACCACATGATTTACTGTAGTCACACCACATGATTTACTGTAGTAACACCACATGATTTACTGTAGTAACACCACATGATTTACTGTAGTGACGCCACATGATTTACTATAGTCACACCACATGATTTACTGTAGTGACGCCACGATTTACTATAGTCACACCACATGATTTACTGTAGTGACGCCACATGATTTACTATAGTCACACCACATGATTTACTGTAGTCACACCACATGATTTACTGTAGTAACACCACATGATTTACTGTAGTAACACCACATGATTTACTGTAGTGACGCCACATGATTTACTATAGTCACACCACATGATTTACTGTAGTGACGCCACGATTTACTATAGTCACACCACATGATTTACTGTAGTGACGCCACGATTTACTGTAGTGACGCCACATGATTTACTGTAGTGACGCCACATGATTTACTGTAGTGACGCCACGATTTACTGTAGTCACACCACATGATTTACTGTAGTCACACCACATGATTTACTGTAGTCACACCACATGATTTACTGTAGCGACGCCACATGATTTACTGTAGCGACGCCACATGATTAACTGTAGCGACATCACATGATTTACTGTAGTAACACCACATGATTTACTGTAGTAACACCACATGATTTACTGTAGTAACGCCACGGTTTACTGTAGTCACACCACATGATTTACTGTAGTGACACCACATGATTTACTGTAGTGACGCCACATGATTTACTGTAGTGACACCACATGATTTACTGTAGTGTGACGCCACATGATTTACTGTAGTGACACCACATGATTTACTGTAGTGACGCCACATGATTTACTGTAGTGACACCACATGATTTACTGTAGTGACGCCACATGATTTACTGTAGTGACACCACATGATTTACTGTAGTCACACCACATGATTTACTGTAGTCACACCACATGATTTACTGTAGTCACACCACATGGCATTGTAGAAGAAATAGACAAACACTTTGTGACAAGCACTTTAAAAAAAAAAAAAAAGAAGGGGCAGAGGAGCACTTATTTGACTTATTAGCCATTTCCAGGATGTCAATCATGGACCATGGATAAAAATTTGTTTTTTTCACTGCCGTTTAAATATTTGGGTTCAGTACGATTTTTTTTTATTATAATAATAATAATATTAATAACACTTCAAATTTTTAAAGCATGCATTGAATTAATCAAACGTGACAGCATTTATAATGTTTAATTTTTTGTTTTAAATAAATGCTGTTCTTTTAAACTTTCTATCATCAAAGAATCCTGAATTTTTTTAATCACAGTTTCCATAAAGAAATTAAGCAGAACAAAATTCAGCTTTGTAGAGCATGAGAGAGTTCTTTCAATACATTTTGAATTGGTAGTGTATAGTGTTTCCAATTACCATACAAATATAATAAATAAAATAGGTTTAGGGGAATGTTCAAATCGCTGAACCTAAGTATAAGCCATATTAAAAGTGATACTTGCTTTGGAAACAGGTCATGTTATCCCACGTCATCTCCTTAAATAGTTTTACCTGAGACCCGAAATAGCTGTGAGAAATTATTAAGTAATTGTGTAAGAGCTGCTGAACTGTGTGCCATTTTTGATACGTAATATAGGAAAGCCTGAGGATTATGATTGCATAACTATCAAACATTGTATAACTGTATTGTATATACTTATAAAATGTACATGTTCTATTGTTGTATCAGAACAATGGGCTGTGGATTGTGAAAACAAGTCCTCTGAATGATGTGTTTGATGAGCAAACGTGGCTGGTTTTGCTTGGTGTAGTTTGAGGCCAAGGAAAATTGCTGGCATTAATCCATCCAAATGAAAAATGACTTGTTAGACTCCTTAACGCAAAGAAACCAGAACGATGGTGGAAAAGACAACAAAGGTAAATTATATCTTAAAGATTTCTACTGTAGTGTTGTTGGTAGGGCCTAAATTTAGCTAAGCCATAATCTAATATTTAATTAAACATAATTTAGTATAATAATGGGATTGTTTCTGTTTTTCCATGCATATGAAATTGCACGTCACAAAAACATTACTATTTAGTTTTACATTTTACAAAAAAAAATTATTTGGTCAACATGATATAAATTATATAATGATTTTTGAAAATAATGATAAAGATATTAAAAAAATCTTTATCCAATAATCACAAATGACTGTCATAAAATGTATTGGTAACAAGGTGTGGGAATCATATAGAGGAAGTAGTTTAAATACTGAATCTCCAGTCGCGTTGTAAATCATGATTAGACATTACTGTGGAAAATCATTACATTTGTAACATCTTAATAATATAATATAATTTAAACATTTGTTTTATCTTAAGAGTATAATATATAATATATTTAGCGGTGTCAAATCAATTAATCATGATTAATCGCATCTAACTCAAATGTTTGTAAATATATAGCTATAGATATGGACACACACACACATATATACAGGGGCTGGTCATATAATTAGAATATCATCAAAAAGTTGATTTATTTCACTAATTCCATTCAAAAAGTGAAACTTGTATATTATATTCATTCATTACACACAGACTGATATATTTCAAATGTTTATTTCTTTATAACTGACAACTAAGGAAAATCCCAAATTCAGTATCTCAGAAAATTAGAATATTGTGAAAAGGTTCAATATTGAAGACACCTGGTGCCACACTCTAATCAGCTAATTAACTCAAAACACCTGCAAAGGCCTTTAAATGGTCTCTCAGTCTAGTTCTGTAGGCTACACAATCATGGGGAAGACTGCTGACTTGACAGTTGTCCAAAAGACGACCATTGACACCTTGCATAAGGAGGGCAAGACACAAAAGGTCATTGCAAAAGAAGCTGGCTGTTCACAGAGCTCTGTGTCCAAGCACATTATTAGAGAGGCGAAGGGAAGGAAAAGATGTGGTAGAAAAAAGTGTACAAGCAATAGGGATAACCGCACCCTGGAGAGGATTGTGAAACAAAACCCATTCAAAAATGTGGGGGAGATTCACAAAGAGTGGACTGCAGCTGGAGTCAGTGCTTCAAGAACCACTACGCACAGACGTATGCAAGACATGGGTTTCAGCTGTCGCATTCCTTGTGTCAAGCCACTCTTGAACAACAGACAGAGTCAGAAGCGTCTTGCCTGGGCTAAAGACAAAAAGGACTGGACTGCTGCTGAGTGGTCCAAAGTTATGTTCTCTGATGAAAGTAAATTTTGCATTTCCTTTGGAAATCAAGGTCCCAGAGTCTGGAGGAAGAGAGGAGAGGCACACAATCCACGTTGCTTGAGGTCCAGTGTAAAGTTTCCACAGTCAGTGATGGTTTGGGATGCCATGTTATCTGCTGGTGTTGGTCCACTGTGTTTTCTGAGGTCCAAGGTCAACGCAGCCGTATACCAGGAAGTTTTCGAGAACTTCATGCTTCCTGCTGCTGACCACCTTTATTTCATTTTCCAACAGGACTTGGCACCTGCACACAGTGCCAAAGCAACCAGTACCTGGTTTAAGGACCATGGTATCCCTGTTCTTAATTGGCAAGCAAACTCGTCTGACCTTAACCCCATAGAAAATCTATGGGGTATTGTGAAGAGGAAGATGCGATATGCCAGACCCAACAATGCAGAAGAGCTGAAGGCCACTATCAGAGCAACCTGGGCTCTCATAACACCTGAGCAGTGCCACAGACTGATCGACTCCATGCCACACCGCATTGCTGCAGTAATTCAGGCAAAAGGAGCCCCAACTAAGTATTGAGTGCTGTACATGCTCATACTTTTCATGTTCATACTTTTCAGTTGGCCAAGATTTCTAAAAATCCTTTCTTTGTATTTGTCTTAAGTAATATTCTAATTTTCTAAAATACTGAATTTGGGATTTTCCTTAGTTGTCAGTTATAATCATCAAAATTAAAAGAAATAAACATTTGAAATATATCAGTCTGTGTGTAATGAATGAATATAATATACAAGTTTCACTTTTTGAACGGAATTAGTGAAATAAATCAACTTTTTGATGATATTCTAATTATATGACCAGCACCTGTGTGTATATACACTCACCTAAAGGATTATTAGGAACACCATACTAATACTGTGTTTGACCCCCTTTCGCCTTCAGAACTGCCTTAATTCTACGTGGCATTGATTCAACAACGTGCTGAAAGCATTCTTTAGAAATGTTGGCCCATATTGATAGGATAGCATCTTGCAGTTGATGGAGATTTATGGGATGCACATCCAGGGCACGAAGCTCCCGTTCCACCACATCCCAAAGATGCTCTATTGGGTTGAGATCTGGTGACTGTGGGGGCCATTTTAGTACAGTGAACTCATTGTCATGTTCAAGAAACCAATTTGAAATGATTGGAGCTTTGTGACATGGTGCATTATCCTGCTGGAAGTAGCCATCAGAGGATGGGTACATGGTGGTCATAAAGGGATGGACATGGTTTAGAAACAATGCTCAGGTAGGCCGTGGCATTTAAACGATGCCCAATTGGTACTAAGGGGCCTAAAGTGTGCCAAGAAAACATCCCCCACACCATTACACCACCACCACCAGCCTGCACAGTGGTAACAAGGCATGATGGATCCATGTTCTCATTCTGTTTACACCAAATTCTGACTCTACCATCTGAATGTCTCAACAGAAATCGAGACTCATCAGACCAGGCAACATTTTTCCAGTCTTCAACTGTCCAATTTTGGTGAGCTCGTGCAAATTGTAGCCTCTTTTTCCTATTTGTAGTGGAGATTAGTGGTACCCGGTGGGGTCTTTATCCGCCTCAAGGCTGTGCGTGTTGTGGCTTCACAAATGCTTTGCTGCATACCTCGGTTGTAACAAGTGGTTATTTCAGTCAAAGTTGCTCCTCTATCAGCTTGAATCAGTCGGCCCATTCTCCTCTGACCTCTAGCATCAACAAGGCATTTTCGCCCACAGGACTGCCGCATACTGGATGTTTTTCCCTTTTCACACCATTCTTTGTAAACTCTAGAAATGGTTGTGCGTGAAAATCCCAGTAACTGAGCAGATTGTGAAATACTCAGACCGGCCCGTCTGGCACCAACAACCATGCCACGCTCAAAATTGCTTAAATCACCTTTCTTTCCCATTCTGACATTCAGTTTGGAGTTCAGGAGATTGTCTTGACCAGGACCACACCCCTAAATGCATTGAAGCAACTGCCATGTGATTGGTTGATTAGATAATTGCATTAATGAGAAATTGAACAGGTGTTCCTAATAATCCTTTAGGTGAGTGTATATATATATGTGTATATATGTGTGTATATATGTGTATATATATACTAGGGCTGGGAAGATACACTCCAGATTCGATACTATCACAATACTTGGGTGATAAATCTGAGGACGATTGAGGGACTAGAAGCATAACTATTAAAAAAGGATCAGACATTCACTGATGCTCCAGAAGGAAACACGACGCATTTAGAGCCGGGGATGAACACTTTTGAACAGGATGAGGATGTCCTAATTTTTCTTATTTTGTTTAAATATAATTTTTCATTTTGTACTGCCCTTCGGAAGCAACAGAAGATACTTACATGTTTCTCAGAAGACAAATTAAGTACAATTTACCCTGATCCTCAAATTCAATAGGTTTTCACCCCCTGGCTCTTAATGAGTTGTGTTTCCTTCCCTCAATCGTCCTCAGATCTCAAAATCATACAGTCACTGCTGGAAAGGGTTCAAATATGCAGAAGATGCTGGAAAACTGGAGAATCTGCAGGAGCTGGAGGATTTTTCTGAAGACCGTTGGTCAGTTTAACTGATCAGGACAAACAAGAGACTCAAGAACAACCATCACAAAACACACACAGTCGTGGATCATCAGAGAACGACACACACACACACACAAACACACACACACAGCCGTGGATCATCAGGGAACGACACACAGGATTAAGAATCAAGGGTTCTTACACATTTGAACGGGGTCATTTTAATAAATTCAGCTTTTTTTGGTCTTGTGGACTTTATGTAAACATTTTTTATGCATAATATCTTATTTAGGACAGTACTAAATAAAAAATAACATGCATTTTGTATGATCCCTCTTATTTTGTTAAAATTCACATTTTCACAGATTCTGCAAATGGTTCACATACTTTTTCTTGCAACTGTATATATATATACACACATATTAGTATATTTACAAACTTTTATGTTAGATGTGATTAATTGCGATTAATCGATTTGACAACACTGAATATGATGTAATATAATAGTTAAAATATGTATAATTTTCTCCATAATAATGGTATTAATTAGCTGTTTTCCATGGAAACTACCACCAAAACTAAAATATTTAGAACAAAATCGTAAAAAAATGTTTTACGTTTGTGGCATAATGTGAGGAATCCGTTTTAGTGTTAGTTTTGGACCCTGATTGTAGGTAGAATGCACTGTCATTCCCTGAAATTGTTAACTTTCGGTACTGATGTGACTCTTTTGCTTCATGCGTGCACACCAAGCCCTTATTTGACTTTGTGTGTTTTGTCACCCAGAAGCGATTCAGCAAATGCAACTCCATCTGACCGAGGCAGAAAGGAAGGCCACCATCTACATGAGGAAATTCACTAAGCTGCAGGCCGACCATCACAACCTTATCGGCGTCACGGCAGAGCTGGTGGATTCTCTGGAGGCCACAGTCCGTGGAAAGATGGCAAGCAAACGTCATGTCCCATATTACGCCCACGATTCCAAAAATTCTGGTAATTACGTATAACAAAGCTAAAATACTCAAGGGAATGTCACTGATGTTTTGCAGATCTCCCCAGAGTACCTGCAGGGCGTGTGTATGCGGCTCTTCAGCAGTCACATGAGACAGAGCGCCGCTCAGAGTGTAGACTTCACCAGACCGGGCACTGTGAGTTACTGAGGTCACGAATTCCCTAGATAGGAATAAAAACCTTTATATGTATGCATTTGGCTCCCAAAATGTTGGATAAAATTACTTTTCTAAATATTGGGCTGTGTTCACACTGGACCCAAATCCAAATAGTTTTTCAAGCAAATGATTCTCTTTGTTCAGTCTGTGTTTATTACTTAGTAACTTAAATTCACTCCAAATTTAAAAATGAAGGTATAATAAATCATATTGTACCTAATTTGAGAACTATTATGACATTTGCATCGTGACTTTTGATTCATGACATTTAAGCACATATTTTCCTTACAAATTGTCATTACCGTAATGCAAAATTTTTAATTATATTGCCATGATACTCACACTCACACAAAACTACTATGACGGTACCTCAACGTTTTCAGTGCTTACACCGAACCCAAATATGTTCAGTCAATGACTGTATATTGAGTTAAATAAACATAAAACATTTAATGATAATCTGTTGCCCAAATATTTTATTTCATGTTATGTTGAATTGCTTTGCTTGTTAAGATAATGTAAATTAATAATAGAATATCAGATCTCTGTCATATGGCCAAAAATAAATGCAAAAATTTTTTTTGCATAGTTGTGTTTGACACATGAAAACTGTAACAATGTATCTTAAGGTAACACGATGTAACCTTGCTCTCACTTGAAATGTATCCCCACATTAAGTCCTTGAATTTGAGGGTATTGGACCTGGAAAGTCCTTGAAAGGTCCTTGAATTTGAAGTTAACCAAGGTGTGGGAACCCTTTATGTATCTTTGAATACACTCACACATATTTGCATGTACATACTGTATGTATATGTATTTATATCATTTAAATTATATATAAATATTTTATATATAATTTTTTAGAAATATACATGCATGTGTGCGCATTTACTAATTATACACAGTACACACACATATATGTAATTATGTAAGATTTTTACTTATATTTACTTTTACATTTTTATTTTTACATTAACTAGAATTGGACAGGACAAATAAAAATGCTTAATTGTCATGAAAGTAATGTTACAAATGCAAAATAAAATTTAGTTGAGAGCACAGAAACCAAGACATTTTTTATCTGCTCATGTCCGTCACAACATACCTTCTGTAACTCACTCACCACTGCGCGTTGCATATGAATTTACATGTAACTAGTTTTTGTCATTCCATCGCGTAGCTTTTCCATCGCTTTTCTATGTAAACATGCACTAGACAAACACGTTTGACCGCTGTGTCTCACGTCATTTGCATAAAAAAATCCATTCTCATTACCATAATGCATCACATTACAGTAATGAGAATAGGTTTTTATGCATTACAGTGATGACAATTTGAAGTGAAATGTGCTTAATTATCATAAATATAATGATTAACAATGGCAAAAATCATAGTAATCTTAAAATAAGCCTCATTTTAAGTACATTTTTCATCTTTCTTGACATATCTCTCTTCAACTTTGTCTCTAGACCTTTTTTTATTTTTATTTCCACTACATTTTGGTCTAATTTGCCACTGCCACTAATTCTCATTACCGTAATGCATATAAATCTAATTCTTATTACCGTATTGCATAGAAGTCTAATTCTCATTACCGTAAAGCACTGAAATCTAATTCTCATTACCGTATTGCATAGAAATCTAATTCTCATTACCGTAATGCATAGAAATCTAATTCCCACTACTGTAAAGCACTGAAATCTAATTCTCATTACCGTAATGCATAGAAATCTAATTCCCACTACTGTAAAGCACTAAAATCTAATTCTCATTACCGTAATGCATAGAAATCTAATTCCCACTACTGTAAAGCACTAAAATCTAATTCTCATTACCGTAATGCATAGAAATCTAATTCTCACTACTGTAAAGCACTGAAATCTAATTCATCATTACCGTATTGCATAGAAATCTAAGTCTCAGTATAGTAATGCACTGAAATCTAATTCTTAGTACCGTAATGCACTGAAATCTATTTCTCAGTACCGTAATGCACTGAAATCTATTTCTCAGTACCGTAATGCACTGAAATCTAATTCTCAGTACCGTAATGCATAGAAATCTAATTCTCGCTACCGTAATGCACTGAAATCTAATTCCCATTACCGTTAAAGCATTGAAATCTAATTCTCATTACCGTAATGCATAGAGATCTAATTCTCATTACCGTAAAGCATAGAAATCTGATTCTCATTACCGTAAAGCACTGAAATCTAATTCTCATTACCGTATTGCACTGAAATCTAATTCTCAGTACTGTAATGCATAAAAATCTAATTCTCACTACCGTAATGCACTGAAATCTATTTCTCATTACCCTATTGCATAGAAATCTAATTCTCATTACTGTATTGCATAGAAATCTAATTCTCATTACCGTAATGCATAGAAATGACCGTAATGTGAATTAAACAAATTACAGTTATATATTGTGGTAGTATTTATCAACTTTAATTGATGCTCATTTAAATAAAAAACATGATTTTTCAGAATATTACAGTAATGAATTTAACACAGTTAAAAATACACAATGAACTCTTTTGGTTGGTGAAATTTCACTGAAATATTGCTAATGTGACCACACCTTTATGGATACACTAATTGGAGCTTGTTTTAATGTATTGCTTTTATGATTTAGTCTGTTTTTTCCCCAGTTTCTAACATGATTTATTAACTTAAAGCAACTAAAGTGTTACATACCTTATGTGATGAGTATTTGTAATATACAAAACCCAACATTTTACACATTCAGAGCCTCTAAAGAATCGCATAGTGGTTGGATAATCTTACATTCCCTAAAATGTTTCATAATTGACTTGCTTTTGGAGCTAGTGTGTCCTCAATCATATCTTCCTGTGTGTTTGTGTGTCTGACCATCTGTTCATGAAGGGATATTACTCTATGAGCCCTTATGATGATGGATATGTAAGTTGCTGAATGTTTCATCATCTCACTTCCTGTCCCCCTGCTCGGTCTTGCCTGCATAGCCTGTCTTCTTCCCCTTTGTATTTCGTCCCAAAGCCTTCTAGTTTATCTAGTTTTCATTAGATCACCCTAGTGTCATGGGATGTACGTTATTGTTAAGAATGATCCACTTTGTCCAACAAGCATGTACATTGTTGCTGAATCCCAAAAGAAGGACATAATACTGATTCCTTTCAAGACTGCTTAGTATTTGTTTCACTTATTTGTCTCCAGTTCCCCAGAGTAGACAGTATAAATTCAAAACTGTTACAACAAGGACAAAACTTAGATATTGCAGGTCATATCATGAAAAATATTTCCTTTTCCCTTTTGATATAATCTGCGCCTTCCTGGCGTCAGATAAATAAATCACATGCCTACCTACATTTACACTTCAACAGTGCCAATTTTTTTGTTCAGAAAACATGAGTCACCAGATTACGGTTAAGAAGGAAGGAGGAAGACCGTTGCAAAAAATAAATAAATAAATCGCCAAAGATGCATCAAAACTTTCACTGAAAACAAGTCTTATCATCTTAAAAAATAGTTTGTAGACAAATTTTAAGCTGGCTTGAAAAACCCTAGCCAGAAAGTAGTGGTCAGTTTGAAGTAGTTTTAAAAGCTTGAAGTTCGAAGGTTTTCATTTCGAAATAGTTTAAGTTTTAGTTTAGTAGTTTTAAGAGACAGATAGATTTCGTTTTAAGAGCCAGATAGATTTTTAGCACGTTGTTAGCATGAATTAGCATGCTTTAGCACATTGCTAGCATGTTCAATCAGGTTGCTATCATGAATCAGCACACACATTAGTACATTGCAAACATGATTACCATGTTGATAACATGATTTAGCACATTACTAGCATTATTTAACATGTTGCTAGCATGATTTAGCACGTTGATCGCATAATTTAACATGTTTGCTAACATGATTTAACATTTTGTTAACATGATTTAGTACATTGCCCACATGATTAGCATGTTGTTAACATGATTTAGCATTTTGCTAGCATGATTTAGCATTTTGCTAGCATGATTTAACATTTTGCTAGCATGATTTAACATTTTGTTTGCATTGTTTAAGATAGCTAGCTAGATAGACAGATTTAGCATTTTGTTAACATGATTTAGTACATTGCTTGCATGATTAGCATGTTGCTAACATGGATTAGCATTTTTCTAGCATAATTAAACATTTTGTTAGTATTATTTAAAATAGATAGATAGATTTAGCATGTTGCTAACATGGTTTAGCCTTTTGCTAGCATTATTTAAGATAGCTAGCTAGATAGATTTAGCATTTTGTTAACATGGTTTAGTACATTGCTTGCATTATTAGCATTTTGTTACCATAATTTAGCATTTTGTTAGCATAATTTAGCATTTTGCTAGCATCATTTAAGATTTAAGATAGATAGATAGATAGATAGATTTTAGCACGTTGCTAACATGAATTAGCATGATTTAGCACTTTGCTAGCGTGTTTTAGCAGGTTGCTAACATGAATTAGCACACTGCTAGCATGGTTTATCACATTAAATGAGTCACCGAATTACGGTGAAGAAGGAAGGAGGAAGAACTTTGGCAAAGATACATCAAAACTTTCTCTGAAAATAAGTCTTATTATCTTAAAAAATACACCAGGCATAACATTATGACCTTAGTTGCTTTAATTCCTAATATTGTGTTGGTCCCCCTTTTGCTGTCAGAACAGCCCTGACCCTTCGCGGCATGGACTCCACTAGACCCCTGAAGGTGTGCTGTGGTATCTGGCACCAAGATGTTAGCAGCAGATCCTTTAAGTCCTGTAAGTTGCGAGGTGGAGCCTCCATGGATTGGACTTGTTTGTTTAGCACATCCCACAGGTGCTCGATTGGATTGAGATCTGGGGAATTTGGAGGCCAAGTCAACACCTCAAACTCGTTGTTGTGCTCCTCAAACCATTCCTGAACCATTTTTGCTTTGTGTCAGGAGCATTATCCTGCTGAAAGAGCCACAGCCACCAGGGAATACCGTTTCCATGAAAGGGTGTACATGGTCTGCAACAATGCTTAGGTAGGTGGTACGTGTCAAAGTAACATCCACATGGATGGCAGGACCCAAGGTTTTCCAGCAGAACATTGCCCAGAGCATCACACTGCCTCCGCCGGCTTGCCTTCTTCCCATAGTGCATCCTGGTGCCATGTGTTCCCCAGGTAAGCCACGCACACGCAGCCGGCCATCCACGTGATGTAAAAGAAAACGTGATTCATCAGACCAGGCCACCTTCTTCCATTGCTCCGTGGTCCAGTTCTGATGTTCACGTGCCACTGACTGGTCAGCGGCTATGCAGCCCCATACGCAACAAACTGAGATGCACTGTGTATTCTGACACCTTTCTATCAGAACCAGCATTAACTTCTTGAGCAATTTGAGCTCCAGTAGCTCGTCTGTTTGATCGGACCACACGGGCCAGCCTTCGCTCCCCACGTGCATCAATGAGCCTTGGCCGCCCATGACCCTGTCTCCGGTTTTCCACTGTTCCTTCCTTGGAGCACTTTTGATAGATCCTGACCACTGTAGATCGGGAACACCCCACAAGAGCTGCAGTTTTGGAGATGCTTTGACCCAGTCGTCTAGCCATCACAATTTGGCCCTTGTCAAACTCGCTCAAATCCTTACGCTTGCCCATTTTTCCTGCTTCTAACACATCAACTTTGAGGACAAAATGTTCACTTGCTGCCTAATATATCCCACCCACTAACAGGAGCCGTGATGAAGAGATAATCAGTGTTATTCACTTCACCGGTCATAATGTTATGCCTGATCAGTGTATTACAACATCAAATCAACAGTGATCAAATATTAAGCAACATTTCAACATTAATAATAATCATAAATGTTTCTTGAGCAGCAAATCAGCATATTAGAATGATTTCAGAAGGATCATGTGACACTGAAAACTGGAGTAAATTACATTTCAAAAACATGTTCAAATAGAAAACAGTTATTTTAAATTGTAGTAATATTTCACACTGATGTCACTGATTGCCCTGTGTTTGTGATCAAATAAAAGCCTCTGTGAGCATTAGAGACTTCCTTCATCCAGGATACACTCATTATGTGCAAACACTCATCATTGTGAAATGCACATACGCAGACATACTGCAAATATCGTCAGCAAACAATTGAGATTTGCTAAACTTGAGAATGTTCGCATACATAACTTTGGCTATCCGGAATGTTCTCCTCAAACCAGTTTGAAGTCAAACTTGCATGATGTAAACGGCCCTTCAGAGAAGGATGTTTACATTGTACACTGACCAAACTAATATCAGCATTCCTTACACTCCAAATAATGCCGAAGCTGGACTTCTCTTGGGTTTCGTTGTATCCCTCCCCCATGGGAAAGCGTCTAATTGCATCCTCAAGATGCCAGAATTTGCTGCGCTCGTTGGCTCCACTGGAAATTAGATCCCGCAGGTGCAGCGTTGTAATGATCTTGGGGAATTTCTCTCACTAACCCCCCCTCCTCGAACCTTCCAGCTTTGCAGACCGATCATTTATTTGTCTCAGGTCATTCATTGCATGTACACGTACTGCATGCGGTCGCAACTGTTGTAAAACGCATGCTAGTTTATTACTGAATACTCACATTGAGCTAGACTCTCATAGAATAACCAGCGAAAAGTTCACTAACACACACACAGACATTTTATTTTTGTTTGCAAGCCAATGTATCAACACATTCAAATTACTTTTACTTTTTTTTTTCCATTTAGGCATCCTCAATGCTGCGGGCATCGGTCGCACCTCAGTAAGTGTTTAAAATGACCCCGTTCAAATGTGTAAGAACCCTTGATTCTTAATCCTGTGTGTCGTTCCCTGATGATCCACGGCTGTGTGTGTGTGTTTGTGTGTGTGTGAGTGTGTGTCGTTCCCTGATGATCCACGGCTGTGTGTGTGTTTTGTGATGCTTGTTCTTGAGTCTCTTGTTTGTCCTGATCAGTTAAACTGACCAACGGTCTTCAGAAAAATCCTCAAATCCTCCAGTTTTCCAGCATCTTTTGCATATTTGAACCCTTTCCAACAGTGACTGTATGATTTTGAGATCTGAGGACGATTGAGGGACTCAATTCACTGATGCTCCAGAAGGAAACGCGACGCATTAACAGCCGCGGGTGAAAACTTTTGCACAGGAAGAAGATTATTATTCTTATTTTGCTTAAATATATATATTTTTTCATTTAGCCCTACCCTTCAAAAGCAACAGAAGATACTTACATGTTTCCCGGAAAACAAATTAAGAACAATTTACCTTGATCTTCAAATTCAAAAAGTTTTCACCCCCCTGTTCTAAATAATGATTTAATTACTATCTTAAGCAGTTTGTTAACTTTGCCATCTTGTACTTGCCAAGTCAGTTCATTCAAAAGTAATTCTGTAAATGCAATCCAACCAGACCTTGGAAACATGATCTGTTTTCAATCGGAAAGACATTCTTTTCAACAGCACAAAATTCCTGTCAGTAACCTGAAGAGCAAGGTCTCAATGTGCCAATTTATCATCTTTTTACTTCCTGCTCTCAGGAGGCCCAAAGACGTGCCGTTGCTGCCTTCGCTTGACTACGAGAAGCTGAAGAAAGACCTAGTGAATGGATCAGATCGACTGAAGGCTTTGCTGCTTCAAGCTTTGCGCTGGGTAACTCTTGCACACTTGACAGGATTGCATCCCATAGTTTCTGCCACAATATCAGAATTACTACAGTTACAAATGTTTTCTAAGTCAAGGATCACTGTTAGTATTACTCAAACATGATAAAATAGGTTAAAAAACAAAATAACAAGGAACCAGAGAAAAAATAGACTTGAGTGGATCTTTTGACAACAACTGCATAGAAACTTGTTGTTTTATCTCCATGTTTGAGGTATTTTCTGTCCTTTTGATTGCACATTGAGGTACACAAATTGGTTTTCGCATTACATGCCAATTTTCTTGTAATTTCTCATTGGTCGGCAGAGGTTGACTCGATCTCTTCATGGTGAGCAAAGAGACACGGTTTTGCAGGCCTTCATCAGCAATGACCTTCTGGAGCGGTACAGTACCAAACAGGTACATCACAAAAATGCTAAAAACTTTTTTTGTGTATTGTAGGAAAACTGCATGCAGAATCGTTTTACAATTCTAAGATAATTTTCAAAAAATAGCTTTATAGTCAGTTGTTACATCTGACCCAGGATCTGGGTAACACAAAAATTGCCCAAACACTGGGTTGTTACGTCTGACCCAGGATCTGAGTAACACAAAAACTACCCAAACACTGGGTTGTTACGTCTGACCCAGGATCTGGGTAACACAAAAACTACCCAAACACTGGGTTGTTACGTCTGACCCAGGATCTGGGTAACACAAAAACTACCCAAACACTGGGTTGTTACGTCTGATCCAGGATCTGGGTAACACAAAAACTACTCAAACACTGGGTTGTTACGTCTGACCCAGGATCTGGGTAACACAAAAACTACCCAAACACTGGGTTGTTACGTCTGACCCAGGATCTGGGTAACACAAAAACTACCCAAACACTGGGTTGTTACGTCTGACCCAGGATCTGGGTAACACAAAAACTACCCAAACACTGGGTTGTTACGTCTGACCCAGGATCATCTGATATCATGTATTTAGCTATTTTGACACATTGATTCCAACACTTAACCACTTCTGTGCTGCCTTAATTCAAATACCATTTTTTTTTTTTTATACTTATTCGTGTTGAACATCTCTCTCGTTATCTTACTATAATTAAACATAGATTTACACATACATTTTTTTTAGCCCATTCTGTATATGGACTATATTTTAGGATAGTATGCAAAATCAGTTTTTAAAATAGACCCCTTTTGTATCATTCCAAGATCCGGCCCACATCTGGTTGAATCCGCATTGAATCCACATGAACCAAATGGGGGCCGGATCTGGGATGTATTCAAAATGCATTTCGATCGTTCATTTTCTTATGTGTTTGCTTTTTGCAGTTCACAATGAGGAGTTTTGTAACTGACAATTAAAACTCAAACAAAATGTATACTGTCTATGACCTACTTCTCTTCTAAAATGTGTCATCTGAGGTATACAGAATGAATCTGAATGTGAACGATCAGGTTTCTGAGGTTAACTTGACTGTGATTCATTTCCTATCACTGTCATTGTCAAGTTCCTTGAGGCAATCTAGTCAGCTTTTTGTGCGAGCTGGAAGAGTAAATAAAATAGTCCTTTGCAAAAACACACATTGTACCAAAAGTAAATTTTTGCCTAACTGGTTTTGTGTACTTTGCAGAAAACTGTTCTTCATCTAATAAAATCCAGAAATGAGATTGTCAGACAGTATATGGCACGACTCATCAATGCATTTGCCTCATTGTGTGATGGTAAGTGACAACTTTTCTTTTTCTTCCTTAAAGCAGTTTGTGCGACAGACTGTAAACAAACTAAAACCTACCAATCATAAGCACACACATCCCTCCATCGCTCTAGTTGGCGCTATAATACGCAACGTTTTTAGGTAACTCCAGAACTGTATGGGCTAGAATCAGAATCTGGCCTTGAATCAATTGAGCATGTGCCATTCTGTGGGCATGTAAGCATCTTTTGAAAAACGTTACTTAACTTTTCAACCCGCTTTGTACAGTTTAGAACAAGGTTTACTCGAAAATAAACTGTTATGGTAAAAATGGAACAATATGGAAAAATTATTAAACAGTTAACATTATTGTGACTAAGCGTTGGCTAAGAAGTATTTCCTGGTTGGCACACAGATTCGTTGTGTTGATGGATATCACTATTGACAGTAGAATTTTTTTTCTTTTGGCCCTGGCCCAAACAGATTAAAGTAAAAATTTGTTCATTAATAGTTCTCAATTTTCAAAAATGTTGGTACAAAATATTTATAATGACTATTGTATAAATTGTGTATACATCTCCAGGGCTCAACGCTTAGGATTTGATTGGCCCAGACAGCACCAGGAATATTAGGCAGCTGTGACTTTAAGAGCTGCACGGATCCAATATACTGATACACATGCGTTTTCTTTCTTAACTTTTATGTTCACTTAAGATATAACAGACTATGTTCACTAGGCATTCACTTTGACGTAATTTTGTGTGAATATGTCCGTTCAAGTGCGAGAAGACGTGAAAGAGCGCTCGATTCAACATTCGCATGCTGTCTGAGAAGTGACTTTCTGGCTTTCTTCTCACACTATTGTTCCTTTCACATCTTCTTGCGCTTGAATATTTAAATCGGCAAGGCTAAAAAACATGCAATTGATGCAGCATAGGCCCGTTTATGCCGGCCCCAGGCCATCAGGCATTCCTTATTGTCGAGCCCTGATCTCTGTCTTTAGCTCTGAAATGTGTTTATTGTCGTCTTATGCACTTTTGCACACCCAAGGGCGCATGTACCTGTCTCAGATACCCTCTTTACTGAGGTTTCTGCTTGACTGTCTGAAGACTGAAGAGAAAGAGTCTGTAACTCGAGAAAACGTGCTCGCCGCGCTGCAGAAACTCAGCCTCAGGTACGCCATTTGATCAGAAATGGAAATAAAACATACAGACTGTAATAATATGTAATATGTAAAATGCAAAGTTTAAAATTTACTTCAAAATGCAAAAAAATGAAAAGGTTCATGGCTGTGACGTAAACTCGTCTTGGAAGCTTGTTTCCGCCACACAAAAAAAGTACGTAATTTCTGACGTACTTTGTATTCTGACTTTTTTCTTGCAGTTGCGAGTTTATATCTCACAGTCCTGAGAAAAAAAATTGAATTGTGAGATATAAACTCGCAATTGCGAAAAAATAGAAAAGTCAGAATTGTGACAAAAAATGCTAATTACGTTTTTTAATTGCAAATTTATATCTCACAATTCTGCCTTTTTTTCAATTTTAAGTTTATATCTCGCAATTCTGGGGGAAAAAAATAGAATTGTAAGTTATAAACTTGGAATTGTGATTTATATAAACTTTATTTATTACTTTATAACAAAAATGTATTAATTTACAAGATATGAACTCGCAATTGCAAATTATAAAGTCCGAAATGCGATATATAAACTTGTTATTCTGACTTTTTTTATCAGAATTGCGAGATATAAACTTGCAATTGTGAAAAAAGTCAGAATTGTGACAAAAAAATTTCTGGGGGAAAAAATAGAATTGTGAGTTATAAACTCGGAATTGTGATTTATATAAACTTTATTTTCTGCAATTGTGTAATTATAACTTGCAATTCTGACTTTTTTCTCAGAATTGTGAGATATAAACTCGGAGTTGTAAGAACATTTTTGTCAGATAAAAAGCCACAGTTACCCATTTTTTTATTCCGTGGTGGAAACAAGCTATTAAAAAAAAAAAAAACTGTGATATTTCTCATCATCATCCTGTTTCAATAGGAAATACTTCAAGTGATTTCATGGGGTCTTTAAAAAAAGCCTAAAAACTGTTTGTATATTTTGTGCAGGCGAGCGCAGCAGTCTGCTATGATCAGAGATGGTCTGATTGGCTGGTTGATCAAAGAGCTCCACGACTCCGACTGTCTATCCGACTACACGCTTGAATACGCTATCTCCCTCCTCATGAACCTCTGCCTGCGCACTCAAGGTAACACAAGCAGTTATTAATCAATGACCATATCAAAGAAATAAAGATGCGTGTGAACAATTCCATTGTGTGTTCATCGTCCTTTGTTTAGTTTGTTTAGACTTGTATTTGCTTTGCTTCTGATAGTCTTTACTTTAGCAGATCAGTGTTTACTTTGGTATGTTGCTCACGTTTCAGGAAAGCAAAAGTGCGCGGAGGAGGCCAAGCACATCCTGAAAGTGCTGACAGAGCTCCTGGGACATGAGAACCATGAGGTAAATCGATAATTGCTCAACCGCCGTCCACAAACTGGGCGTGTTATTTGAGTTTGTTCTCCCCTCACCGCCTTCACCTTTAGTTATACTGAAGGCGTAAATTTAGCTTAGTCCTTTTTACGTCAACCGGTTCTCAAATAAGAGAGCTTTTGTCAACTTTGGATAGAAAAGTTTGTCTTGCAAGTGTCCCATGAACGTTTTTGAAACTTCAAATGGAGAATGAAGAACCTACAGTTTATATTCATTTAATGAATTCGCTCACAGGCCTCAAAAATTCAATTAAAAATTGCCATATTGAAACTTAATAGCTATTAATAATAAACTATTTAACAATATTTTTTAAAACTTTTAGTTGATTCAACATTAGCTGATATACAGTACATTCTATACTTAGTTTTTTCCCCACGTTTGACTAATTGTGTAATAAATACAATAGAATAATAGAATATTAAAAGACATATATAATGATAAATGTCATTGATTTCCCTTGAATATCCAGTACAATTCACCCATTTAAATAAAAAAGGCACAATTTATAAGTAAAGTCATAGTGTGTTATACAGTACAGATAGCGGCTTCACAGTAATAAACAGGAAAATAATTCCTATTATGCTTTACAGAAGACAGTAGAGTGATTCATTATTTATTTCAATGCTGATCTATTTCAGTGGTTCATCAATTATGAAGCAAAGTGTCATAATTGTGTACAAAACTAATTTTAAGATTTTTTAGATCCAAATGTTTTTGAGATGCTTCTCCGAACCTTTAGCTTGTAATGTGTGAATGCGTCTTGAGATGCCAAAGTTTCTAACGTTCACTGCATGTTTGTGTTCTTGTGTGTGAATGTAGATTCGGTACTATGTGAATGGAGCTTTATACAGCATCCTGTCCATGCCAGAGATACGAGAGGAAGCCAAACAGATGGTATGTGTTTAATCACGGTTCATTCACAATAGTTTATGAGTAATAAAAATCCCATTCATTACTTTAGCGATAACATTCAAACCTTTCAAAGTTAAACAGTGATATGTGCCTGAGAAGGCTCATTAAAAAAAAAAAGTTTGATAGTCAAATTCCCGGTGAAAAACGACACTACCCATTATCCTTAAGTGAAATCCACCAATCAGAAAAGTCACTGTCACACAGAAATTGTGCTGAAAGAGCTCAGGAACAAGCACCCAGTCCCATAAAACACTGCGAATGATGCAGCTCACTCATAGATTATATATGTATATACGCTACTAGATTTTTATATAGATTTATATAGATATGTACACTCACCTAAAGGATTATTAGGAACACCTGTTAAATTTCTCATTAATGCAATTATCTAATCAACCAATCACATGGCAGTTGCTTCAATGCATTTAGGGGTGTGGTCCTGGTCAAGACAATCTCCTGAACTCCAAACTGAATGTCAGAATGGGAAAGAAAGGTGATTTAAGCAATTTTGAGCGTGGCATGGGTGGTGGTGCCAGACGGGCCGGTCTGAGTATTTCACAATCTGCTCAGTTACTGGTCTGATGAGTCTCAATTTCTGTTGAGACATTCAGATGGTAGAGTCAGAATTTGGCGTAAACAGAATGAGAACATGGATCCATCATGCCTTGTTACCACTGTGCAGGCTGGTGGTGGTGGTGTAATGGTGTGGGGGATGTTTTCTTGGCACACTTTAGGCCCCTTAGTGCCAATTGGGCATCGTTTAAATGCCACGGCCTACCTGAGCATTGTTTCTGACCATGTCCATCCCTTTATGACCACCATGTACCCATCCTCTGATGGCTACTTCCAGCAGGATAATGCACCATGTCACAAAGCTTGAATCATTTCAAATTGGTCTCTTGAACATGACAATGAGTTCACTGTACTAAAATGGCCCCCACAGTCACCAGATCTCAACCCAATAGAGCATCTTTGGGATGTGGTGGAACGGGAGCTTCGTGCCCTGGATGTGCATCCCACAAATCTCCATCAACTGCAAGATGCTATCCTATCAATATGGGCCAACATTTCTAAAGAATGCTTTCAGCAGCTTGTTGAATCAATGCCACGTAGAATTAAGGCAGTTCTGAAGGCGAAAGGGGGTCAAACACAGTATTAGTATGGTGTTCCTAATAATCCTTTAGGTGAGTGTATATATGTCTGTGTGTATTTTAAAATAAATGTTGTTCATTTGAACTTTCCATTCATCACAGAATCCTTATCACAGTTTCCACAAAAATATTAATCAGCACAAATCAGAACTCAGAATCAGATCCTCATATTAGAATGATTTCTGAAGGATCATGTGACACTGAAGACTGGAGTAATGATTGATCACAGGAATAAATTACATTTTAACTCTATAATTGCAGGTACATTTGGTTTCTGCTTTTTTTAAATGGTTATATTTGTTATTATTTTAATAATTTGTTACTCATTGTCATGGATCACAAGATGTTACAATATAATATTTTCTGTAAAAGTGTCTTATATA
The DNA here is from genome assembly GCA_039654625.1 of Rhinogobio ventralis. Classification (NCBI taxonomy): domain Eukaryota; kingdom Metazoa; phylum Chordata; class Actinopteri; order Cypriniformes; family Gobionidae; genus Rhinogobio; species Rhinogobio ventralis. The sequence goes on along the minus strand of CM077217.1, from coordinate 26,589,748 downwards.
GCTGACAATCACGATTTCTTCTCGTCCGAATTAGTCTGTGTATTTTTTCCATTGTGTATTGTGTAATCAAAATATTTTATTTTACTTTTCTTTTGGTAATATTTCATTTATTTTATTTATAAAAGCCCTTAATAGTAATTTTTATCCTAATTCTACAATACTAAATTGTTTAAAAATAACTTTTATCTTATAAAAACTTGTCCATAAAAATTGTCAACTCTGTTACTGTACGTTGCCTTTAAATTGGTGGAATCATCTGTGGAAGATACAGGAAATTATGTCACTTTCCTTCACTGATAATATCTGATAAGATGTGTGTGCTCTCCCAGAGAAAATATTTTAATCTGAACTTTAAGTTCTTACACCTTTATTTTGTAAAACATCAAAATTGTTAACTACAATATCAAAAGGAAAACAGAATTGATCACACAGTGGGTTGTTTAAAAGTCTTTTCATCATGATTTCATTAGTGCCATGTGCTCTTAGCATTTATGCTAGCAAGTGGAGTTTTGGGCTAAAAAGTTTAAATTTGTCAATTCTGTTGCCGTCAAACTCTGTTACCAATGTTATTTATATGCATTTATATATTGACAAACAATACTATAAAGAAATAACTTTTTTTTTTTTCAAGAAATTACTTTTTCATTTACATTTTTTTACACATTTTAAAATATTTTTACACTACTTCACATGATGAGTCAAATATTTTTTACACGATGGGATTCTGCTCCGATCAAGGCTGCTGGTTGTTCTCCATAGCTACAATCATAGAATACAAATAATGTGAGTATTTTGTTGTTGCGTTTAGAGTATGGAAGAGATCCTACGCTGTTACAGTAAAGAAGAAAATCCTGAACTCAACAGACAAATCGAATTCATCATCAAACAGCTTACCTCGGGTAAGAAGAAAAAGCAGATCACCTCAAAATTGTTCATATAAAAATGAAAACAAAAAATCTGTCCTCACCCTACTCAACCCGTATAACTTTTGTTCATGAACACAAAAAGTGTTTTTTTTTTTCATAAAATCGTGGCCACCGTTTTCAGTATAATAAAGTGAATGAGGACAGGGATGGAAACACACCATAAATGTATCGTAAACTCTGTCTATATGACATGGAATAGAGTCATTTGGACTACCTTTTTAATGCTTCTATGATGCTTTTTTTTTGTCACTTTCAACTATTCATGTTGCGTTTCGTGGATGTCATACGGGTTTAGAGCGACATGAGTAAATGAGGACGGATGGGTCCCATATTTCTTCCATTATTTCAGTGATTCTTTTGTATTCATTTATAATTCTGTCATACTCAGTGGACATTCCCGAACATGAACCTGAGTCGGGTGATGAAGAAGATGATGACGACGATGACGATGAGGTACAGTAATCCACTTTCTTGTCTTCTGAGAAAGATTATTGCTCAGTGTGACTTTATTTCCTATAATTTACATGAAAGCCTATCACTGCAATTTGTGGTGTTATGATTTACTTCTCAGTCATTTGATCTGTCTGTAATTCTTCAATCTTGAAAACAGGAAGATGTTATGGAGGCGGACCTAGATAAAGAGGAAGTCCTGCAGCCTCAGCCAAAAGAGCTCAGCGGAGAGTCTTTACTGATGACAGAGTATCTAGGGGTAAACCTTAACGCTACATTTATGATAGAAACCATATCCAGACCAACTTCACACACAAGGGTATTGTTGGTCAAGAGTCAAGACACTTAAATTATAAATATAATCTATATTGCCAAAAGTATTGGGACACCCCTCCAAATCATTGAATTCAGGTGTTGCAATCACTTCATGGCCACAGGTGTATAAATCAAGCACTAGGCATGCAGACGCTTCTACAAACATTTGTGAAAGAATGGGTCACTCTCAGGAGCTCAGTGAACTCAAGCGTGGACCGTGATAGGTTGCCACCTGTGCAATAAGTCCATTCCTGATATTTCCTCACTACTAAATATTCCACGCTCAACTGTTAGTGGGATTATAACAAAGTGGAAGCAATTGGGAACAACAGCAACTCAGCCATGAAGTGGATTGAAATCTGGATTAAAATCACAGAGCGGGGTCAGCGCATGCTGAGGGTCACAGTGCGCAGAAGTCACCAACTTTCTGCAGAGTCAATAGCTACAGACCTCCAAACTTCATGTGGCCTTCAGATGAGCTCAAGAACAGTGTGTAGAGAGCTTCATGGAATGGGTTTCCATGGCCGAGCAGCTCATCCAAGCCTTACATCACCAAGAGCAATGCAAAGCGTGGGATGCAGTGGGGCAAAGCACGCCGCCAATGGACTCTAGAGCAGTGGAGACGTGTGCTCTGGAGTGACCAATCACGCTTCTCTGTCTGGCAATCCCATGGACGAGTCTGGGTTTGGCGGTTGCCAGGAGAACGGGACTTGCCTGACTGCATTGTGCCAAGTGTAAAGTTTGGTGGAGGGGGGATTATGGTGTGGGGTTGTTTTTCTGGGGTTGGGCTTGGCCCCTTAGTTCCAGTGAAAGGAACTCTTAATGCTTCAGCATACCAAGACATTTTGGACAATTTCATGCTCCCAACTTTGTGGGAACAGTTTGGGGATGGCCCCTTCCTGTTCCAACAAGACTGCGCACCAGTGCACAAAGCGTCGGTCCATAAAGACATGGATGAGCGAGTTTGGTGTGGAGGAACTTGAGTGGCCTGCACAGAGTCCTGACCTCATCCCGATAGAACACCTTTGGGATGAATTAGAGCGGAGACTGAGAGCCAGGCTTTCTCGTCCATCATCAGTGCCTGACCTCACAAATGCGCTTCTAGAAGAATGGTCAAAAATTCCCATAAACACACTCCTAAACCTTGTGGAAAGCCTTCCCAGAAGAGTTGAAGCTGTTATCGCTGCAAAGGGTGGGCCAACTCCATATTAAACCCTACGGATTAAGAATGGGATGTCATTAAAGTTCATGTGCATGTAAAGGCAGATGTCCCAAAACTTTTGCCAATATAGTGTGTGCCACACTTCCTCTTATGTCATTAATTAAATCCCTCACAAAGGAAACAATATTCAAGATATCAAAAATCTGAAAGCAGTCACGCATCTTTAGTGTCTTACAAGCAGCAATTCAGTGCTCTAACATAAACTAAAGTCCCTGATGTACTTCAAGTGTAAATGAAGTATGAACTGGTGCAACATCATTTTGAACCAAATCAGGCCAGAAGTTTGTTTGGAGAGCGTGAACTTTTTTAGCAGGTGACATAAATGTAGCACGCACTTACTATAAACAGAGTGTTATCGTCTGATGCTTTGGATGCTAATATAGTTGTCAAATAGTTATCTTTATAGTTATAGCTCTTGTTGGGAACGGGCCTTAATCCTGGTATTATCATGCATCTCAGATGCATTTATAAGTTGTAATGATATATTGGCCAGGCAATGTAAGCGGACAGTATTTGTTCCCCTTCTGTCACTTCGAAATCCATTGATAGGAAGATGTACATTATTCATTGAGAATCTGTGATGTTTTGTGATTTATTTGAGATGTATCAGCTGTATTCTGTGTGATAAATGTCTCTCTGGTGCTTTGTAGATAATGACCAACATGGTGAAGATGAAGAGAAGATCATATCCTCCATCATCTCGCAGCATAGACGAGCCCCTCCAGCGGCCGGTTACGCCCAGTTCTCACAAAAACTCCATGTAAGAACCTCATTCTGAATGCCTGTTCATATCAAGACGAATATTTGGTGCAATAAACATATTCATTTGAATCAACGGCTGTTAATGCATCTGTTCAGACCAACACAAACATTCACATGCCGTCAATGCGACAAAATTTTGTCGCAAGTATTAGTTGGTAGTTAAATTTGCAATTCAAATAATTTAAAGAAAATGTATCATTTTTGATAACTTTAGTAACAGGGTTGAGTATTTGCCCTACTTTGATCATTTTGAAAACAGGGCTGAGAATTTGATTGACAGTTACTTTTGGTAACTGTTGAATGTTTGATCAATACATTATTAATCGTTTTAATAACTTTGGTTAAATTAACTGTTTTAATAACTTTTGTAACAGGGTTGAATGTTTAATAACTTTGAGAACACGTTTGACGATCAAACATTCAACCATGTTACCAAAGTTTGATCATTATAATAATTTTGGTAACAGAGTTGAATATTTAAACTTGAAAAATGTGGTCAACATCCTTGCTTTAAAAAACAGAAACGTGTCAGAAGTTTTGCAGCGCTTTCTGTACCTGGTTAACCGGGGCATTTTACAGTCGGAGAGTGAATTTTGACATTTCTTAGGAAAGAAAGACGCATGCGAAAATTGAACAGAATTTTCGTGCCGAACATTTGTGTTGGTATGAACAGGCTTTGAGTTAGTAACACACACGTGTTTGTGACTTTAATGGCATCTTGGATTAATAAAATGAGTCTACCATTACTTATATTGAATATCACATTGGTTAAGACTTTGGGATGTTATTATAGATTCACACCAAATCGAGACCCATTAGGAAACTGTTAAGTCAGCCTATCTTTTTTTTTCATGTGACATTTAAAATGGAGCATTTCTATATTAACATTTGAATCATTCAGAAATCTTCCTCAGTCACGAATCTTATGAATTTGACAAACTCTGAAATTATGTGTTATATTTTAACGCAAACCCAGCTATGGTTCATGTGCATGTCGTGTTATTTAAATAAGTACATCTGTACTAGTTTGCTTCCTTGTTGGTTCAGTGACCACTTTTTTTTCTTCTTTTACCAATTAAAGTGTTGTCATTGGAAGCGTCTAATTGTTCAACTAAATTTGAGATGGTTATACTGAATACAACAAACAAAGTGACTTACAGCAGAAGTGCAAATGTGTCTATATTCACCTCTGGCCTTGTCGCCAATAGGGAGAAGTCAATAGTTCTGCCCTCAAGTCAAATAATGTGTTAATGTCCAAGCAGGATGTACGAGTCTCCATCCTCAGTTGGATATATCCTCATTGTTTCTACTGAAACGTATGGATCAGTGATGCGAACAACTACGGACAATTGGTTGCGTGACTGTCAATGTTTTGACCTTGCCGTTTTGAAATGGTATGAATGAAAGAATACAACATTGTATTTATGTCCTTTAATGGGCAAGAATTTATCAGAGCGTGTTTTTTAAGTTAATATATACTACCATCTGAAGGACGTTTGGAGTAGACCAAAGTAAGAATGATTTCTGAAGGATCATGTGACATTGAAGACGGGAGTAATGATGCTGGAAATTCAGGAATAATGACATTTTACAATATATGAAAATATAAAACAGTTATTTAAATTGTAATAATATTTCACAATATTACTGTTTTTACTGTATGTTTGATCAAATAATGTCAGCTTTAGTGAGCAGAAAAGACTTACTTCAAAAACATTAAAAACGTTATTCCAAACTTTTGACCGGCAGCATATTTAATTATTTTAATTTATAAGCACCAATATATGCAAACAATACATAGTATAAACATCAATATTAACCTACATAAAATAAAATTTTAGAAGCATGTAAAATTTCAAACATTCGTGACGATCATATGGTTGTTATCAAATTACTGTTAATCTGTTGATTGAATTTCTCAACTTTGTCAGCATTTCCAGTGTTACATCATTGAATTACAACACATATTTTCTGATTAAATACTGAAGTCTATAGGAACTGAATTTTTGTCTGCACAATGAACTGAACTAGATTTTATCCGTCTTAATAGGCTACTCGCTTCCACTGCCATGTTGGACATGTTAATGTTCATTTGTGCTTGTGGGTATGTGTGTTTGCCTATGCAGAGCTGGTGGGGACGGAGTCTACCCCGTTACCCGAATGAGAAGTGAAGATAGCCCCGCCCACTCTCGCTTCAGTTCCCGCCCACCCACTCGCACCGGCAGTCGGCCCAGCACTGCTGAATCCATGCACCAGACACTGGGTATGTGTGAAGACGACTGACAAATATTTACATATGCACTCCAGCATGTCTTGTGTTATTTTTTTACACATATCTTGTGTTTAAATATTGTTTTCTCATTGATTTACTTTTTTCATTCACCTCAAAAGTTGAGCTTTTTGTGATGTCATTTGACCTTTTCTATTCTCTAAATAAAAAAATACCTTTTTTATTCTCAGAAAAAAAAAAAATCTCATTGTTTTGTAACCCTTCAGAAAGATGAGATCACAGTTCCATCTTTAATAAATAATTAATAATGATAAGTTTTTTCTGAAATGATTTAATTTCCGAGGCTCTTAGCCTGGACTGTGCCTTCACGGATTTCTCACTTGCGATCCAAATGCACAGCTTGATGAAATCACTTTGATGTGGCTTTCAGTGGCTGCAGGCGAGGGTTTGACTGAGAACAATACCATCAAACCACACACAAAACCAGATATGAAGTGCTTCATTCGTGCAAGTGAAAGTGCTGGCCTTTCTTGTTTGCATTGTTCACTCTGAAACATAGGTAGTAGTGTGTAAAATGTTGTTTATTCACTTCAAGAGGTGTTTTTCAGCCCTGTTCCGACAGTCTAAATAGAGTTTAAATCCTTGATTTGGGTGAAATCATGCTAGAATTAATAGTAAATGATTCATAATAATAATAAGTAGAAGAACTTTAAAAAGTAAATGTTTTATACATTTTGAAAAAAATAATAAAATTCTAGTTCAAATGCTTGAACTGGTAAAAGTTGCAAATGTAACATTAATTATAAATTTAGCTTAGTATTAGTTGGTGATAAATTTGTAATTCAAATAATTTAAAGAAAATGTATCATTTTTGATCACTTTAATAATAGGGTTGAGAATTTGATAGTTTTTGATTACTTTGGGAACGGTTTGATGTTTGATCACTTATAATAACTTTTGTAACAGGGTTGAATGTTTAATAACTTTGATAACTTTGGAAACAGGGTTGAATGTTTGAACTTGATAAATGTGGTCAACATATAGGATTTATTCCTTGCTTTAAAAAAAGTCCTCATGTCAATTTGGAGCTTATTTGTGGAAAGCTCCATAAAATGTATGGTTCTGGTTCTTCAGTCTGATTGGATGAGCCATGTTCAAAGCTGTTTGCAGCTACAAACACCAAAAATACCACACAGTTATATAAAAAAGATATATTAAAATCAGCTTCCCATTGTTTCTACCAAAAATTGGTAGAAGTTCATTTCCTCTCATGGCACATTAATAACAGTTATACACTGCAAAAAAATGCTTTTCTTATTTAGTATTTTTGTCTTGTTTCCAGTCCAAATATCTAACAATTCTCAAATCAAGATGATTTTACTAGATGACACAAGAATGACATAAGATATTTTGTTCTTGTTTTCTGGAAAATCAAATCAAAAGGAAGTGAGTTTTTGCTTAAAACAAGCAAAATGATCTGCCAATAGAGAAAAATAATCTTGTTTGGGACAGAAACAAGAAACAAGATTTCAAACAGAAACAAGATTATTTTTCTTACCCCATTTGATTTAAGAATTGTTAGATATTTAGACTGGAAACAAGACAAAAATACTAAATAAGAAAAGTGTATTGTGTCATCAAAATTATGGGGCACCTGTTTCATTTATTTCTCACTGACTTCTGCTTCTTAGCAGCTATTCCTATTCAATTTCCTTACGAACAGCAACCATATAGCACATCTCTCCTAGACCACTTTGCATTTCCTTGTGAAAGTGAACAGCTCTCAAGTCCTCCACTGTGGCGCGTGTGTGTTAATGATGTCAGCTACATATGAGGTGTGTGTGACATCATCTAGTCTTTCTCCAATCAGCCACCGATTCTGAATGCTGGCGTTCCTCTGTGGAATCGGGGCTCACAGGGTCCCCGGAAAGACGCGTGCCTCCACCAGGCCAGAACAACACCAACGGCCAAACGTACAGGTGAGTTTGCTGCCCATTCAGCGTATTTTTAGCCCGACATTACCCATCCTGGGATCTTCCACAGCAGTTTTACATTAACAAGAGGTTTAAGGACCCGGGTGCGACATTCCATGCTCACTGTGGCATGGCGTATCTAAAATGTAAAGGTCCACAGGATCCAGTGTTATCAAGCATGTCACAGGCTGTAACTCAGCTCTGGAAGGCAGCGAGCTAGAGAGAGACCAAAGGAATTTGGGGTGGGAGCGATGCATCGAACCTTGAGTCTGCATTGCCTCAGGACAGACTTTGTCATGAGAATCCAACAACTGCTAAACAAAGGGCTTATTCAGGTACCTTCCTTCCCAAATCCCTGTCCTACCTGACTCCTGGAGACCTGTGTATGTAATGACCCTTTGAACACACGTGCACCACATTCTCTCATCCCACGGGAAGAGTATGAAATCTGAAATCTGCACGTCTCATTTCTTTTTAAGGCCTGAAAGATACTCTATGAGAGCGCAAACCTTTCAATAGGCCGATTCACACTGGACGATAGACACTTTTTCCAGATCAGTGCATTACCTATCTGCGTTTGTTGTCGGTGGCTGCTGTTTGTTTCAGCTGATTTTTCAAATCAATCCTTAATTTGCCGATTGTTGGGTCATGGAATGGCTGAGCGGAATCGTCCACGTTGGTTGGCGTAACAGTTGTTTTTTCCACTTAGTGGGTTGTTGAAACAAATTTTGAGTAGTGGAAATAGTTTAACTTTACTGTCACCTCAACATGGCGCTCTTTTTCAATTGCCTTTTTTTCTTATCACATATTTTAGTAGTCTTCATAAATTAGATATCATTTGAAAGCTTACAAACACAAAATTCATCCTGTGAAAACCATTTTGAAATTGGACGTTGTGGTTACCATGGATACTCTAAATTCTTCTAGCGGGCTCCTCCCCTAGTGGGCGGTGTCAGGTTTCATATTACAATATTTATTTTAACTATTTTATAATCAGAACCTTTTCTAATCTTGACAAAACACATATTGTCTGAAAGGTCTGAGTCTCAAGGTTTCATATTTGGTGACTGTTTTGTGATAGATGTGCAACTGAATGGAATGTGTGACACCCGGATATTTTTGGTACAGCGCCTAAACAAAATATCATGGGAAATTTCATTTTTGTGATATCAACTTACATATATACACTCACCTAAAGGATTATTAGGAACACCATACTAATACTGTGTTTGACCCCCTTTCGCCTTCAGAACTGCCTTAATTCTACGTGGCATTGATTCAACAAGGTGCTGAAAGCATTCTTTAGAAATGTTGACCCATATTGATAGGATAGCATCTTGCAGTTGATGAAGATTTGTGGGATGCACATCCAGGGCACGAAGCTCCCGTTCCACCACATCCCAAAGATGCTCTATTGGGTTTAGATCTGGTGACTGTGGGGGCCATTTTAGTACAGTGAACTCATTGTCATGTTCAAGAAACCAGTTTGAAATGATTCGAGCTTTGTGACATGGTGCATTATCCTGCTGGAAGTAGCCATCAGAGGACGGGTACATGGTGGTCATAAAGGGATGGACATGGTCAGAAACAATGCTCAGGTAGGCCGTGGCATTTAAACGATGCCCAATTGGCACTAAGGGGCCTAAAGTGTGCCAAGAAAACATCCCCCACACCATTACACCACCACCACCAGCCTGCACAGTGGTAACAAGGCATGATGGATCCATGTTCTCATTCTGTTTACGCCAAATTCTGACTCTACCATCTGAATGTCTCAACAGAAATCCAGACTCATCAGACCAGGCAACATTTTTCCAGTCTTCAACTGTCCAATTTTGGTGAGCTCGTGCAAATTGTAGCCTCTTTTTCCTATTTGTAGTGGAGATGAGTGGTACCCGGTGGGGTCTTCTGCTGTTGTAGCCCATCCGCCTCAAGGTTGTGCGTGTTGTGGCTTCACAAATGCTTTGCTGCATACCTCGGTTGTAACGAGTGGTTATTTCAGTCAAAGTTGCTCTTCTATCAGCTTGAATCAGTCGGCCCATTCTCCTCTGACCTCTAGCATCAACAAGGCATTTTCGCCCACAGGACTGCCGCATACTGGATGTTTTTCCCTTTTCACACCATTCTTTGTAAACTCTAGAAATGGTTGTGCGTGAAAATCCCAGTAACTGAGCAGATTGTGAAATACTCAGACCGGCCCGTCTGGCACCAACAACCATGCCACGCTCAAAATTGCTTAAATCACCTTTCTTTCCCATTCTGACATTCAGTTTGGAGTTCAGGAGATTGTCTTGACCAGGACCACACCCCTAAATGCATTGAAGCAACTGCCATGTGATTGGTTGATTAGATAATTGCATTAATGAGAAATTGAACAGGTGTTCCTAATAATCCTTTAGGTGAGTGTATTTATAACTAAAATATATATTTATATAAAATAAAAAAATATTTAGTACAGTACATTTCATTTACAGTAAATTCCATAACTTTTTCATACTTTCATATTTTTTAAAAGATTTCACTTCAAATCTTCAAATAATCTGCTGAGTGTCTTCTTTAAAACAAGACCACGTTTAGCTCAATATTTGCCTTCTCCCAATATATATTCTTGAATTACAGCCATTTCAGTTTTGATAGTGCATTTTTACGTCTATTCTCAAAAAGGGTGCTGACACCTAAGGTTAACGTTTAGCTTTATTCTAAGCTAAAATGCTTTTTCTGTATTTTTAACAAAACCTTTTTTTATACAAAAGAAAAGATCTGTTAAAAAACCTATTCTTCCAAAGGCTCGTTTTACAGTAAAAAAAAAAAAAACTCAGCTTGATACACTTGATTGAGAAGCAAATGCAGATGGATTCAAATGAGTCTGCTAGTCACTCTGAGAAGCACTAGACAAAGGCAAATTGCAAATGTAAACTTAGTGGCATCTCTTTCATTCTCTCCTTTCTAGTGGCCAGAGCGTGGGCTTTGCAAGCCGGCCAAAGATTCCTCGCACCCCTGACAGTGACGCAGGCAGTACTAGCAGGTCTCGTCTGCCCCCGCTGGCCCCCCAGTTCTCCAACGGTGAACCCCAGCAGAGCGGCAGCAGGCCCAGTTCAGCAGGGGGCTCCGCTGGGCGGCCCAGCCCACAGAGTAAGGCATTCACTCAACTTTCCCATCAAAACCGATACTCTCAAATTGTCTCTCAAACAAAACTTGTGTGTGCAAGGGATCTTATCTATGGGATCAGACACCAATCCCACCCATGTTTGAAGACTGTCCCTGCGAATCCCTTTTTAATGTAAATCTGATGGCTTCTTGACATTTTGTATGTGTGCAGTGTAAATACACGCCCTTGTTATATACTTTTACTCCCATGTGTACCATATGTTGTGTGGCATCATTGTGAGCTCTTATGTATAAAGCAAATACACCAATGACAGACCATTCCTTACAGTGATTTTACTACGGTCTTACTACGAGTGTTGTTAATGGTTCCGGTTTAGGTTACTATATAATTCCTCAACAGGTGCATTAACTGTTTTCCTTAATTATGCATTTGATTCACTAAAACAGATTATAAGATTCACTGAACTGCCTCATAAGAGTCAGTATTTATTTACACACATGGACATGCACAAGCACAAAATTGTTAAAAAATAAATTATTTATTTATTAATTTTACATTTTAATACAAATTAGTTATTTTGTTTTGTAATATTTTTTTTAGCAATTTTGTGATACACAAAATGTACACAAAATTCACTTAAAACTATTTACAAACAGAACTAAAGCTTAAAGTGATCTTGATCCTCATAAAAATTACATTTGAACAATGAGAGGAACAAGTTTCATGGAAATCTTGTAGTTTAGATTGGCTGGTGTTCCCAGAGTGTTTGATTTCAGGAGGAAAAGCTTCAGTTACAGACGTTGTTTGCAGTTTAAGCTCGGTTTTTTTATTTACATGAAGTAATGAATTAAAGTAAAATTATGGACAGTAAATAATAGAGTGAAGTAGATTTTAAATGCAAAAAATGGAAATATTTGACTTGAGATAAGGGAACACTTTAACATGTCTTTATTTATTTACTCTCTCATTCAGTCGTTTGGTCTTGTTTTTATTGGAACAGATGTCAAGCAGTATGAACAACAGCTGCAGAACAGCTGAGTGTTTTATGACGTCAAAGGATAGTGCTAGGTGTCCTGGTTGTTGGTAGGTGGTTTCTAGGGCATTCTGGGTTATTGATACAGTGTTTTGGGTGGTTGCTAAGTGTTTAAGTTGTTGGTAGCTGGTTTCTAGGGCATTCTGGGTTATTGATACAGTGTTTTGGGTGGTTGCTAAGTGTTTAAGTTGTTGGTAGCTGGTTTCTAGGGCATTCTGGGTTATTGATACAGTATTTTGGGTGGTTGCTAGGTGTTTGGGTTGTTGGTGGGTGGATTGTAGAATGTTCTGGTTGGTTGCTAGGTGTTTGGGTTGTTGGTAGGTGGTTTCTAGGGTATTCTGGGTGATTGATACAGTGTTCTAGGTGGTTGCTAGGTGTTTTGGGTTGTTGGTAGGTGGTTTCTAGGGTATTCTGGGTGATTGATACAGTGTTTTGGGTGGTTGCTAGGTGTTTGGGTTGTTGGTGGGTGGATTCTAAAATGTTCTGGTTGGTTGCTAGGTGTTTTGGGTTGTTGGTAGGTGGTTTTTAGGGTATTCTGGGTGATTGAAAGAATGTTCTGTGTGGTTGCTAGGTGTTTTGGGTTGTTGGTAGGTGGTTTCTAGGGTATTCTGGGTGATTGATAGAGTGTTCTGGGTTGTTGGTAGGTGGTTTTTAGGGTATTCTGGGTGATTGAAAGAATGTTCTGTGTGGTTGCTAGGTGTTTTGGGTTGTTGGTAGGTGGTTTCTAGGGTATTCTGGGTGATTGATACAGTGTTCTAGGTGGTTGCTAGGTGTTTTGGGTTGTTGGTAGGTGGTTTCTAGGGTATTCTGGGTGATTGATACAGTGTTCTAGGTGGTTGCTAGGTGTTTTGGGTTGTTGGTAGGTGGTTTCTAGGGTATTCTGGGTGATTGATACAGTGTTTTGGGTGGTTGCTAGGTGTTTGGGTTGTTGGTGGGTGGATTCTAAAATGTTCTGGTTGGTTGCTAGGTGTTTTGGGTTGTTGGTAGGTGGTTTTTAGGGTATTCTGGGTGATTGAAAGAATGTTCTGTGTGGTTGCTAGGTGTTTTGGGTTGTTGGTAGGTGGTTTCTAGGGTATTCTGGGTGATTGATAGAGTGTTCTGGGTTGTTGGTAGGTGGTTTTTAGGGTATTCTGGGTGATTGAAAGAATGTTCTGTGTGGTTGCTAGGTGTTTTGGGTTGTTGGTAGGTGGTTTCTAGGATATTCTGGGTGATTGATAGAGTGTTCTGGGTTGTTGGTAGGTGGTTTTTAGGGTATTCTGGGTGATTGATAGAGTGTTTTGGGTTGTTGGTAGGTGGTTTTTAGGGTATTCTGGGTGATTGATAGAATGTTCTGGGTGGTTGCTAGGTGTTTTGGGTTGTTGGTAGGTGGTTTTTAGGGTATTCTGGGTGATTGATAGAATGTTCTCGGTGATTGATAGAGTGTTTTGGGTTGTTGGTAGGTGGTTTCTAGGGTATTCTGGGTGATTGATAGAGTGTTTTGGGTTGTTGGTAGGTGGTTTTAGGGTATTCTGGGTGATTGATAGAGTTTTGGGTTGTTGGTAGGTGGTTTTTAGGGTATTCTGGGTCATTGATAGAGTGTTCTGGGTTGTTGGTAGGTAGTTTTTAGGGTATTCTGTGTGATTGATAGAGTGTTCTGGGTTGTTGGTAGGTAGTTTTTAGGGTATTCTGGGTGATTGATAGTCAAAATCAAAGTCAACTTTATTTATACAGCGCTTTTTACAATGCAGATTGTTTCAAAGCAGCTTCACAGTGTTAAACAGGAAAATAATGCAACAGAATTTGATTCGGCTGTACAGCCGCTCTGGAGAAAACGGTGATGTAATCTAGCTCATTTCAATTATCATATATATATTCAAGTAATGTAGTTGATATAGTTAATTTAGTTTAGTAATTACATTTACTTGGATATTTATTTGAAAATGTAGTGTCCCCAACTGAGCAAGCCAAGCAAAAGGCGATCGTGGCAAGGAACCAAAAATCCATCAGGTGGCATAATGGAGAAAAATAAACCTTGGGAGAAACCAGGCTCAGTCGGGGTGCCAGTTCTCCTCTGGCCAATTAACAAACAGTGCATGATTATTATTTTGGCAGCCTTACAGGTCAGAAGTAATATTAGATCGGAATATTCGAAAGATCAGAGGCATCACGCCGCAGACGGGTTTATTGAGGATGGCGTGTCGATTAAACAATTATTAAATAGGAATAATCGAAATATCGGAGTCATCACGCCAGAGATGGATCCATTGAGGATGCCATGTCGATGAGCAATTTCAGAGGGTAGACTAATTGACACGGTCTCTGCAGACACTTCAGGGATGCGTTGGTAATGTCTGGGCGCTGGTCCACCATCTGATCTGGATACGGCCCGGATCCGGCTGACTGCAGTAAACCTCGGGATAAACAGAGAGACTAACATTAGCGTAGATGCCATTCTTCTTATGATGTAATGAGTACATCAGGTGTTATGGGAAGTGTTCCCGGTTACAGCTGACCTAGTTAATGCAGCCTAACAATCATTTAATTGATTTGAATAAAATATAAATTAAAAATGTTTTATGTGTATGCCATAGTAAAGAGATGCATTTTTAGTCTAGATTTAAACTGACAGAGTGTGTCTGCTTCCCGAACAGTGCTAGGAAGGCTGTTCCAGAGTTTAGGTGCTAAATAGGAAAAGGATCGACCACCTGCAGTTGATTTTGATATTCTAGGTATTATCAACTGGCCAGAGTTTTGAGACCGCAATAGACGTGATGGAGTATAATGCGTTAAGAGCTCACTCAAGTACTGGGGAGCTAAACCATTTAGTGCTTTGTAAGTAATTAGCAAGATTTTAAAATGTATACAATGTTTAATAGGGAGCCAGTGCAGTGTTGAGAGAACCGGGCTAATATGGTCATACTTCCTGGTTCTAGTAAGAACTCGAGCTGCTGCGTTTTGGACCAGCTGCAGTTTATTTATTAAGCGAGCAGGGCAACCACCCAGTAGAGCATTACAATAATCTAGCCTTGAGGTCATGAACGCATGAACTAACTGTTTAGCATTTTGCATTGAAAGCATGTGCCGTAATTTAGATATATTTTTAAGATGGTAGAATGCAGTTTTACAGATGCTAGAAACGTGGCTTTCAAATGAGAGATTGGTATCAAAGAGCACACCCAGGTTCCTAACTGATGACGAGGACTTGACAGAGCAGCCATCAAGTGTTAGACAGTATTCTAGGTTACTACTTGCAGAGTTTTTTTGTCCAATAATTAAAAATTCATTTTTTTCTGAATTAAGTTGCAGGAAATTACTAGTCATCCAATTTTTTATATCAGCTATGCATTCCGTTAATCTTGTGAATTGGTAAGTTTCGTCAGGGCGTGAAGAAATATAGAACTGAGTATCATCAGCATAACAATGAAAACTAACGCCATGCTTCCTAATGATATCTCCCAGTGGTAGCATGTACAGGGTGAAAAGCAACGGTCCTAGCACTGAGCCCTGCGGTACTCCATACTGAACTTGTGATTGGTGTGACATCTCTTCATTTACTGCTACAAACTGATAACGGTCAGATAAATATGATTTAAACCATGCCAATGCAATTCCACTAATGCCAACATAATTTTCAAGTCTATTCAAAAGAATGTTGTGGTCGATAGTATCGAATGCAGCGCAAAGATCGAGTAACACTAACAGAGAGATGCAACCACGATCAGATGATAGGAGTAAATCATTTGTCTCAGTACTATGATACGGTCTAAATCCTGACTGGAAACAGGACAGATACCATTTCTTTCTAAAAAGGAGCATAATTGTGAGGACACTGCCTTTTCTAGTATTTTTGACAGAAAGGGTAGATTTGAGATTGGCCTGTAATTGACTAATTCTGTAGGGTCAAGTTGAGGTTTTTTAATAAGTGGTTTAATAATAGCTAACTTAAAAGTTTTCGGTACATATTCTAATGTCAAGGATGAATGAATGATATTAAGAAGAGGATCTATGACCTCTGGAAGCATCTCTTTTAGTAGTTTAGTCGGTATAGGGTCGAGCATACATGTTGTTGATTTAGATGATTTAACGAGTTTAGCCAATTCTTCTTCTCCTATAGCAGTGAATGAATGTAATTTTTCCTCAGTGACACTACAAAGCTCTGTCTGATGTGATACTGTAGTAGACGGCTGCATGGTTATAATTATTTCATAATTAGTTCATAAAGTCATTACTGCTGTGCTGTTGGCAGACACTTTAGTTTAGCCACTGTATCGAATAAATACCTAGGGTTGTGTTTGTTGATAGAGTGTTCTGGGTTGTTGGTAGGTGGTTTTTAGGGTATTTTGGTGTAGCTAGTTTCTTGGGCATTCTGGGTAATTAATAAAATGTTCTGGGTGGTTGCTAGGTGTTTGGGTTGTTGATAGCTGGTTTCTAGAGCATACTGGGTGATTGATACAGTGTTCTGTTCAGCATTGTTATCAAACACATTACCATGCCAAACACTCTGAGAGTTGTCATGACAGATATGCTTTTTATCAGGCCATATCAATCATTTAATGTCCATTCCCCTGTGAGGTCTGTCTCTCAGAAATGAGAGTGGAATTGTATTTGTTGGCGACTCCTTCCTGATGCATTACTGGAAAATCAATCATCCTCTATAATGCACACATGGTCGAAGCTCCACATTATGTTTACTTCCTCTTAAGTGCTCCATCTTTTTATCTCACTGATCGTAATGTTGCAAATAGGAAAATGCACTCAGTGTGTGTCTGTGCCGACCACGATCTGATTAGTTAAGACCACAGGAAATATAAGTACTGACCTAAGAATACATCATCATTACTGCTAGAAGGGTGAAGCGCACAAAACCAGCCAAGAACATGTATGGCTCATAATTTGTCTCAAATTTAGGGACTTTTTATCAAATTACATGACATGCCAATTAATTAAGTCACATTTATACATTTTTATTAAGAAAAGCCCCCAGATAAAAATGATTCAAAGACATTGTATCGTTGAAGCAGGCGAAAAAAATCATTAAATAGACAATAAGATAAACTTTAAAATACTTGGGGGATGAAAAAAATAACATTTTATATTGACAAAAACTAATCCAATGTTTTAAGTGTGTGTGTGTGTGTGTGTGTGTGTGTTTTATTTGTATTTCAGTTTTAGTTTTAGTTTATTTATTTCCAGTTAATAATTTTAGTGCTTCAACTTATGCTAATTTTAGTGCTTCCGCTTCAACAAAATACATTAATTTAGTTCTTATTGAATTTAAATAAATGAAAAATAATGAGAATTTTTGGTTCAATATTTTTACAATTGTGTTGTGTGATTTTGGATATTTCTTATGCGTGTTGTATTTCACCATATGGTCCTGATACCACCTGTTGTGCATGTGCCATAGTATGAAAGACTCGTATTATGTATCTGGTATTTGAATAACTGTCTGAAATATGATGATGGTTTATCTCTTCATGGGCCCGTCTAGGGGTTTATCCAGAAATTCAATCGTCTTTTTCAGTGTTGGACTAATTATTCTGTTCTTATAACCTGAAATGATAGGATATAAAGGGGTAGCAAAATTACAAATAAATGCATTATCCACTAATTAAAGTGACTAAACCAGTTCTAAACATGGCGTGTTTATTATATTCCACACCTTCTTTTCACCTTCCAGGCAGCCAGTCGAATAGAAAGTGAAAAGGGGAAGCTTTCAGCAGAAGCCCATCGCCCGAGGAGCATCCAGCTTCCTGTAACTGCATCCACTTTTCTTATCAGCCCTGTGGAACAAAGCTGAGGATTGTGGCCCCTGCCACAGAGCACCTCTGTAACACAACACACTTCAGCAATTATCAAAACAAGTGCTTTCATTATCCCACAACCTTCCCAACGCCTGCTGCTCCACTCCGCCTTGTTACTCTTGAACCCCGACCACCCAGATGTATTTAAAAACAGTTTTCAGTCCATGTTAATTATGTTTTCTGTATGGGACACGTGATTTGACGCCATTGTATTGTTGTTGCAGCTAGCCTGCAGTCATAAAACGCCTGTAGTTTGTTTTGCATGAGTGTGTTGTTTAAAATAGACCTGATGGAGGAAACTAACACAGGTAACTCTCGACTCGCCATTTTAACTTTTGCTTTGTGCTTTCAAGTGTTTTGAAGTTATAGATTGTGAATATTTTTTTTTTAAATTAAATATAATACATTTTATATAAAAATGCCGTTGTGTCATATTATGTCATAAGGTCGGTAACACAAATATCTAATCAGCCAATCACATGGCAGCAACTCAGAGCATTAGACAAGTAGACAAACTAGGATGACCACCCGTCCTGCCTTTTTCAAGACAGTCCCGAAATTGAGAGCATTGTCCGGCGTTTCATCCCTGAAATTACAGTACCACAGTAAGAAATATAATAAAAACTGTAACTGGCATTTAAAATCTATTTGTGCAGCCGTCATGTTCTAGCTGTGAAAATAACCAACCAACGCAATCGTAGAGAGAGGGTTTTCACTGATGACAACTGAGCGGCCTCATCAAAGTCAGTAAACACGGCTACACCAGCGAGGATTTCATCTCACATACTGGATAAGAACCTCCAGAGCTGCTCAAAGATGCCCAAATTGATGATTTAAAGCATGTAATCTTTCATCCTGATGGCAAATATTTCCAACAAACATGCGCTGATCCCATGGATGCTTGCACGCCACCCACTAAAATGGTCGAGCACCAACGGAAAAACACAAGATATTCTCCATTCATTTCAAACAATAAACCAATTTTCTTTCTCAAACCCATCGATTCGCTTCAGAAGGCCTTTATTAACCCCCCTGCGCTGTGTGGAGCACTTTTATACTGGATGGATGCACTTTTTTGGGCTTCAAATTTTGGGCTGCCATTCACTCCCAATATAAAGCTTGGAAGAGCCAGGACATTTTTTAATATAACTCCGATTGTATTTGTCTAAAAAGAAGAAAAGTAATTTACACCTAGGATGACTTAAGGGTGCATAATTATGGGATAATTTTAACTTTTGGGTGAACTATCCCTTTAATCAGCGTATATTGTATTGTAATATTGAATGTAAATCAATATTTACATAGCATAATAGTAGTAAATTTATCTGTCTCACACGTGTCCCGCATTGTCCCACAAAATCACATCTACTGTCCTGCAACAGATTAATAGCCAGGTGGTCACCCTATTTCAAACTGGGCATCAAATAAGCTCTCGTCTCAACAGAAACTCAAATAAGCTCTCGTCTCAAGCGAGGTCTGCTCTCAGACATGTCCAAGCTTGAAGCAGATGAGCTACAGAAGCAGAAGACACACCGGTGACTCTCCTGTCAGCTGAGAACACAAACTGAGGCTACATTTCACACGCGCTGACCAAAACTGGACAATAGAAGATTGGAGAAACGTTGCCTGCTTCGTCTCGATTTCTGATGGTAGGGTCAGAATTTGGCATAAACAACATGAAAGCATGGATCCATCCTGCCTTATATCAGCGGTATATCTGCTGGTAGTGGCATTTTCTTGGCACACTTTGAGCCTCTTATATCTCTTTTCCACCAGCATGACCCGGTTGCTAGTTCAGAGCTAGTGCTATTGCCATTTCAGAGTTGGTTCGACTGGCGAGCCTTCTAAGAACCGGGTTTGCCTTTCCACGGGCTAGACAGCGGTGGTTCAATACAAGTGGTACAAGTGGTTCATACTTCTAGACCAGCAATGTTTTGGTGCTACTTACGAATCACTTTTATTAGTTCAGAGCTGGTGCTTTGGGTGTCGAAAGACAAAGAACTGATTTGAAACTAGGCTCTGGTTTTGAACCAGCACTCAAACTGCCTTGGTGGAAAAGGGGCATTAGTAACAGTTGAACATCGTTTAAATGCCACAGCTGACCTGAATATTGATGCTGACCATGTCCATCCCTTTATGACCACAATCTTCTGATTGTTACTTCCAGCAGGATAACGCACTTGTCACATAGCTCAAATCATCTCAAATTGGATTCTTGATTATGACAGCGAGTTCACTAAACTCAAACGGCCTCCACAGTCACCAGATCCCAATCCAATAGAGAAGCTTTGGGATGTGGTGGAATGGGAGATTCACATCATGGATGTGCAGCCGACAAATCTGCAGCAACTGCGTGATGCCATCATGACAATATAGAGAAAAACCTCTAAGAAATGTTTCCAGAACATTGTTGAATCTGTGCCACGAAGAATTAAGGCAGTTCTGAAGCCAAAATGGGGTCCAACCCGGTACTACCTCTACCTATAAATATTATAGGATTAAAAAAAGACATTTAATTGTGCATTTCATATAATTTAAAGATATGTAAGGCTTATTGAGATGTCAAAATCGTTATGTTGTGTAAAACATTCCTACTGAAAAAACTGTCTTTTTTTTCCCATAAAATTTTGATCAAAACTGTCAGAAGATGAGAAGTCCTAGAGTGGGTCACGTCTTCCCCCAGTTGGTCTGAACATCTGCGCAAATCATAAAACAGTGTTGAAACCTCAAGCGAACACTGACGCATGCTTCTATTTTGGGTTCATTAATCCTCTCTCTGTCTTTTGTTCTCTTATTCCACATATTGAGTTACCTGTTTGTCTCAAATGTCTCTTGTTTGTGTTAACAAACAGTGTGTTAGTGTGTGTTACAACTGTACCTGAATTGAATAATTGGTAAGTAAATGTTAAACAGCCTTCTCTAGAAGAGAAGAAGGTATTAACAATAACTAGCTTGTTTGAGTATAACATCAAAGGTCCACAATGATACAAATGTGAGCGCATATAAAACTCATGGTTCATGTGGTGAACGATAAAACATGCAAAAAGTCTGTTCGATATGCAGTCAAGGAGAGACCTGAACCGTATCCAGAGACTTTAGTGTGACATGGGCCAGCAACCATTCAGAACACACTATCAAACGACTAGAAAACATCAAAAGCATCATGCTAAAAATCACCCAGGACACCCTAGCACCCTCCCACCATGGTAGTGAGTTTCAAAGCAAACTGAACTTTCTTCAGTAAATGTAGTTTAACTAAAGTGACCAGTGTGTTTTATTTGGCAGTGCTGTGCTATCTAGCCCTCAACATGTGTAAACTCCACAGTTCTGACGACAGCACTGTATCTCCAGCTTCCTGCATGGTGCACAACACAAACGGGACACAATAACAGCACTGAAAAACAGGAATTATTTAATCTTAACTTCAGCTGCGTCCCACAATCCTCTCTTCCTTTCGTTCTCCTTCCATTTCCTGCTGTATTCTAGCTGTCATGGTCTGCCCATGTGCATCCTGTGCTTTGGGGGGGGTTTCCTGTCACCCCCCCTCCCACCTTTGACCTGAAAGTGGACCATATTTGGTTTGTCCCCTAAAACAACACCTCCTTCGCCACTGGTTTTTGGCAGACAGGTGTGCCCTACAGATTATATGGTCCTCCTGTGGAATGAGGAAGTCCAAAGGAAATCATCAAACAGCAAGTTATTAGTTAATGATGGACAAAACTGGGCTTGTTTTAGCAGATCCCAAAGCAAGGTTGCAGAGTTACTAGATCAGGAGATGTCAAGTTAGTTCAAGTATGGCAGTGTCCTTTCAGCGGAAACGGTCCTGCTTACGGAACGCTGTGCTCTTTGGAACAGAATTCATGGTGAGGTTAGACTTGTCCACAGGGGACGAGCTCTCTGGACATGTTTTTATGACTCAAGCTGAGCTCGGCATGATGGAGTATCAAACATCTGAATCCTCAGCTGTGCTGTACCTTACATTTGCAGATTTCCTGCAGGCCTTGGCATTGTGACAACCCTACAGAAAAAAGCTTGAAAAACAAAGCAGCTGAATCCATGTTCAACCTGTACTTCTGAACATTTATGTAAAACTTTTAATTAATACCAATTCATCTTTCAAAAAAGTGTTATACTAAGAATGGAATCACACTTTAGGGCTTTTCACTCTGTGCATCGATCTAAACCTCGCTTGACCCTGGGTATAGGAACATTTCACACTTGTAATTCAGAAGCTGGGTTAGCACTTCTTTTTACCCGGGGTTATGAATTTGTGCCTGCTCCGGAGCAGAGTTAGCACCGCTTTTTTACCCTGGGTTATGAAACCCTGGTCTGGAGCAGAGTTAGCACCGGTTTTTACCCAGGATTATGAAACTCTGCTCCGGAGCGGGGTTAGTACCGCTTTTTACCCTGGGTTATGAAACCCTGGTCCGGAGCAGAGTTAGCACTGGTTTTTACCCTGGATTATGAAACCCTGGTCTGGAGCTGGGTTAGCACTGTTTTTTACCCGGGTTATGAAACCCTGCTCCGGAGCAGAGTTAGCACTCCTTTTTACCCTGGGTTATGAAACCCTGGTCCGGAGCAGAGTTAGCACCGGTTTTTACCTTGGATTATGAAACCCTGGTCTGGAGCTGGGTTAGCACTGTTTTTTACCCGGGTTATGAAACCCTGCTCCGGAGCAGAGTTAGCACTCCTTTTTACCCTGGGTTATGAAACCCTGGTCCGGAGCAGAGTTAGCACTCCTTTTTACCCTGGGTTATGAAACCCTGGTCTGAAGCAGAGTTAGCACCGCTTTTTACCCGGAGTTATGAAACCCTGGTCTGGAGCAGAGTTAGCACCGCTTTTTACCCGGAGTTATGAAACCCTGGTCCGGAGCAGAGTTAGCACTCCTTTTTACCCTGGGTTATGAAACCCTGGTCTGGAGCAGAGTTAGCACTCCTTTTTACCCTGGGTTATGAAACCCTGGTCTGGAGCAGAGTTAGCACCGCTTTTTACCCGGAGCTGGGTTAGCACTGTTTTTTTACCCGGGTTATGAATCCCTGCTCCAGGGCAGAGTAAGCACTCCTTTTTACCCTGGGTTATGAAACCCTGGTCTGGAGCAGAGTTAGCACCGCTTTTTACCCGGAGTTATGAAACCCTGGTCTGGAGCAGAGTTAGCACCGCTTTTTACCCGGAGTTATGAAACCCTGGTCCGGAGCAGAGTTAGCACTCCTTTTTACCCTGGGTTATGAAACCCTGGTCTGGAGCAGAGTTAGCACCGCTTTTTACCCGGAGCTGGGTTAGCACTGTTTTTTTACCCGGGTTATGAATCCCTGCTCCGGAGCAGAGTAAGCACTCCTTTTTACCCTGGGTTATGAAACCCTGGTCTGGAGCAGAGTTAGCACTCCTTTTTACCCGGAGTTATGAAACCCTGGTCTAGAGCAGAGTTAGCACTGCTTTTTACCCGGAGTTATGAAACCCTGCTTCCATGCTGAAAAGTCCCTTAAGGTTAAACTTGATAGTACAGTCGCCAGTGTATAATATGAGGATTCACAATGCCTAGTGCCTTTATTTAAACATATAACAAGCAGTGTTCGTCCAGTCAGTGACACTGACACCCAGGGTTTAGAAATGTACAGTGTGAAATGGCATTTTATGAATACCCAGGATTAATCATTAACCCCGGGTAAATTATGAAGTGAAGCAAGATATTCCAGGATTCCATTTACCCAGGGTTTAGAATGACCCAGGGTTAACTGTTTCAAATGTGGAAAATATGTTGTTTCAAACCTGGATGTTTAATGGCCAATAAATAATTTAGTCATAGCCTACTAAATTACAGCAACAGGGAAACACGCATTACATATTGCTGTTTGTCATAAAAATATATCCTACATTTTTGGACATATGGTATGGTAATACCATAGTGTTCTTTGAAGTGTCTTCTACGTTTGTATGATGCAAATTTTGGCATCAGCACAGTCCGCACATGTCCGTGCACACCGTCCTGACTTTTGTGATATGAGCAAATTATTTAAATGTTCAAAAACAAAGGTTCACTAGATTGACACATTTGGTGAATGTGCACTGTCCGCACTCATGGTCAGTGGAGTGTACATTGAATGGCTTTGAATTGCAACGTGGAAAATATACAGAAAATACTTCCCATGTCCGCGCTCCACTCTTTTTTACTACGCACACCATCCATGTGTGGCAAGACTTGTGCATGGACAACAATGTATGCGCTAGTGCTTTGAGTGTTCAGGAAAAAAAAGGTCCACTAGGTAGTCCATATGCGCTGAACATGCTCACTGTCAATAAAGTGTACTTTGAATGGTTTGCACATTAACCTGTGTGCTGGAAAAAGCAGAATGCAGAAAATATACAAAAGTATATGTCCATTTTCCACTCTGACTCGGGAACAGTCCACATGACGCAAATTTAATCAGCACCATTCGCATGCAGCCCTATGTTTGTGTCCACACGAACTTGTGCATGGACAAGTGTTCGAAAAAACAAAGGTCCACTGGGTAGTCTGTACACGCCGACTGCATCAGTCCCCACTTATGGTCAGTGGAGTGTACTTTGAAAGGCTTCCACACTCAACTGTTCACTAGATGGAGTGGAACATGAAAAATATATGATAGGATACTTCCCTTGTCCGTGTTTTGCTCCAGTTCTCGGACAGTCTACAAGACCCAAATTTCGTCATCAGTAGTCCGCTGATGTCCGCGCACACTCCATCCACATGCAGCCCTATTATGTATCATCACGAACAACAGCGCATGCAGGAGTGATTTTAACGTTTGAAAATAAAGGTTCACTAAGTAGTGCGTATGCACTGAACAATGGAGTGTAGTTTGAATGGCTCACACACTTAACTGTGCACTAGAATGGCAGCACATGAAATTAAATGGAAACTTATAAGTGACCTCATTTGGAGCAATTTACATAGGCTGCAACTTTATATCATACAAACAGTGTATCGGCCAACATTTTGTTTTGTTTTTTCCAGGAAGATAATCGCAGTGCATTCTGGGAAATACATGCAAATCTGCTTTAGATTTAGAAAAAGGCTTAATTATGCTTTGTACTATGACTGTAGGACATCTGTATCTCTGAAATATCTGTGTGTGTGTGTGTGTGTGTGTGTGCTTGCGTCAGCCAGAGACTGCTCAGGAAGGACCAGAGGAAGGCATCCATGTTATATTGGTGCAAAAGCCAAATGTTATCTTCTTCCTTTGTGGAACACAGACCAAAGGCTTCTAGATGACCCAGCATCGCACTGTGTCTGTATTTTGTCCACAGATTCTCTCTTACGAGATGGCAACCTGTATAACATCTGTATAATAGAAGAATGTGTAACAGTTACCTTGAATCACATGCACCTTGTAAGCCATTCATAAGCCTATTGGTGACCAATTCATATGAATATTAGTACAATCTCATTCGCACATTTTCGTATGACTTGCTTATGAACGTTTAGGTTTAGGGGCAGACCTTCATGCCTTCATGCTTACTTCATATATACTGTGTGTATATACACTCACCTAAAGGATTATTAGGAACACCATACTAATACTGTGTTTGACCCCCTTTCGCCTTCAGAACTGCCTTAATTCTACGTGGCATTGATTCAACAAGGTGCTGAAAGCATTCTTTAGATATGTTGGCCCATATTGATAGGATAGCATCTTGCAGTTGATGGAGATTTGTGGGATGCACATCCAGGGCACGAAGCTCCCGTTCCACCACATCCCAAAGATGCTCTATTGGGTTGAGATCTGGTGACTGTGGGGGCCATTTTAGTACAGTGAACTCATTGTCATGTTCAAGAAAACAATTTGAAATTATTCGAGCTTTGTGACATGGTGCATTATCCTGCTGGAAGTAGCCATCAGAGGATGGGTACATGGTGGTCATAAAGGGATGGACATGGTCAGAAACAATGCTCAGGTAGGCCGTGGCATTTAAACAATGCCCAATTGGCACTAAGGGGCCTAAAGTGTGCCAAGAAAACATCCCCCACACCATTACACCACCACCACCAGCCTGCACAGTGGTAACATGGCATGATGGATCCATGTTCTCATTCTGTTTACGCCAAATTCTGACTCTACCATCTGAATGTCTCAACAGAAATACAGACTCATCAGACCAGGCAACATTTTTCCAGTCTTCAACTGTCCAATTTTGGTGAGCTCGTGCAAATTGTAGCCTCTTTTTCCTATTTGTAGTGGAGATGAGTGGTACCCGGTGGGGTCTTCATCCGCCTCAAGGTTGTGCGTGTTGTGGCTTCACAAATGCTTTGCTGCATACCTCGGTTGTAACGAGTGGTTATTTCAGTCAAAGTTGCTCTTCTATCAGCTTGAATCAGTCGGCCCATTGTCCTCTGACCTCTAGCATCAACAAGGCATTTTCGCCCACAGGACTGCCGCATACTGGATGTTTTTCCCTTTTCACACCATTCTTTGTAAACTCTAGAAATGGTTGTGCGTGAAAATCCCAGTAACTGAGCAGATTGTGAAATACTCAGACCGGCCCGTCTGGCACCAACAACCATGCCACGCTCAAAATTGCTTAAATCACCTTTCTTTCCCATTCTGACATTCAGTTTGGAGTTCAGGAGATTGTCTTGACCAGGACCACCAGATAATTGCATTAATGAGAAATTGAACAGGTGTTCCTAATAATCCTTTAGGTGAGTGTATATATATATATATATATATATATATATATATTATATTGTCAAAGGTTTTGGGACGTCTGCCTTCACATGCACATGAACTTTAATGACATCCCATTCTTAATCCGTAGGGTTTAATATGGAGTTGGTCCACCCTTTGCAGCGATAACAGCTTCAACTCTTCTGGGAAGGCTTTCCACAAGGTTTAGGAGTGTGTTTATGGGAATTTTTGACCATTCTTCTAGAAGCGCATTTGTGAGATCAGGCACTAATGATGGACGAGAAGACCTGGCCCTCAGTCTCCGCTCTAATTCATCCCAAAGGTGTTCTATCGGGTTGAGGTCAGGACTCTGTGCAGGCCATCCTTCACACCAAACTCGCTCATCCATGTCTTTATGGACCGACGCTTTGTGCACTGGTCATGTTGGAACAGAAAGGGGCATCCTCAAACAGCTCCCACAAAGTTGGGAGCATGAAATTGTCCAAAATGTCTTGGTATGCTGAAGCATTAAGAGTTCCTTTCACTGGAACTAAGCGGCCAAGCCCAACCCCAGAAAAACCCCACACCATAATAAACTTTACACTTGGCACAATGCAGTCAGGCAAGTACCGTTCTCCTGGCAACCGCCAAACCCAGACTCGTCCATGGGATTACCAGACAGAGAAGCGTGATTGGTCACTCCAGAGAACACGTCTCACTGCTCTAGAGTTCAGTGGCGGCGTGCTTTACCCCACTGCATCCCACGCTTTGCATTGCTCTTGGTGATGTAAGGCTTGGATGAGCTGCTCGGTCATGGAAACCCATTCCATGAAGCTCTCTACACACTGTTCTTGAGCTCATCTGAAGGCCACAGGAAGTTTGGAGGTCTGTAGCTATTGACTCTGCAGAAAGTTGGTGACTTCTGCGCACTGTGACCCTCAGCATGCGCTGACCCCGCTCTGTGATTTTCCGTGGCCTACCACTTCGTGGCTGAGTTGCTGTTGTTCCCAATTGCTTCCACTTTGTTATAATCCCACTAACAGTTGAGCGTGGAATATTTACTAGTGAGGAAATTTCAGGAATGGATTTATTGCACAGGTGGCAACCTATCACGGTCCACGCTTGAGTTCACTGAGCTCCTGAGAGCGACCCATTCTTTCACAAATGTTTGTAGAAGCGTCTGCATGCCTAGTGCTTGATTTATACACCTGTGGCCATGGAAGTGATTTGAACACCTGAATTCAGTGATTTAGAGGGGTGTCCCAATACTTTTGGCAATATAGATTATATATATACTCACCGGCCACTTTATTAGGTATACGTGTTCAGCTGCTCCCCAGACAGCAATATAGTGTCGGCCCAGATCTGGGCCACATCTGCTACAAGTGGATTCCACACGTACCAGATGTGGACCGGATCTGGACCAACATGTCTGGGTCGTTAATGCAAATATCTGATCGTCAGTCACATGGCAGTAACTGTATAGAATACTGTTCCGTCATTAATGAATAACTACACATTAATGACAAAACAGTTTTCTAAAGTATTATTGAACATTTTTATGATGGATTCTGGGTTAAGGGTAAAACCATGAAATCCAAATATAAAAGGCATTTGAAATACAGCAAAAAAAGTTTTGAAGGCAAAAGATTCCAAGTGTTAATGTGACCTTCACATAACAAAAAGAGAAAAATATCCATCATGCAAGGGACACAAAAGTACCCAAAGAAACACTCACAAACCACGCAAGCCGATTGGAGAAAGTAAATCCAGGTTGGGACATGAGAAGGGGCGGGAGGAAGTGTTGGCTCTACGTGACGGTGTCTGTTATCAGTAAAGCACACCGCCGTCTCCAGATAAACACGGCTGATGGAGTGTTCGCGAGCGCACTGACATTGAGGGCCCTTCACGCCGACACCGCACACGAGGGCCTCCACATCTCAAATGCACATCTCATCACAAACACAATATTGACGTTAGATTTGTAAAATCTGATTGCATTCATTGAAAAATCATAAAAATCATTGCTGCCATTTGCTGATACTCACTTGTTTCAACTTGCCATAATACAACTCTCCACACCTGGACAGTCACACATGGTGTCATGTGCAGCTGTTTTCCTCCTATTGTCCTTTGACTTCATTTCCGTGACTAAACAGCTAAACGCACAGATGCACTTTCTTGCTTAAAAGCATGCTTTTTATATGCATGCAAAATATATGATAGAAAAATATGTATTGAGAGCAATATATTTGGTAAAATACATAAGAAATGTAAAACATTTATCAGATTTGGCATTTGAAAAACATACAAATCTTGTTTTATTACTATAGGGAAAACCAGTTTGCCACAAAATGACGCAAGTCCTTGCATAAGAGTAAGTCTATTCTGATTCTTTCTGTTTATTCAAACATTTGCATTTGCATTTGCACACGCATAAAGCACTGGAGGAGTGTTTGACGCACCACCTTTTGCTAATTTATTGACATACGTCAATGCATAAATCCTGACCTAAGCATGGTGGATATTAGAGAAATGCTCATAGTTTTACTTCAGAGGTTTGGATTATGCATAAACAAATATATCAGATGTAAAATAGTAAACGTTTGCATTTCTTAGTGCTTAAAACTGTTGTTGTTTGTGTGTGGGCGGGGCGGGGCGGGGCGGGGCGTGGCGTGGTGGGCGGAGTCAGCCATGCCCTCATTTGCATTTAAGTCACGCACGCTTTAAAAGAAACAGGCAGTGATTCGGGGATGTCGTGCTTTTATTTCTCCGGACTGTATAAAGAGACCCTTTTATTCATCCGAAGAGCAGCAGACCTGTTTCACATTAACTTATATCAAATAAAACGGACAACACAAGCTCTTTAAAAATGTGAGTATTTGTTCATTAAGTGTTTGTTGTGTCGTTGGTAATACATTAGTTAACAGGAACTAACACTGAACAATAGTTCTCATTTACTAATACATTATTATATCAAAAGTTGTATTTGTTCAAATGAATGCACTGTGCATGGACAATTATATGTTAAAGGGACAGTGCACACAAAAATACAAATTCTGTCATCTGCTCTCCCTCAAGTGCTTCCAAACCTGTATGAGTTCCTTTGTTCTGCTGAACACTAAAGAAGATATTTTGAAGAATGTTTGTAACCGAGCAGATAGAGCAACCACTGACTACCTGGGTTTGGGACAGCTTGAGGGAGAGTAAATGAGGACAGAATTTGTGTTTTTGGGTGAACTGTCCCTAACTAACATTAACAAAGATTAATAAATGCTTTAAATCTATACTGCTCATAGTTAGTTATTGTTAACTGATGTATTAAATAATGCCTTATTGTAGTTTTGTTAATATTCTATTTGGTTACACTTTATGTATTTTAAGGTGTTACCGCGGGGTTAGTTGTAACACACATGGGTTAACACTTTCCACACATGCCAGGATGACCAAACTTAGTGTATTTACTAGTTGCCACATCAACATTATTTAGAGAAAAAATTGCATCAAAATTTAAAAAAATCTTTTATTTAAGCATTTATTTAACCATCGCAAAAGTACATTTCTTAAGTTAACTTTTCTGTTTTTTTGTGTTTATTTAAAATCTGATATTATTGTAATGTTATATCTGTTATTAACAGCTGAGATGTTCTTTAATGCTGATCTAACAGCAGAAGACACGAGCCGCGGTTAATCCCAGTGGAGCAGGCGGGGCATGTTGTCACACTGAGCCCCTATTAGAAATATTTATATTCTATGCTATATGAATTCTTTTGAGAAACCATGAGAAAAAGGTGAATAATGACTGAGAGTCAATGTTCAGAAATAATTAATTATAATATAATAATTTTTGAGTTTGACAACAAACACATCGCTAGTTTATTTTTAATGATTAAAAAATGCCATTATTTTATTTAAATTTAATTTGATTACACCGGATAACATTTTAAGCTGTCATTTGGTAATGTTATAATGTACTCCACCAACGGGGCATGTTGTCACATTTCACTTCCATTCTTTCAGGTTAAATCAAGAAAAATGTATACACTTTAATAATGAAACAAAACCACATAATTGTACTAGAGATGTGGGAAAATAATGTGGGAAAAAATAAATACAAAATAAATAGAAAGTCAAAAGGCGTTAGGTTGTGCCCCGCTCTCCCCTAGTTATAAATTTAAGTACTGAGTAATATTAATTAACTACATGTACTTACTATAGGGTTGAGGTTTATATTATATAAAGAACATATAATGTTACATCTTAGACTATATATATATATATATATATATATATAAACATGTTACATTTTAGAATATATATATATGTAAAATAAACGTTACACAATTGACTGTTACACATTTCAGTCATAGCTGAATTCAAATATTCAGATTTAATTTGAAACGTGTCATTTTAAAAACCGAGCAATCAGATGGCCACATTATATAATGTTATGTTACACTAGTAATAATACATATTTTCTCAATTGGATACAAAATAATTTTCACCATGAACATTCTGTGGTCAGATCATCTGTATATATAATATTGAATATTTTAAGACCCTTCGGAAAAAAACAGACAATTATTCCATGGAAAAGAAACGAGAGCCCATTTGTTTATTCCAAGCTTTGTTGTTGTTTTAATGGCAAACACTGATCATATACGAGATAACAATATTTCCAATGTTTGGATGTAAAGCTGCGTTTAAATGAAGCTCATTATAATTTCTCGCATGTCTCGTTTTTGCCTCTAGGATGACCACCAGAGAACGATGGCGAGTTTACAAGCGCATTAGCCTGATGTTCTTCCTGGCTGTAGTCACACTTACTGTGGTTCACAGAGGAAACATCACCTCATTACAAGACTTCCAGACAGACCGGATCGAAAGGCAGACGAGGATGGAGCTCATGGCGGAAGGCGAGCTGCAGAAAAAAGGTTTGGTTACGGCGAACTTCTGGAAGAGCGCACAAAGATCGGAGTCAAACACAGAAGGTCCAAGAACAACACAAAGGCAAATGCCCACAACCTGGGATGTCACATCCTCCAACTGCAGCATCAACCTCAACTTCTCTTCTTCGGATTGGTTCACGGGTCTCGAGGCCAATTTCAAGCAGTTCCTGGTCTACAGGCACTGCCGATACTTCCCAATCCTTATGAATCATCCGGAGAAGTGCGCTGGAGACATAGACTTGCTGATGGTAATCAAGTCAGTGATAACGCAGTACGATCGGAGGGAGGTCATAAGGCAAACTTGGGGCAAAGAACAAGTGATCGACGGAAAACGAATCAAGACCCTTTTCCTTCTGGGAACGTCTTCCAATGCTGAGGAATGGGCGAACCACCAGAAGCTTCTGGAATATGAGGATTACATTTACGGGGACATCCTTCAATGGGACTTCATGGATAGCTTCTTCAACCTTACCCTCAAGGAGATCCACTTCCTGAAATGGTTCTCCACTTACTGCGGAGGCACCCACTACATCTTCAAAGGCGACGACGACGTGTTCGTCAGCGTTCCCAACATCTTGGAGTATCTGGAGGCCAGCAAAGACTTGAAGGACCTGTTTGTCGGCGACGTCCTCTTCAAAGCCAAGCCCATCCGCAAAAAGCAGAACAAGTATTACATCCCACAAGCCTTGTATAATAAGACGCTCTACCCGCCGTATGCCGGTGGAGGCGGTTTCCTGATGGACGGCCCTTTGGCGCGGAAACTCTACGGTGCTTGCGAAACTCTGGAGCTTTATCCTATCGACGACGTGTTTCTTGGGATGTGTTTGGAGGTGCTTCAAGTAACTCCAATTAAACACGACGCTTTCAAAACGTTTGGCCTTGTGAAGAACAAAACCAGTCGGCTGAACAGGGAGCCGTGTTTCTTTAGGAGCATGATCGTGGTGCACAAACTGCTCCCGCCGGATCTAATGAACATGTGGAAACTGGTCAACAGTGACTTGATCTGTTCGCAGAAAGCGGAATTCTTATAGTCTAAGACTGTTTCTGACTCTGAACAATCTCAGAAGTCATTCGTAATCGAAGGAAGCAAAATGAAGGAAGGGTCTGTGGAGAGAACTTTGAGGTTGCTCAAAGACAAAGTACTCCTTTTTTGAGGAGATTTCTGGACAATGTTATTAATTTATGTACCAAATGACACAGTATGCAAAGTGGACAATGTGAATAATGTATAAAGGGTTCATTTCGCTAGTTTTTGGGAAACTTTAGGCTACAAAACCAAAAAATGATTGATTCCAAATATTGTTTCAAACCTGTTTGACTTGAAAGTCAACAATGAAGGTCAAAATATTTTGGACCCCATTGACATTCAATGTATAGACAAAAAACAATCACTTAAAGTCAAAATATAATTGTCCCAAATAGAAGGAAACTAGTCTCTACCTCACTGTTTTTGTTTTAGTCTGCCCCTCTGTGGATGAATGTTACCGTAACATAGAGTGATTCATAAAGAAGACAATGTTATTTTTGCTGCAATGGTGTACATTTCTGAAATTACATTATATAATGATTTACATATATTTTAATGATAGTTGCTCTTCGAGAGGTTGTGTCATTTAAAGCTTATTCTCGTCTGCTTTACACACTGGCATTGTTTGAGTTGCCCATAGACTTGATAGAGGGTTTACTTTAAAACTGTGAAACAGCAAACTGTCTGGTACATGTACATGTTGACCTAATTTATGAAATGCCTCCTTGGGTCAGAGGGGGCGGAGTCTGGTGTATGATATTTAATTGTACTTGGTTACGCAAAACACTTGCATTTGTAATCCAAGCTTCATGGTCTGATTGTGTAGAAAATGACTAGAATGAACAAACTATGGTGAAAATGGATTATTGTTTGTAAATAAACAATTCTTCACAAAAGAAAAACAAAGTGTGTCTCTCCTTTGAGTGTCTGAAGTGAACTTAGTCTTCTTAACAAAAATGTAATTCGTTAGAATTTTTATGTATTTGTGCATTTTATTGCATTTCAACAAGTTTAGTTTGATTTTCAAAGTTGTTTTCAAAGATTTCCATATATTTCAACACAATTCAAATATATATTTAAAATATAATAATATATAACATATAAGTCAAGTGCATATAATATTTAGTGCTGTCAAATGGATTAATCACATTTAACAAAAAGTTTGTAAATATATAATGTGTATATATATATAAATACACACACACACACACACACGTATATATATAATCAGGCATAACATTATGACCACTGACAGGTGAAGTGAATAGCACTGATTATCTCTTCATCACGGCACCTGTTAGTGGGTGGGGTATATTAGGCAGCAAGTGAACATTTTGTCCTCAAACACATGGCACCAGGATGCACTATGGGAAGAAGGCAAGCCAGCGGAGGCAGTGTGATGCTTTGGGCAATGTTCTGCTGGGAAACCTTGGGTCCTGCCATCCATGTGGATGTTACTTTGACACGTACCACCTACCTAAGCATTGTTGCAGACCATGTACACCCTTTCATGGAAACGGTATTCCCTGGTGGCTGTGGCTCTTCCAGCAGGATAATGCTCCTGACACAAAGCACAAATGGTTCAGGAATGGTTTGAGGAGCACAACAACGAGTTTGAGGTGTTGACTTGGCCTCCAAATTCCCCAGATCTCAATCCAATCGAGCACCTGTGGGATGTGCTGAACAAACAAGTCAGATCCATGGAGGCTCCACCTCGCAACGTACAGGACTTAAAGGATCTGCTGCTAACATCTTGGTGCCAGATACCACAGCACACCTTCAGAGTCCATGCCTCGACGGGTCAGGGCTGTTTTGGGACCAACACAATATTAGGACATAGGTCATAATGTTATGCCTGATCGGTGCAAATATATATAAAATTTTGTCTCAGGATTGATTTCAGAATTTCAAAGTTTCTCATAACACATTTAAATATTCAAAATATATATTTGAAATATAACTATATGTATAATACAGGTTTATATAATATTTCATATATAAAATGTACAATATATTTAAATCCCACAATTGTCAATCTTGGTATTATTTAGCATATTTTCCTAAAATGATGTACTACAGCAACTAAACAGTATTCAAGACTATCATCTACTTTAACACTAAGATGAAAGGGTACAATGGGGAATTTCAAACGGGAAAAACACAAACTGCCATAGAGAAAGATGGACATCTTGACATTTGACACCAGAGGGTTCAGCAACCCTTTATTTCACCATTCGTGGGTTACATGGTGCCTGAGGATGGTGACCCTGTAAACTGAGATCAAGTTATGCCTGACAGACTGAGAACTCATAGCACGAAGAATGAAGCAGCGCAGGTTTCACAGTTACTGAGATCTATATCAGCGGTGCGATTTAAACTTCGTAATGTATGGGTTTGCCAAGGACCTTTGATTTCATTGAGAAAATCATATTTAGACAGCAAATGTGCTTCCAAACTTGTCAATATTGTAAAGTGTGTCATGGCAATACAAGCTGAAAAAAACACTTTCTAAACGTCAAATATGACCATGTAAAAATGCCAAGACAAAGTAGTTTTGACTTAATTACTATTATGACAATGTTATTTACTTTTGGTTATAAATTCAACTTACTCAATTGACACTTTATTGTACAAGCTTTTTTAAGGGGCATTTCCTTTAAGAAAAACAGCACGAGCACATTTTAGTGCTTGAAAACCAGATGCTGCCTGGCTCGACAAATAAATCAGCAAAACAGATTGTTTAGGTTAATTAACAGAATTTGTGGGGAACTAATCTTCGTTGACATGGTACAGGGACCGCCATGATCTGGAGGAGTCCGCCCTCAGCTCTCTCCTTAAATATAAACAGTGGCGCCATCTTGTGCTCCTTCGACAACCTCGACACAGATTTTAAACTAGACATTGCACAAAGTTTGTCATTCACTATTGACATTAATTTGTAACGTGGATAAGATTATTAGCCATCCAGCAGCCATTGAAGAGCCTTATGACGCGTTTAACGGTCATTAGCCGTGTAAATCCTGAAGTTTTCAACTGAGAAATTGTTAATTCATAGGTTCTACCCAGACAAGTGCTCTCTCAAAAGACTTGAGAATACCTTCTGTTCTTGGTTTAGAGAAACCTGAATCTACTTTACATTTATTTTGGAATTGCGCGATTTGTTATTTTATCAATTGTGAATCATAACTTTGAATATACATAAATATTTCTCTTCACATTCACTAAAACCAAAAATTACATTAAATAAATCTTGTTCTGTTGGCAAAATATCACTCATAAAAAGGAAATGTTTCTAATTGCAAACCTCAAGACTTTAGAGAACTGTTTTTTGAATCTATTCTCAACTTAAAAGCTGAGAACAAGCACTTTGTTTGGCACTTAAACACCGTTCCGCTTGGCAAATTAGGTTTAGTATTTAACTACACTATCAAATTTAGGAAGTTACCCAAAAATTTGCAACAAAACACAATATACGGTCAAAGTCACGACAAACCAAATAGTTTAAAAACCATGTTTAATCAAAATGGTTCTTTACATTATGAAAAATCTGAACTGGAAAAAGGAAAAAAAAAAAAACTTGTCACAAAAGCCAAATTTAATGCATATATAAATTTGACATTATCCTCACAGAGCAGTTGCCTGTCTTCATCATTCAAATATTTCATATAGATTTATATTTCTAAATACTACTAAATAGGTTCCATGTATACGTTACAATATGCTTTGCACATTAAAAAGGTACTGCACATTAAACTTGCATCTAAAGCCAACTAAAAAAAAAGAAGAAATTAAATAAAAAAAATTGGGGAAGAGTGGAGAAACACACCCAACAAAAGAAACAAAAAAAACACAAACCGTAGCATGTACAACATGTACCTAAACCAGCAGAGCATTAATTACAACATTCACATTTCATTTTTTACGCGGATGGTTGGGACGTCTCTGAACTCACACAGTCCATAGGGAGCGAGGGGTCGGGGGTCACTGTACAGTTACTGACGCTTTCTGGAATGTCCTAGAAATGCTCTGACAAAGTGGATTTAAGCAATGAAAACAGTTCATTCAATTACAGATTTAATCATCAAACTTAATCTTCTTTCCTTGTGGCCTGTCCCCAAATCCACCTCGTCCACCTGATGGGAAGACAGACAAGTTATTACATTTCCATCTTAAATTTATGGTTTTCAGCTATACAACTATTAAAGGTTCAGACCAACACACTGGCAAGCTTGAAATTAACATTCTTACGACTGACTGGAAAGTCACTTGCATAAAGTCTGAATCAAACATCAGTTGACACCTACCGCCTCTCCCTCCTCTGAAGCCGCCACCGCCGCCCCTTCCTCCTCGTCCTCCCCTGAAGCCGCCTCCTCTACCGCCCCCTCGGCCACCGAAACCCCGTCCGCCGCCTCGTCCTCCAAATCCACCTCTGCCGCCGAAACCACCCCCTCGGCCGCCCTCGCCCTTGGGCCTGGCGTAGTCCAGAGTGATTTTGCTTCCGTCGATCTCTCCATCATCCATGGCTTCTTTGGCCGCCTTGCAGTCTTCTTCATTATCGAAGTCTACGAAACCAAATCTGAGGGAGGAAACCATATTTAGTGAACACTTGGGAGGAAAAAACAGCAGCGTTTCTTGATCTAACAGATCTTAATGTCTCACATCAAACATGGTTATGTTCCAACATAAAAAAAACCGTTTGAGTGTGAATGTTAATCTACTTCTCGTGCGAATCCATACAACGCCACTGACTGACAGAGAGGAGCTCATGAGAAGCAAAAAAAGAAAAGAAACTCAGTTTGCGAGATACAGGTCCGTACCCTTTTGACGATCCGGTTTCTCGGTCCATGGCGATTCTGGCGGCAACGGCTCCGTCAAAAGAGTCTTTCAGAGTGTGATCGGTGGTCTCTTCTGACAAACCTTTAACAAACAGGGTTTTTGTAGGTCCTACAAAGAGTGAAAAAAGCATTTAGCATTTGCACACAAAAATAGAGCTGATAAAACTTGAGTAAGAAGCAGTCTACAAACCAGAGTTTCCTCTTCCGCCCGCACCACCTCGCTCTCTGTCGTTCTGACTGAACTCTAATCTGATGCTTCTGCCCTCGATATCTGTGTTGTTACAATTCTCCAGCGCTTCCTTGGCATCCTCCACGCTCTCAAACTCTAAAAACGCAAATCTAGAGAAAAAAATAAAAAATACAACATTAGATGAGTCCAATAAGCTGGCAAAAACACCAAAAAAAAAGTCACCCCGTGGCTACATGGAGATCATTCACCCAAAAAGGACATTTGTCATTCACTCACCCTCATATCGTTACAAACACCCAAGACTTTCATCTTCAGAAAACATTGATCTAATCTTAGTGTCAGTTGCATAGCAGTCAATTGAGGGACAGAAAGCTCTGACGTGTCAAAACGTTCATAAAGAGATCATAAAACTAATCAATATGAATTGAGCAGTACAGTCCTACGTTTTCTGAAGAGACACGATCACTTTATATGATTGAATTTATGCTTTTGTTAACAAAAACATTGATCAGCAAACAAACAGAAGCTCAACCAAACCTGCCACTTAACACGAGAATGAACCTCATTGGTTCTCGCACGTCAAGCGAACATGCTTGAGCGTCCGTTTAGCACAACTGATGTATGAGTTGACTAATGTTTACACGTGAAAAGCCTAAATTCAATGTTTATCATATAAAGAGATCATGATTAAACAGCTTGAATCATATGGATTAGTTTTATGATCTTTTTGAAGCGATGAAGTGGTAGTTGCATAGACTGTCAATGGGGATTAAAAAGATCTTAATTTGTGTTCTGAAGATGAACGAAAGTCTTGCGGGTTTGGAACACCATGAGGGTGAGTAAACGACAATTTCATCACCACCCACTATCCCTTTAAGCCTGTAAGAGAATTACAAAAGGCATAATTTTAATAGCATGTCTAACTTTATGGCCTGTTCACACCAAGACAAATGTTCAGTGTCAATTCGATGCAATAGACATTTTTCTGGAATGAAAAGCCTCTGAGTCTTTTCAGAGCGATGTAAAAACATCTCTTTACAGATACACGTTCTTCGCACTGGGAAGAGAACTGGCCAACCAATCCACCATATTTAGTGCAAGAGAAGGAGCGGCCATTTGTAAACAATGCATCGGACTTCCGGTGTTATTTAATAACTTGTGCTGGTATTCAAACTAGTACCATTTTAAACCCATAAATCGTAAAATCTTTGCTTTAGCAATTACTGCACTATCCTAGCCATAAAATGTGCATCATGTGCACTGTACACAGACCCTCGCAAACACGTAAAACCTTAAGTATAAGTTAGCCTTTAAATCGCCATCAGCTCTAGATGATGCCGTTACATAAAACAGCAAGTTGATGGCGCTCACAAAAGTAACTTATACCAAATAATTTGCAAAGAGGAAGAAACCAGGTCTCGGAAATGGAAAAGTTGCGCAATGCTCTGATCCATAAGCGCCACCTACTGTCAGTTTGAGATTGCATTTTCATTCAGCATTTTTTTTTTTTTTTTTTACACACATTACTCCTACTCCTATTTTACACCTACACAATTACAATAACAAAGGACATTAACAAAGCGACTGACGTACCCCTTCGGCCTGCCGTTGTTCTGAGGTATTCTGATAGACACAGCCTTCTCAAACACACTCTGGAGGGAATCTTCAGTTGCACTGAACGCCAAATTGTTCACGACAAGGACTTTGCTTGCAGACGGACCACTGGCTGAATGGGCTAGAAAACAAGAGTGTCATTAGCATTCATGATAGGAAATATGAGGACTAAACCAGCCGAACTGCAGGAACAAAGACACCCAAGATCACTACTCACATCTCCCGCCCTGCCGACTCTTGTCTCCCGTGAAGTCGACCATGATTGAACGGCCCTGAACATCTGCCCCTTGGGCCTCCTCCAGCATCTTCTCTGCGATCTCCTCGGTCTTGAACTCAATGTAGGCGATTCTGTGCCCGAAGTGGAGGATGTTAGTTAACCATGCATTCAAAACAAGATGCATTTGTCACAACACCAACAGTGATAGCTTAGTCTTACCCTCTGCTGGAACCGTTGTTGCCCATGGGTACTCTAATATCAACAGCCTGGTCAAAGACTTCCCTCAGATCATCCTGTGTTATGGAGTAGGGAAGGTTCTTTACAAACAAAGTGCGTGCGTCTCTCTCTGAGGGAAGAAAACAGATAAAACATTGGCTTCTGCAAGCTTAATGTTGGTGTATAACATGGCGATGGACCCAGATCAGTACTTGACCATCTTGGAATCCACATGGGAGTTCAGGTAGATAAGCTGTCATCATTTCTAGACACGGCAGGATTGACATTCAAAGCGGCAGCTGTAGGACATTACCCTTTTTGTTCTCCTGGGAGTTCTCCTTGCTTCTCGCCCTGTCAAGTTTCACCGGCAGGCCCATCAGCTTCTTGCCATTAAGCTCTAGAGCCTTCTGCATGTCGTCTTCTGTTGCAAAGTCAACGTAGCCAAATTTCCTTCAAAACAAGTCAAGAGTTAAGTAAAGGTATGACACATTTGACTGAGATAAGACAGTCAAAAACGATCCTTACTTGGTCCCGCCAAGTCGCACATCCTGAATTTCAAGGCCTTCCTTTGAGAAGAACTTGGAGATTGCGGATTTAATTTCATCAAAGTCTTTATTGCTGTTCAAGTTGCCCAAGTAGAGACTGAAACCTGAAAATGTAAACCAAAGTAAATACACCATACAAAGACAAGGAAATACACCTTTTTTCTCCTTAAACTAGCATCAGAATTGGTAAAAAAGGTGACATCACATACATCAGTATTAAGTCCCTTTTGATCATCATGTAGTTAAACGCACAAGAACTCAAGTACAAACGCAAGTCTCACCCTCGCCATCACTTTTAACTTTCTTAGCTGGCGGCGTTCCCTTATCTTTTTTGGTGTCTGCTTTTCTCTTCCCAGGAGTGACGGGAGTTTCTGGAGAACGAAACCAGAACATGAGCATTTGGAGGGAACCAAGTCTGCCAAGAACACAAAGAAAGTGATAAAATGTTACAAAACTACTTCAGTCATACCTTCTTCCTCATCATCATCATCATAGTCATCATCATCATCGTCTTCGTCGTCTTCAGATTCCTCCTTTGCCTTCACCATTCCTGCCTTTTTAGCAGCGGCTTTGGGTGCAGGAGTCGTGTCCATTTCCTCTTCTTCTGAGTCTATGAAAACCCAAATCAAATTAATTTGACATGTAAAATCATGTTAAAGCGTCAATATTAAAAAGCAAACATCAGCTCCACAGTATCATCCAAATATTTCAGTATTAAGTCCCTTGTGGGTCATCATATGTGCAGCTCTTAGAACAATAAACAGCCATTCACACACCATCATCTTCGTCATCATCATCAGATTCCTCCTTGGCTGCGGGGGCTTTAGCGGCAGGCGCTTTGGCTGCAGGCTTAGCG
Source organism: Rhinogobio ventralis (assembly GCA_039654625.1). Lineage (NCBI taxonomy): Eukaryota > Metazoa > Chordata > Actinopteri > Cypriniformes > Gobionidae > Rhinogobio > Rhinogobio ventralis. The sequence continues at coordinate 26,548,854 of CM077217.1, read as the reverse complement.
GCCTTTTTAGGAGGTGGTGCTTCTTCCTCTTCAGATTCATCTACACAGGAATACAAGTTTAGATGTTAATTTACAAAAAAAGGCATTCAGTGTTAAATGTCAAACATTGATAGTGAAACGAGAAATGGTTCCTATACTTTTCTGCAGTATCGATACCAGAGCTCTCTCTGACGGCTAAGTGACACCACCCCGCCTCCTCTCATTCGCTCCAGTTGAATCGTGCTTGTATTGTGCATAACTTTACTCTGAACTATGTAAGTTGAGTGCACAAAGCCACCTCTCAAACAGCACGAGTGCCAAAGGGAGTTCTTTGTGGCTACTTGTGCTTAAACGGCCAAATACATACAAAACTATCAAAATGCTTGGCGAGTGTTTAATTAACAGTCAGTTTTTGGAATGTAAATAGTTGGGAAAACATGTGTAACAGTATATTGGAAATGTGCATAAACTAAGCCTAATAAACCTGCCGCGGTGTCATAATGTAATTTGCCACTAGAGGTTGCCTATTCAAAAAGGCGTAGCTTGATTTCATGGAACCATGATGGGAGTGGTCGTCTTCACCTCTACAGCTGGTTGAAAAGAATCCGAAGGGAAGAAATTATGCCAGTCGCGCTTCTGCTCATGCGTATGTTGGGAAAATGCAGCGCTGTTTTATCATATTACACACATTTAAGTGTGTTGAGAGTTGTTCTAATGCTACTGTGCATTCGCACGGCGCTACTGAGACACTTGTTCACACTGCAACTGTTTACTTGTCTTTTGTAAATGTAGTTCAACAGTTCAAATAAAGCCTTCCTGTGCCGTGCGCAAGCTATACAAGATTACATGAGATTGATAGAACGGTATTTTTCAAAGGTACAGTCTCAAAGTTGGAAATTCCAGTATCGTGACAACACAAGTTCACAGTAAAAATTACTGGACTTAAATATGACGGCAGGCAGTCTCTGATGCATATTTCGAGTATTTCATACCATCATCATCGTCCTCGTCCGACTCCTCCGCAGGAGCTGCTTTCTTTGCAGGAGTCGCTTTCTTCGCCGGTGTGGCTTTGGCGGGTGCGGCCTTCTTGGGTGGTGGGGTCTCTTCTTCGGATTCATCTATACAAAACAGAAAGATATTGTCTTGAAATTACACATAACATTAGGCTTGTGCATCGACAAATTTCACGGTACGATTGATCGGATATTTTTCAGATGCAGTACGTCAATTTCCTCAAGATAAACCCTCAACTAACGCTCTAAATGCTGATGATTTTTTTTAAATTAAATTGTCAAGCCCTTTGGGCAGCAAAGTTGTTTACATGTGCCATCTTTCTATATACCTTCTGATGTTCAGCCGTGTTTATTTGGTGCTATAACTAGTAAATACAAGATTTGAAGCCTGATATCAAAAATAAAAGCAACGCGATCTATTGGATGGAAGGTGCGCTACAAATACCGTTTTGTGAACTTTTGTTCATGCATTTAACGTCGACCAGGAAAACGATTCTCGGGATTTAAGAACCGATATTGGGTCATCAAAAAAGAGAATAGATTTAACATACTATTCTTGGCCAGAGATTTCATACCATCATCACTAGACTCCTCAGCAGGCGCTGCTTTCTTGGCAGGAGTCGCGGCTTTAGCGGGCGTGGCCTTCTTTGGAGGAGGTGGCGCTTCCTCTTCTATTGGGAAGAGGAAGAGTTAGACTTCAACCTTCAGATTAAGAAAGAGCATTGCACTGAGAAAACCATCATGGAAAAGCTTGCTTACCAGATTCATCGTCGTCGTCATCCTCCTCCTCCTCGCTCTCCTGTTTGGCAGCAGCTTTTCCGTTCTTCACTGCCTTCACCGGAGCGGCGTTCTTCTTTGCTGTAGCTTTGACTGGTGGAGCCTGTTCAAATTAAACGTGGTTTAAATATGCAACGACTTCTTTATTTGCAGCATGATTCATTTAGTCAACTCACCTCTTCCTCATCATCACTGTCCTCCTCGCTGGATTCCTCTTCCACATCTTTGGGAGGTGGAGGTGCCTTTTTCTTCAGCGGCGCTTCTTTTTTAGCTGCCTGCAACCCACCAAAATAAAAATTCAGCTTAACTTGAAGAAATTATTCCTGTTGTAGAGTAGAACGTACCTCTCTAAGTCAATCATTAAAACTTGGGGATGATCGTAGCGTTTTAATTTCAACAGTAAACATCTGTTGTGCAGCATTTTGTTTGCCAAAATCAATAAATTGGATATTTTAGAAATTGTTAATTTCATTTGAATTCATTGGAAAGAAATTTGTATTAATCCATAAATTCAGAAAAATTAAAACTATTTAAAAAAAAAAAGTCAGTCCCGATTTTGTATAAAATTTAGATCATAAATTGAATTAAAGCTTAAATGGAAACCAGAAAAATTTGAGCAATAAAACTAGTAATAATAATGGTGATTACTAACATTTAACTAAACCATTAAATCAAAGTACAGAAATTAAAACCGAATCTAAAAATCACACACATTTTGATTCCTGCTGAATGAGGTTTATTTAAAGAAACGTGTAGTCTTGTAGAGCTTGTCGCACTTCTCACATGCTGGTAGTTTCAGTTTCGCTTAGCTTTCTTAAATTCTTACATTTTACATACTACACATTCCTGAGAATTATTTTTTAATTGCTCTATTTATGCAACAAAAATAAAGTTGTGAAAAACTAAGACATGTGTATACATGTAAATAAATGGTATTTGGCAAACCAAATGTTTGGAGGTGTGGCCTAATAATCTGATAATTTCACATGAAATGCACATTAAAAACACGTGGAGATTCCGTGGATAATTCAGAAGCCATGCGGCGTACGTTTCTCGCGCAGAGGATTTTGGGTATTACAAATGTTTGTGTGCGACTAAATTGTAAATTAAATCTCTTAAGTGCAGACGTCTAATACATAGCCAAATTGAAGAAAAAAAATAGTTAGAGAAAAAACTACTCAAAGCAAAGCGCGTGGAAATCCGCGCGTGAACAAACCCACGTGGGGTTCGCGACACGTGGGAAACCCACGTGCTCGCCGCCTAGAGGAGTAAATCTAAAGATTTTGGAATAATATGCCATCTTAAGGAATAATCGCGTCGTGCTCACTTATTATACTCGTGATGCATGCATGAAGAGCGCGGCGCGGTTCGACGCGGCGCGTTAAATGTCCGCTCGCTTCAAAGAGCCAAAATGGAGGCGTTTAGCATCGAGCTCTGCTACACATGGCGAATAAACGCGTTACAGCAAACCCGCGACGATCTAAACGCAACACAGACCAACGCGGGTGGGTTTTTTATTTCTCAACCGTACACAGCGTGCTGGATTACAGCGCGAGTGATTAGCGAATGCGTGTGAGCCGAGGCCTACTAGCGGAGACGCGTGGCCAGCCCGACAACAAGGAAAACACAGCAAAAACACGCCACGCATGAATCAGCTCCTTTTACACGGCACTATTTACCATTAAAAAACATGTTGCACCTTTTGAGTTCACATAGCGACACTATAAACACGTTGGGTTTAGATGCATATGTCGCACATGTGGGCCTTCTCACTACAAGCAATACAATGAAACACGGACAAGCGTCGCATTCGGACCCCCTGTAAGACTGAAAGCGATGCATTTAACTGTTGAAATGTGTTTGCAGATATCTTACCTTGGCAAGCTTCACCATGACTGGAGGCTGTTTTTACTGTAAAGCTGATAACTGAGAGAATGGCGCAGGTTAAAACCGTTCAGTCACACGTGGTTCTCTCTACAGGACAGAAAAGAGCTCGGATTCGCTTTTAGTACGTCCCGCGAGGCTCCGCCCAGTCACGTGTCCCGTAGTAGCGACTGGAGGACGGAGTCGTTTCCGCGAATCGGTTCGTTTGAACAGTTCGTTTTGATTCAGTGATTCTTTTATTTTATTTTTTCACCACGTGGGCGACCATGGCGTGCATGGCATAAAAAAAAAAAATAAATTAATAAGGTTGACATTTACGTGAAAAACAGCCCTCTCACCAACCAGCCAATCAATTCCCAATGGACAAAACCAAGCCACGCCCTACATTTTTTTCATGCAAAACAAATGTCATCCCTGCACCACATTCTAGAGCAGGGGTTTTTAAAACCTGTGAAAAAATAATTAATTATATATATATATATATATATATACATTTTAAAATTAAATTAAATAAAAACAATAAATTTCATAAAACTAATTAAAATAAATAAAATGGGTCTTTATATAAATACACACACACACACACACAAGCATATAGGTATATATATATATATATATATATACACACACACCGATCAGGCATAACATTATGACCGGTGAAGTGAATAACTGATTATCTCTTCATAACGGCTCCTGTTAGTGGGTGGGATATATTAGGCAGCAAGTGAGCATTTTGTCCGCAAAGTTGATGCAGGAAGCAGGAAAAATGGGCAAGCGTAAGGATTTGAGCGAGGAAGGGCCAAATTGTGATGGCTAGACGACTGGGTCAGAGCATCTCCAAAACTGCAGCTCTTGTGGGGTGTTCCCGGTCTGCAGTGGTCAGGATCTATCAAAAGTGCTCCAAGGAAGGAACAGTGGAGAACCGGAGACAGGGTCATGGGCGGCCAAGGCTCATTGATGCACGTGGGGAGCGAAGGCTAGCCCGTGTGGTCCGATCAAACAGACAAACTACTGTAGCTCAAATTGCTCAAGAAGTTAATGCTGGTTCTGATAGAAAGGTGTCAGAATACACAGTGCATCTCAGTTTGTTGAGTATGGGGCTGCATAGCCACAGACCAGTCAGGGTGCCCATGCTGACCTCTGTCCACCGCCGAAAGCACCAACAGTGGCACGTGAGCATCAGAACTGGACCACGGAGCAAAGGAAGAAGGTGGCCTGGTCTGATGAATCACATTTTCTTTTACATCTCAATCCAATCGAGCATCTGTGGGATGTGCTGAACAAACAAGTCCAATCCATGGAGGCCCCACCTCGCAACTTACAGGACTTAAAGGATCTGCTGCTAACATCTTGGTGCCAGATACCGCAGCACACCTTCAGGGGTCTAGTGGAGTCCATGCCTCGACGGGTCAGGGCTGTTCTGACAGCAAAAGGGGACCAACACAATATTAGGAAGGTGGTCAATATTAGGAATGTTATGCTTGATTGGTGTGTGTATATATGTATATATATATATATATATATATATATATATATATATATATATATATATATATATATATCATAATCAGACTACAGATACTTTTTTTTATTGATTACATATTTTTTTATTGATATTGCATATTCACACAATGGCAGTAAATAATTCATAATTTACTGATTCTCCCTAATTCTCCCTAACTCCCTGAATTATTTTTCATGTTTTACATTTTCCTTTCTAAAAAAGCATATCATTCATACATTTAGAAAGTATTCTAGTTTTGTGAAATTGCACACACACAGAGCAGCCACTTCTGATATAATTATATGAAAAATTCAACCAATCAGAGACGACCTCGAAACTTCTGAAGTGTTTCCAGATAAGTGTGCCATATGCATCAGATGTTCAGCCACCGGTCCGTGGGCGTGACGTCTGAGGCTGAGACTAAGGGTCGTCTAATGTGGATGTGTTGTATGTTGCTCTGTTCCTGTTATTGTGGATTTGATCTGAATGCATTCTATTGTAGGTAGAAAAGCCCAGACACCCCACACCCGCACTTCACACATTCACTAACAGCTCCTGCAACCCCCCTCCTCCCCCTCCCAGACATCGGAGGGCAGCACTGAGTCGTGTCATCAACAGGACATTCGCTTGGCAGGATCGGAGAAGAAAAGTAGTGGATCCACCATTGCAACATAGTTCAAAAGAAACAACAACGCACAAACTTCGCACAAACGCTCGTCAAGTTTGCCATCCAGTGTAGTGTTTTCCTCCTCCTGTTACAAGCGTGTTGTTTTTGAATCGCTCTTTCCGCACTCTTCATGCGCTGTTGTACGGTCTCAAACATTGGGCTGCACGCAGACAGGGTGTGTGGACGTCGGACAGCCGAAGTATACTTTGGGCTTTAAGGATGTGGGGAGGACGTGTGCCTGATCTTCAGGAAAGCTTCAGGCCCTGATGGCGTCTCACCTGCTTGTTTAAAAGCCTGCGCTGACCAAATGGCCCCAGTCTTCACATAGATCTTCAACAGATCACTGGAGAAGTGTGAAGATCCCTGCTGCTTCAAACGCTCCATTATCATTCCTGTCCCCAAAAAAACTCAATTCACTGGACTTAATAGCCGAGTTTCCACTGTCGGGCCAAAAGCGAGCATGCTAGTGCCCCTCGTCGGGGCTTCCTCTGGGCCAACGGCCAGGGTTTCTTGGCCTGCCGAATACCTTGGTCCAAAGTGGGCCATCTTGGGCTTGAGGAGTGGTTACGAACAAAGGCGGAGTTTACCTGAGTCTGGAGACTTGCAGCACCGCGGATGATTTCATATACCAGCTAACATCAGCATTGATGTGGATTCTGATCACCGTATAAGGAAGAAATATTTATATGCGATGCAAAAGACTATGCACGCTAACCATTAAACATTATCGGCAGCGTTTTTCGAGATGTTTTTCGGCGTGTCTTTGTGTTCACACCCAAGCGATTTTCACTGGCGATGCACGGAGTGAACGTGCAAATTCACTCCCTGACAATAGATGGCGCTTATTGAAAAACAGAAATAGCCCGGTACACAAGGTGGCGCTGCGCAACTTGCTTCTGACACTCGCTTGTCACACATAAGAAGAAGAGAGACAGTATTTACAGTATTTGCGATTCCTCTCCATAACAGCTCCCTCTTATCAAGATTTTTGTAGTCACTGTGGCGTTTGTCATACAATGCTCTGTGTTCAGACACCAACGAGACCAGCAGCTCTAAATTCATCTTTCCTCGTTGCATCTTCTTCTTTGCTAACGTGTGCTCGGCAAGACCGTTTTATGCTTGATCGCCACCAAGTTGTGTTTTACTGTAACTTCAGCAGCTCCAGGCACATGAACAAAAGCGCCGATCTCATTGGTCGGCCAGTTGTTAACGCACTGCGTCAAAAAAGACGCTTTTATGCCTGGCGTTTTGCGCGTCGATGTGCACACTCATATTGGCGCCCTTTGTTTAGTCACGAGGTGTTAAACGTCGGTGATAAACGCGCGTGAAAATCGTCCTGGTGTGAATAGTCCTTAACTGTATTGGGACGGTCACTGGAGAGAGTGCTAAAGCTCCTCAAGTCGTATTTTTGGTGGAGAATGTGTAGAAATGATTGTTCTTTCTAAATGTGATGTAAACATAGGGTCATGTGACTACAAATAAACAGAAACAGACACGACTGAATAAGTATAAGTTCTTTTGTGAATTAACGGTGAATACCACTTTATTTCTGTGTGAATTTGTTGGTAAAATGAAGGGTTTGTGTGACGTTGTTCCAGAGAGGCGTGTTACGGGCGGGTTTTAGTGAAGCACTGCGGAGCTTCTGGCCCGACGGTGGAAACGCAGTGTGGTTTTGAGCTCGGTGCTACAGGTCTGAGGCTATTAGAAAGCCCTGACTCGCACTGGCCCGACAGTGAAAAAGGGCTAATGACTACAGACCTGTCACTCTCATGTCTGTGGTCATGAAGTCGTTTTAAAGACTGGTGTTGGCCTACCTGAAGGACATCACTGGAACCTTGCTGGACCCCCTGCAGTTTGCCTACAGAGTAAACAGGTCTGTGGAATCCACGCGTAGCAGTTGTGGGCCGGATCTGGGCCGACACTATGTTGCTGTCTGGGAAGGATCTTATTCGTGGACTTCAGCTCGGCCTTCAATACCGTCATGCCTGATCTTCTCACAGACGAACTGACCCAGCTCTCCATGCCAACCTCAATCTGTCAGTGGATCACCAGCTTTCACTCCCCCCACTCACCATCATGGACAGCACTGTGGCAGCTGATAGAGGACTGGCCCAATTTTGAGTCTCTAACTCAATCCCTCTAGCACCACCAACTGTCCAAAGTTGCACTTACTTTTGTGCTAATAACTTGTGAATGACGTCATTTTCGGTAGTGCCAATTTTTCTTGCCAAATTTTCCCGCCAAAAAAACAACTTTTTCTTACTCCTCCTAGACCGTTTATCCGATTTGCACATCTTCAGACAATGCCAACAAAAAGTTATGGAATTCAAGTTGATTCATCAAACTGTTTTCGAAAATAACCCACAAACTAATTTAACATATATTAGCGCATGTGAAAATAGACATAAGACTGTATCAGAAATAGAAACTCTTTTAAACTAGCATAACAAAACATTAAACACTTCTAAATCTCCTACTTAACGTTAATCTTGCAAAAAAAAAAAAAATGGCATGGTTGTTGGTGCCAGACGGGCTGGTCTGAGTATTTCACAATCTGCTCAGTTACTGGGATTTTCACGCACAACCATTTCTAGAGTTTACAAAGAATGGTGTGAAAAGGGAAAAACATCCAGTATGCGGCAGTCCTGTGGGCGAAAATGCCTTGTTGATGCTAGAGGTCAGAGGAGAATGGGCCGACTGATTCAAGCTGATAGAAGAGTAACTTTGACTGAAATAACCACTCGTTACAACCGAGGTATGCAGCAAAGCATTTGTGAAGCCACAACACGCACAACCTTGAGGCGGATGGGCTACAACAGCAGAAGACCCCACCGGGTACCACTCATCTCCACTACAAATAGGAAAAAGAGGCTACAATTTGCACGAGCTCACCAAAATTGGACAGTTGAAGACTGGAAAAATGTTGCCTGGTCTGATGAGTCTGGATTTCTGTTGAGACATTCAGATGGTAGAGTCAGAATTTGGCGTAAACAGAATGAGAACATGGATCCATCATGCCTTGTTACCACTGTGCAGGCTGGTGGTGGTGGTGTAATGGTGTGGGGGATGTTTTCTTGGCACACTTTAGGCCCCTTAGTGCCAATTGGGCATCGTTTAAATGCCACGGCCTACCTGAGCATTGTTTCTGACCATGTCCATCCCTTTATGACCACCATGTACCCATCCTCTGATGGCTACTTCCAGCAGGATAATGCACCATGTCACAAAGCTCCAATCATTTCAAATTGGTTTCTTGAACATGACAATGAGTTCACTGTACTAAAATGGCCCCCACAGTCACCAGATCTCAACCCAATAGAGCATCTTTGGGATGTGGTGGAACGGGAGCTTCGTGCCCTGGATGTGCATCCCACAAATCTCCATCAACTGCAAGATGCTATCCTATCAATATGGGCCAACATTTCTAAAGAATGCTTTCAGCACCTTGTTGAATCAATGCCACGTAGAATTAAGGCAGTTCTGAAGGTAAAAGGGGGTCAAACACAGTATTAGTATGGTGTTCCTAATAATCCTTTAGGTGAGTGTATATAATATAACACTTTTGGCATTTACTGTCCCTTTTGAGTGTCATAGCATGCTGGGAAATAGAAATCCCAGCCCAGTTTCGGTTATATTTAAGTTAGTCTAAATTAAAAGAAACAAGTTCATAAAACTCAAAACAATGAAATAATTCAGATTACTTAAAATGTGTCAGTTTTGAGAACTTAAAATAAAAAGAAAGTTCTAAATACGCATAAAAGTTATGGTTTACAGTGCAGCAGAGAATGCTACAGGAGCTGCTGAAGTTCTGTTCTACTCTGCCATCATTTGCTGCATCTCATTTCGAAGGCTGCATCCTCTGGAGGTCGCATTTAAGAAAAGTAACCGTTAGATTGCAAAGTAAGAAAGATGTTACAGTATTTTACTCCTCACAATGAATAACAGTAAATTTTATTACGGTAAATTTTCTTAAGACATCCTTGATGACGTATGCAGCCTTCAAATGCGACCTCCGGAGGACGCAGCCTTCGAAATGAGACGCAGCTATTGAGTCTGTCCTGTGCTCATCTATAACTGTCTGATTTGGTTTAGCCACCAAATAAGACATCAGAAGACTACAATGGACAGTTAGGGCGGCTGAGAAGATTATTGGTTACCCCTGCCCACCCTCCAAGATCTTTACACCTCCAGAGTGAGAAAAAGGGCTAAGAAAATCACTTTGGACCCCACACACCCAGCCCACTCTCTCTTCAAACTGTTGCCCACTGGCCAGCGCTAGAACAGCCAGACACAAGAACCGTTTTTTCCCCCTCAGGCTATATTCAGTCTGAACAGTTAAAACTCTCATATCTAGCTATATACTGTCTATCATAACTGTCCCAAGATCTTCGCCATCTCTCCACCACCTCACCGTGGGTCATTGGCTGCATGGTGGACTCCATCTTCACCATCATTGTCTCCTGTCATCCCCATGGTGGCCCTCATCAGCATTCCTCCATTGTTTCTACCTCCATCAACGCCACCATGGGGCACTCCCCTGGCTGTGGCCTGCATAGAGAACCATCATCCCCTGCTCAAGGTCATTCCTTAGCTATCTCCCGTGTGTTCTGTCACAATCATGTTTGTTTGGACTCGTTTGTGTTTCGTCATCATATGCCTTAATCATTCATTTGTTGTCACAGACTCAGACAGGGATCAAAGGCCAGAGCCCACCGCAGACCCAGCCAAGTCTGACAAGGTGCATGAGCCAGCACTAACAAAACAGACTCGGTGCTGGACGACGAAACAGACTCTGTGCTGGATGACAAAACAGACTCAGTGCTGGATGATGAAACAGACTCGGTGCTGGGTGACGAAACAGACTCCTTGCTGGACGACGAAACAGACTCACTGCTGGATGACGAAACAGACTCGGTGCTGGATGATGAAACAGACTCTGTGCTGGCTGACGAAACAGACCCGGTGCTGGCCGACGAAACAGACTCGGTGCTGGGTGACGAAACAGACTCGGTGCGGGGTGACAAAACAGACTCTGTGCTGGATGACGAAACAAACTCGGTGCTGGGTGACGAAACAGACTCGGTGCAGGCAGACGAAACAGACTCGGTGCTGGCAGACGAAACAGACTCAGTGCTGGATGACGAAACAGAGTCAGTGCTGGCAGACGAAACAGATTCAGTGCTGGGTGATGAAACAGACTCAGTGCTGGATGACGAAACAGACTCTGTGCTGGATGACGAAACAAACTCGGTGCTGGGTGACGAAACAGACTCGGTGCAGGCAGACGAAACAGACTCGGTGCTGGCAGACGAAACAGACTCAGTGCTGGATGACGAAACAGAGTCAGTGCTGGCAGACGAAACAGATTCAGTGCTGGGTGATGAAACAGACTCAGTGCTGGATGACGAAACAGAGTCAGTGCTGGATGACGAAACAGATTCAGTACTGGGTGACGAAACAGACTCAGTGCTGGATGACGAAACAGATTCAGTGCTGGATGATGAAACAGACTCTGTGCTGGCAGACGAAACAGACTCGGTGCTGGGTGACAAAACAGAATCGGTGCTGGATGACGAAACAGACTCGGTGCTGGCAGACGAAACAGATTCAGTGCTGGGTGACGAAACAGTCAGTGCTGGATGACGAAACAGATTCAGTACTGGGTGACGAAACAGACTCAGTGCTGGATGACGAAACAGATTCAGTGCTGGATGATGAAACAGACTCTGTGCTGGCAGACGAAACAGACTCGGTGCTGGATGACGAAACAGAATCGGTGCTGGATGACGAAACAGACTCGGTGCAGGGTGACGAAACAGACTTGGTGCTGGGTGACGAAGCAGACTCGGTGCTGGCAGACTAAACAGACTCGGTGCTGGCAGACGAAACAGACTCGGTGCTGGCATACGAAACAGACTCTGTGCTGGGTGACGAAACAGACTCGGTGCTGGGTGACGAAACAGACTCGGTGCTGGCAGACGAAGCACACTCTGTGCTGGCAGGCGAAACAGACTCGGTGCTGGACGACGAAACAGACTTGGTGCTGGGCGACGAAAAAGACTCGGCACTGGATGGTGAAACAGACTCTGCACTGGGCAATGAAACTGACACTAGTCTGTTTCGTTGTCCAGCACCGAGTCTGTTTCGTCACCCAGCATTCCTCAAATATCACCATATGGACTGAGTACTGCACACACTTCTATTATGGACGTGGCTCCTTCATATTCTATCAATATGCCCACTGGTATTGCTGCCAGCTCTCCCACCTGGTCAAACTCCTTAACTGCACTCAAAAAAATAAACTGTTGAACGAACTTAATTAAATTAAGGAAAACTTTTCCACGAAATTGAATTATGTCTTTCCAACAAAATCGAATTGGTTTGAAATGATTTGTTGTATGAACTTAAATGAATTTAGTCAAGACTACTAAAAAAAATCATGTCATTCCAACTAGATAGAGTAGGATAAAGAGGGGTAGAACTGATGAACATAATTACACTGTGGGAACTGTGTGTCAAATGAATTTATTTTCTTTATTTCTATAAAAACTAATAGTCAACACAACACTTGATCACATGCTAATTGTAACATTTGTAGCATGCAAATAATGATCAAGTAAAACATTTCTCATCACTGGCATTAGCACAGTTACAGCTCATTGAGAACAGCACAGCTTAACCACAAGGTCTACACTTCACGATAATGGTAACCTCAAAAATCGACACAACATAACACAACTTTTAAATGTCAAATATAACATCAAACTTTAACAGGTCTTTCCCTTTACTATAAAACATTAAACAGCACTTAATTTACTCAACATTTACTCTCCTGATCCATCCCTATGCAAAGCATGCTGGGAACAAGAAATGCACTGCCCAGTTCAGTCAGCGCAACATAAATGATTCATGTAGTCCCAACACAAATGGTTTAGGTTAACTTAACATTTTACAAATTTAATTTCATTTAACATAATAAAATTGAGTAAAATGGCAATTAAGTAAAAAACTAAAGATTTGTGTTGTTTCAGCTTATTTTATTTAAATAAACTGAGCAAACAGCTAGAATAATTTTTTTGAGTGTGGCTCGAGCTCAGGGGTGAATGTGGCCTCAGGGGTTTTCTCCACGAGGGATGTTAGTGCTGGCTCACGCACCTGGTCAGACTTGGCTCTCTGTGGCTCTGGGTCTGTGGTGGGCTCTGGCCTTTGATCCCTGCTGAGCTGAGGCACTGTTTTCGCTGCACTAGCAATGTGTTCAAATCTGCTAATTAATGTTTATTCACACCAGCAACATGATAATTCATGTTAGCAATGTTTTAAAACCTGATAATTCATGCTAGCAACATGCTAAATAATGCTAAGACATGTTAATGCATGCTAGCAAAATGTTAAAAATTTAGCAACGTGTTAAAACATGCAAGCAACATTCTAATTTATGCTAGTAATGTGCTGAAAAAATACTGGCAACATGCAAATTCATGTTTGCAATGTGTTAAAACATGCTATCAACGTGTTAATTTATGATAGCAAAGTGTCAAATCATGTTAGCAATGTGTTAAAACATGCTAGTGACATGTTAATTCATGCTAGCAATGCTTGCTTTCTCTTTCTTTCTCTATCCACTTTACTAAATTTAAAGCTTATAAAACTTTCAAACTTTCATATGGCTTTGTCAAGCCAACATTAAAAGTTTGTTTATGAACTTTACTCATCTAGTTTAATATTTTGTATTTTTAGGGGATTTTATGGAATATTTATGATCCATTTATTACCTGTTATTACCTCTCGTAAATCTTGAATGATTTGGATTTTATTATAATGGCATGAAAATACAAATTTTATATGAAATAATACATAAATCTAAACAAGTTGTGTTCCAAATTTAAGGTTGATACCATTTCCACTGCTTCTCTTTCATTTCCAATGTGCTCATTTTTGACCACGAAGTGTACAAGACAATTTTTTTCAGGACCATTTAACCTGTTTGAAGCATGGCCATGATTTTGCATGTGTGTGTGCGTGTGTGTGTGTGTGTACGCATAGCAAGTGCCAAAACCTTTACCAAGTTTCGTACCATTCTGAAATTAAAAGTTAAAAAAACATATTTTTCTGTCAAAAATGACCGAACAGCACCAGAGGGTTAAACGTGCTATTGTGAATAGCCTGTAAATAAATAGGAATATACAAAATATCGACATTCCAGAAAGGGAAACAATTGCAAAAGAGAAACCAATAAAATATAATAATACAAACATTTTTAGGAACCTAGTTCCCAATGTGCTCATGCTTAGGCTACTTGAATTATTCTGAGAATCGATGTGGCTTTGTGTTGCTCTCCTGAACCCATAACTTTCTAAATCAATATTCATACACAATAAATACTACATTAAAGTGTGCATTCTAAGATAGCAATCTATGTAGAGCAGGGGAGTTCAATCCTGCTCTTGGAGATTACTGTCTGTCCTGCAGAGTTTACCTCAAACACACCTGAACTGCGAACCAGCTAATCAATGGCTGTGTCAGAACCCCCCATACCCTTAAATAGAGCACTATTTGAAGGGACAGACATTTGTAGTGGTGTCTGAAACCATAGTGGATGTTATCAAGTGCACTCATTCAATCCCACAATGCACCGCAATAACTTTTTTCATTTCACTTGTTTTCATTCACTCCCTCAAGTGCACTATATTAGTGGACTAATGTAGGGAATAGTGAATAGGGGGTGATTTCGAACACAGCCCAGGTCTTAGGCACACTAGAAACTTCCAGGCAGGTGTGTTGAGGCAGGACAGCAGGACAGTAGCCCTCCAGGAGCAGGTTTGGACACCCCTGATGTAGAGCCTGCCAATCAACATTAGAGCGCCACCCTCAGGCTGAATTACACAATGACACTAGACCTCTGCCAAAAGTGTCCTGCATGTGTTTAGTTATTTGAATGTAAAACTACTAGCAGTTAATCATAGGTTAGTCATATAGAAATGTATGGTCGGAGCCGCTAATGAGTTTAGATCATGCTGCTTATTGAGGAGAGATGTGTTATTACATTTTTAAGCAGTTAGACTTGCCTAGTGGACAAAATCCCGGTAACCACCCTAGTAACCACATAGCAACATGCTAAGAAACAGGCTTTGTGGCAATGCAGAGATTATCAATGGCCACAAGAGGGCACCATTGCATTTTAAGTAGCAGTAGAAGCATGTTTCCCAGGACGTTTATTGGGTGATTTATATAACAACACAACCAGTTGGGTTAAAATAATCCATCACAAACCCACCATTGGGTTATTTGTTGGGTCATTTTAACCCAACTGTTTTAAATGTAAAGTTTAGTCTTTTAAAAAAAAATGTATCTTTAATAAAAAAAAAAAAAAAAATTATTTTGAACATTTTATTCATTTTAACCATTAAAAATGGTTTCCACAAAAAAATATGATAATAACCATAAATGTTTGTTGAGCATCAAATCCTCATATGAGAATGATTGATGTCTGTGTCAAATAAATGCTGTTCTTTTGAACTTTATATTCATCAAAGTATCCTGGAAAAAATTTATCCCAGTTTCCACAAACAGTTTTCAACTTTAATAATAATCAGAAATGTTTCTAAATCCTCATATGAGAATGATTTCTGAAGGATCATGTGACACTGAAGACTGGAGTAATGATGATAAATTCAGCTTTGATCACAGGAATAAATTACACTTTACTATATATTCACATAGAAAACAACTGCTTTACACTGGAGTCATATTTCACAATATTACTGTTTTTACTGTATTTTTGATCAAATAAATGCAGCCCTGGTGGTGAGCGCAGAAGAGACATTTTTTTAAATCTTACCAATCCTAAACCTTTAATCAGTATATTAGCCCTTTATGGTACAATAAATTTTTTACTAATTTCCTTGTTATTCAGGAAAAAAATACAATAAATTGGGAATTAAAAGGGCAGGCCTAAAGGTAGCCAATGATGTGTTGTTTTTAAGTCAAATGATATTTGAATGTCCCTCCAAACCTGTTGAAGTGCTCCAGAAATCGCTCTATTAACCTCATTTCTGAACATCTCTTCTCAAGGGGGATCTTTTTGCAGCATCTTTGATAAGTAAATTAGATATTTTTATGCACAAATCAACTTGGTCTAACATAGTTTTACTGTAAATTGAGAAAATATCAATGTTTCCATATGGCAACGCTGTACCACAGTGGGATCGCAGTAATGTATTTCCCCTAGACAGTAGCCTCAACAATATGATTGCAGTTATTTAAAGTGTTTATTGTAGTATAGATGTGTTTATGTATAACTAACACAATTATTTATTCACTTCAGAAAATGAATACAGCAATATTTTACGGAAAGTGCAATAGGAAGAGTGCTGAGAGTGAGAATGAGTTAGCCAAATTATAGGGAATGATAGGGATTAAAAGATAGGGATCTACTTATTTCTGGTTTTCATGAGTCCCAAGTATAAATTTATCAATTTCTAAAAGAAATGTGCATTTAAATAGAAAAGAAAATCATAATTTGATATATATATATTTATTTACATTTTCCACTGTGGTACAGAGTTGCCATATGGCAACGTTTTCATAAGTATTTATTTATTTACATATAAGTATGTATTTATTTTCATTTGATATACCGGTATATGATATATATATATATACACTCACCTAAAGGATTATTAGGAACACCTGTTCAATTTCTCATTAATGCAATTATCTAATCAACCAATCACATGGCAGTTGCTTCAATGCCTTTAGGGGTGTGGTCCTGGTCAAGACAATCTCCTGAACTCCAAACTGAATGTCAGAATGGGAAAGAAAGGTGATTTAAGCAATTTTGAGCGTGGCATGGTTGTTGGTGCCAGACGGGCCGGTCTGAGTATTTCACAATCTGCTCAGTTACTGGGATTTTCACGCACAACCATTTCTAGAGTTTACAAAGAATGGTGTGAAAAGGGAAAAACATCCAGTATGCGGCAGTCCTGTGGGCGAAAATGCCTTGTTGATGCTAGAGGTCAGAGGAGAATGGGCCGACTGATTCAAGCTGATAGAAGAGCAACTTTGACTGAAATAACCACTCGTTACAACCGAGGTATGCAGCAAAGCATTTGTGAAGCCACAACACGCACAACCTTGAGGCGGATGGGCTACAACAGCAGAAGACCCCACCGGGTACCACTCATCTCCACTACAAATAGGAAAAAGAGGCTACAATTTGCACGAGCTCACCAAAATTAGACAGTTGAAGACTGGAAAAATGTTGCCTGGTCTGATGAGTCTCGATTTCTGTTGAGACATTCAGATGGTAGAGTCAGAATTTGGCGTAAACAGAATGAGAACATGGATCCATCATGCCTTGTTACCACTGTGCAGGCTGGTGGTGGTGGTGTAATGGTGTGGGGGATGTTTTCTTGTCACACTTTAGGCCCCTTAGTGCCAATTGGGCATTGTTTAAATGCCACGGCCTACCTGAGCATTGTTTCTGACCATGTCCATCCCTTTATGACCACCATGTACCCATCCTCTGATGGCTACTTCCAGCAGGATAATGCACCATGTCACAAAGCTTGAATCATTTCAAATTGGTTTCTTGAACATGACAATGAGTTCACTGTACTAAAATGGCCCCCACAGTCACCAGATCTCAACCCAATAGAGCATCTTTGGGATGTGGTGGAACGGGAGCTTCGTGCCCTGGATGTGCATCCCACAAATCTCCATCAACTGCAAGATGCTATCCTATCAATATGGGCCAACATTTCTAAAGAATGCTTTCAGCACCTTGTTGAATCAATGCCACGTAGAATTAAGGCAGTTCTGAAGGCGAAAGGGGGTCAAACACAGTATTAGTATGGTGTTCCTAATAATCCTTTAGGTGAGTGTATATTATTATGAGTTGATATTGTGCTTGAAGCCTAAACAGGTTCTTTGGTAAGTTCGGTGATCAGACGTTGCTTTTCTCTTTATTATCTGTCACAGCGTCCCTTCCTTTCCTTTGCAATAAATAGACCCAAATGACCCAGTGTGAGTCATACCAAACCGGCTTTCAAGGACAAAACTGTTTTTTTTTCTTTCCTCGTGTAATTCTCCTTTAAAAGCACTCTGCATATATACACAGCATTAATTCAGTGTAATAAATCTGCTATTCTGCCCACTTAGTGGGTCAAACTTAATTGTAGCAAAGCAACTCCTTTTTGCCATTTTGGATTTAGTTAAAATTCTGCAAAATGCTTCCCTTATGTTTCAGGGATTTATCTGAAAAGTGTCAGTACTGCCCTCTGATGCCCCTCCTCATTCATTCTAGCGGTTTTATTAATCAGATCTTTTATGGCCCTGTCCCAAATGGCACACATCATATGCACTTTGTGGACTTACACTCGGACTCGTGATGGTGAAGTCCACGAGACTGTGTCCCATAGGGTCATTTTAGGATTCAGAAGTGTGCTCGCGAGCGCCCCCTTTGCTCCAGCAGACTTCTTCCCAATAGTCAAAGCGGCTTGAATCCAAACATCCTCCAAACAAGATACATTTACTGCATAGTATTATTTTCAGAGAATATGCACTGAATTAAATAAATTAGCATTAAAATCAAAACAACAAAATTTAATGAGGTTGATGCTTAAAACAAGAGAAAATACTTCCTTAAGTTCTCTAAAAACAAGTAGTATTATTTTACACAATTACACATTTTCGATTCTCAGATAAATTGATCTTTTTTAGATGTTTAGATATTTTTACAGGAAGAAGACAAAATATAAAATATTTATATAATTTATATACAGTATACATGTAAATATTTCTTAAATATATACATGCACGTGTGTGTATTTATATATACATAATAATTATACACAGTACACACACATATATTATGTAAAGACAAACTTTTATTTTGGATGCGATTAATCATTTTGACAACACAAATATAACACTATAGATATATATATATATAGAAATTAAATAATTAAAGGATTGAAAGGGAATAAAGAAATAAGAATGGTACCAGAGGTTCCTGGTCTGATTAAAGCCTATATATTTGTAAATAATCCATTTAAACTCTTCACAAATAATATTTTATTTAAAAATATGCACACATTCACTCTTGTTTGTATGTCTAATATGTTAAGAAATTAAAAATTTCAGTTCAGAAAAGTTCAGTAGTTTGCATCTCTGTATGTTACTGTGGGTCGTTAAACATATCCATCATAAAACAGTCGTCAAATATTAAATGTTTAGCTTATATCTTACCACGCACAAACTCTTTCACTGTAAAAACCCAAATCGCCACGTTCACACTCATCTTCAGTGAACATTAAGCCCGCCTTCTTTGATCTGATTGGCCATCATTTTGACATTGACGAGCACTGATACCGCTCAGGCAGACCATCCTAAAACTATTTACTTTTTTAAAAAACTTTTTACATGTGTCTGTGTTGATTTTGATGTTTGTTTTGGATCATTGTCCTGATGGAAGATCCATTATAAGATTTCTAGCAGAGGCCGTCAGATTTAGATTTTTTATCTGTTGGTATTTGCTAGAATCCATGATACCATGTGTCTGAACAAGATGTCCAGGACCTCCAGCTTAAAAATAGACCCACAACATTAAAGATCCAGCGGTGTATATAACCGTGGGCATGGGGTACTTTTTATCCCATCTGGTGTGTTTGCTGCCAGAAAGCTTGTTTTAGTTTCATCTGACCACAGAGCCAGGTCCCGTCTGAAGCTCCAGTCGTGTCTGATCTGAATATGCTGAGTTTGTTTTTGGATGAGCCAGGAGGATTTTTCTTGAAACCCTCCCAAACAACATGTGGTGATGTAGGGGTTGTTTGATTCTTTTTTTGTTGGTCTTTCTGACCCCAAGACTCCACTAATCTCTGCGATTCTCCATCTGTGATCTTTGAGAGTCTTTCTCCACTCAAACTCTCCTCCTCTCGTGCATTAGGACGATATAGACACACGTCCTCCTTCAGGCAGATTCAGAACATCTTTAGTTGAGTGGAGCCTCTTAATTGTTGCCTTGATGGTGGAAATGGGGATTTTCAATGCTTTAGCTATTTTCCTATAGTCACTTTCTATTTTGTGAAGCTCAACAATCTTTTGCTGCACATCAGAACTATATTCTGTGGTTTTACTCATTGTGATGATGATTAAGGGAATTTGGCCTTTGTGTTTCCTCATATTTATACTCCTGTGGAACAAGACGTTATAGCTGGACAGTTTCATGTTCCTAGTCACCCGGGTGTGCTAAAAAATGTAAAAATAAATGGGAATATACTTCAGAGATATTTTACTCATAAAAAATTCTAGGGGTGCCAATAATTGTGGCCAACGTGTTTTTGAGAAAAGCATTTATTTCATAATGTGATTTACCCCCCACTTTCAATTATTTTACTTCAATGAAAGGTTAGAGTTTTGCAAACTTTTTGAATAAAAGGTAAACAATGCAGATTTATTTTTACAGCCATATTTGATAATATTTACCAGGGGTGCCAATAATTCTGACCTCAACTCAACTGTATCATATATTGGGGTGGGGTGGGGGGGCAATTTGGCCATTTCCAGTGACGCTCGGGACAGTTGACGAGCCAGCGCTGCATCGTCACTAAAGTTTAAGCCCAGAAAGCCACGTCTCAGACAGCGCACAAATAATCAAGCTCTCTTTTATGTCTTCTTGTGCTTGAACAGACAAATTCTCAAAAGTGAATGAAATGTGCTGGTCTTTGCGAGTGTCCGAGTAAACAAGTCAGTTATCAGCTCGAGTTCTTACTAGAACCAGGAAGTATGACCATATTAGCCCGGTTCTGTCAGCACTGCACTGGCTCCCTATTAAACATCGCATACATTTTAAAATCTTGCTAATTACTTACAAAGTACTAAATGGTTTAGCTCCCCAGTACTTGAGCGAGCTCTTAACGCATTATACTCCATCACGTCTATTGCGGTCTCAAAACTCTGACCAGTTGATAATACCTAGAATATCAAAATCAACTGCAGGCGGTCGATCCTTTTCCTATTTAGCACCTAAACTCTGGAACAGCCTTCCTAGCATTGTTCGGGAAGCAGACACACTCTGTCAGTTTAAATCTAGACTAAAAACACATCTCTTTACTATGGCATACACATAAAAAATTTTTCATTTATATTTTATTCAAATCAATTAAATGATTGTTAGGCTGCATTAACTAGGTCCGCCGGAACCGGGAACACTTCCCATAACACCTGATGTACTCGTTACATCATAAGAAGAATGGCATCTACGCTAATGTTAGTCTCTCTGTTTATCCCGAGGTTTACCGCAGTCAGCCGGATCCGGGCCGTATCCAGATCAGATGGTGGACCTGCGCCTGGACATGACCAACGCATCCCTGAAGTGTCTGCAGAGACCGTGTCAATTAGTCTACCCTCTGAAATTGCTCATCGACATGGCATCCTCAATGGATCCATCTCCGGCATGATGACTCCGATATTTCGATTATTCCTATTTAATAATTGTTTAATCGACACGCCATCCTCAATAAACCCGTCTCCGGCGTGATGCCTCTGATCTTTCGAATATTCCGATCTAATATTACTTCTGACCTGTAAGGCTGCCAAAATAATAATCATGCACTGTTTGTTAATTGGCCAGAGGAGAACTGGCACCCTGACTGAACCTGGTTTCTCCCAAGGTTTATTTTTCTCCATTATGCCACCTGATGGAGTTTTGGTTCCTTGCCACGATCGCCTTTTGCTTGGCTTGCTCAGTTGGGGACACAAAATTTTCAAATAAATATCCAAATAAATGTAATTACTAAACTAAATTAACTATATCAACTACATTACTTGAATATATATGATAATTGAAATGAGCTAGATGACATCACCGTTTTCTCCAGAGCGGCTGTACAGCCCAATCAAATTCTGTTGCATTATTTTCCTGTTTAACACTGTGAAGCTGCTTTGAAACAATCTGCATTGTAAAAAGCGCTATATAAATAAAGTTGACTTGACTTAAGTGAACGTGAACAGTTAAGAAATAAAGCGCATGTGTATCAGTGTATTGGATCTGTGCAGCTCTTAAAGTGACAGCAGCCTAATATTCCTGCTGCCGTCTTTGTTTTAATGTTAATCAAACAACAGAAGTCAAAGAAAAAAATCACTCACTGCTCTTGACTGAATAACTTTTGTACCTTCAATAAGGATTAAACGGTGTTTATACACTGAATACTATCCAACGTCATTTTACATTTGATTACTTTATTCAATGTCTCGACCTGAAAACTATTGTTACTTGTCTTTAATAATGTTTTTAATTTAGTTGTAGATGTGGTAGGAGTGGCAAAAAGTTAATTTCAGGCCCTATATATATATATGTGTGTGACCCTGGAGCTCAACACCAGTCCTGCGTCTCACGGGTATATGTGTGGCAATAGCCAACAATACACTGTACGGGTCAAAATGATCCATTTTTCTTTTATGCCAAAAATCATTAGGATATTAAGATCATGTTCCATGAAGATATTTTGTACATTTCCTACCGTAAATATATCAAAAATGTATTATTAGTAGTAATATGCGTTGCTAAGGACAACTTTAAAGGAGATTTTCTCAATCTGTTATTCAAAAGTAAAATTTAAAAACTTATTTTTTTTGCATTTGTGCATTTTTTAATGATTTTTAAAACATTTACAACTATTAGAGACAAAATAGTTACAAACAGAATTGACCTGCAGTTTGCATTCATTTCAAAATGTTACATAAATAAAACTCATATTTATAAATATCTCTTTTATAAACATATAAATAGTTTTTTAAACATAAATACATTTATGCGAGAATGAAATACATGAATGTACAGCAGCAGCAACAATATACAGCTTTTATCCACATCATGTTTCTTTTGTACATATGTTTTATCTAATTATTGTATGTCAACTGTACGTTTCATTGTCCCCACCAATGCTTCTCATAGTGGCTTCGTACCATTAGTCCGATTCTTTGTGTTTTTCCTCAGAAGAAGAGCAACTAAATCCGTTCTGTCCCAAATCCATGACGTCCGTGATGCGCTCTGAAAAAAAGCGACGGCACATTGTTAGATGGATTCAGTCAGACGTGTCGCGTCGTGCGTGTGTTTGTGTGGCTGACGTCAGGTTCTTTGACAGCCGTCCTGCATCACACACTCACATATTGTTCTCATCAGTTTGACACATGACTCAAACTGAACTGCTCCATAGTTAGTGATCTAGTGCACACACTCCAGATCTATTAAAGCAGCTATTGCAGAAGTCAAAGGAAGTTTGACACATTCATGAGCTCCCTGTACTCATTCAGCATCTGTTATAACGTCATGTAAAGCCTTCAGCATAAGAAACTCAGTCGTGTCAGGCATTCAGTGCTTAATATGACAGATCATGAATATCACAGGCACAAAAGAGAGGATATGCAACAAATGCAATGCCAAAAATTTGTTTAATTTCATGTTATTCCCAAAATGTATATTTTATATATTTATTTAAAAATATTATTAATATTATTATTATTTTATTTGCTTTGTATGAACATTCATTAAAAGTATCTACATTTATTTAATGGTTAAAATTTACATTTAAGATTACATCTACTATTATAAATATACTGTATATCCTACTTAGACTCTACAGATATTCTATATTATACTCTATATACTCTCTCTCTCTCTCTCTCTCTCTCTCTCTCTATATATATATATATATATATTAATTTAGTATTAACATTCATTACAAAATATAATAATTTATATTTTAAAACATTACATGTAATTTGGAAAAACATACAAATAACTAATATTTAGATCTCTACAGATTTACAATTGTTTTAATATAATTATAAAATTGTAAGTTAATAAAATCTATTTATTTATAACACAAATTACATTTCTTAAATAAATATTTTTTAAATAAATTATTATACTTTAAATCTAATTGACAAATTAGATGTGTGTGTGTGTGTATGTATGTATATACATTTATATATATTTTATCTAGTTTGTCAACAATCAATATTTGTATTAATATTGATTAAAATATAGCTGTAATCATATAATTGAAATTATATTTTTTATAAAAAGAGTATATCTACAAATATCAAATTTTATGTACTATGTTATTAATATTTGTATTAATATTGATAAAAAATATAGCTGTACTTAAAAAATGCTGGGTTGTTTTAACCCAAACTTGGGTCAAATCCAACTGTTGGGTTACATTTTTACATACTTTTTTTTAACCCAAAGGTTGGGCTTGTCCATATTTGACCCAAGTTTGGGTTAAAACAACCCAGCATTTTTTAGAGTGTAATTGAAATATTTCAAAAAGAGTATATCTACAAATATCTAACTGTATATATTACCTTATAAATATTAATATTTGTATTAATATTGATTAAAAATATATAGCTGTAATCATATAAATGAAATGTAATTCCCCAAAAGAGTGTGTACGATGACACTCACCATGAGAGATTATTGACGGGGTAATGGGACGGTTGGCAGCCCATCCCGCTCATGGTCCCTATCCTGTCCATCTTGTGTCCGAAGCATCCGCTCCTGGCCGTGGTTCCTCCCTTCTTAGATCCGGCTTTGTGTCTGCGTGAGGCGGGCTGCTCGTTCAGGACCCGAGCCCAGGGGCCCCTGGCCCGAGTGTCCACGCGGAGGTCCCGCAGGAGACGCGCTCTGTTCTCCATCCTCCTCTGGCTCTCATCCGATGCCAGGAACTCGGACAGCTCCTCTCCCAGCAGCATCCGCAGGGACTATGGGATACATGGAGGCAGAACTTCAGGAACGGAGCTCAGCAATGCCCAGATTAACTCCTCAATTATTACAGACCATCCGACTAGTTTAATAAATGTCAATATATACACTGTCAAATTCTAAACTGTTAACTTAAAGAAAGAAAAATCTTGTAAAATAGTCGGGTTGATTCACAAGATTTCTTAGGTTCCTGACAAACATGCATCGGATTTGACATCGAAAGATCATTTTTTATATTCTAAAATGATCTATTAATATCATTACATAACTCTTTTCTTACGTTTAGCTTGTGGAGCAACAGGTTTGGAAAGTCTTGCAGTTCTTCAATACACTAGATTATTTGCTTATTCTATAATGTATTTATTTCATA
This sequence comes from Rhinogobio ventralis, assembly GCA_039654625.1. Taxonomy (NCBI): domain Eukaryota; kingdom Metazoa; phylum Chordata; class Actinopteri; order Cypriniformes; family Gobionidae; genus Rhinogobio; species Rhinogobio ventralis. The sequence goes on along the minus strand of CM077217.1, from coordinate 26,523,891 downwards.
TTACAGGGTATTTATTATGGCTTCCGAGGTTAGGAGATTTAATGGAATTCTCATTTAAAACATTCTTTAAAAATAACGGTTTTTGCCATCGATGGTTCCATAAAGAATCTTTAAAATCCATGGAATTTTGCATTCCACTAAAGATTCTTTAGAGGGAAAAGGTTCTTTAGATTGTTCAAAAGTTCTTCACACTAAGACAAAACGGGTCTTTTAAGAACTGTTCACTGAAAGGTTTTTTATGGAACCCAAAATAGCTTTGGAACCTTTATTTTATAACGACACAGATGAAACTATATTCTCAGATCAGTGTATTTCTTGATAGAAATTGATTAAATGTTTGAGTTGCAAACTGTGGTATCTTTGCGCATTCGAGCTGTTTTGCGTCTTCTGAAACGTAACATTCTGAAAAGAGTTTAAATTCGCTCTGAATCCAATTTGAAGTCTATAGGAGTAACATATTAGATGAATCGGTGCGCAATGCGCATTAAAATGAGCTTTTTTTAATGTTTGAGAACCTGCTGATATGCCGTACAGGTAAATCACGAAGACAAATGAATAAAAAGTTTTGCTAAAGAAGTCAAACATTTGCAAGTGTCCACATCTCCAGCTCGGGTCGCTTTTGCATGATAATAGTGTTGAGCGCGTGCTGATGAGATGAGAAAAAAAAATCTATTTAGACTCGAAGATGATGTTTTTTTTTAATCAAACACTCTTAGTTTTACGCACCACATTTAAACCGACTGTGCGTAAAAGTGCGCGTAACTGCCTGTCCAAGCTTTAGCGCGTCCTTTTCACCAGTTCTAAAGACCCTGTAATAAACGTATATTTATTAAACACATCTACTCACCCTCTGCTCCGCCTGCGTTAGTGGTTTTGCCTCCGCGCGGACTGATATGAGAGTCAGAATAAGTCCACACGCCACCAAACGCGAGATGATCATCGTGGCGCTTCAGTGGATGTCAGTGGAGAAGTTCTGCTGCTTAAATGTGTGTGACGGAGAGCGCGCGGTCACAAGCCTTCATTTACTCCAGAGGTGTCGAGCTCAACTCTTACTCGATGCAATTTCTGCTCAGGGTTTTATAGGCAGTATGACATCACTCCGGTGACGTCACGGCGGCTCCCCTTGCCAGATTCTGCGCTGGGTGTCCGTGCGCGTCACAGGTGACCGCGAGGAGGATATTCGTAAGGGATGTTTACTCATCATTACAGTGAACACTTCAGTATACCGGGGAAAATAACAACCACATTTGAATTCATCCATCATAATAACCGGTAAAGACTTTTTTTATTTAGAACTTTTTTAAGTGTTTGAATGCCAAATGCAGCCGTGTTACATTTATTTAATAAATTAATGTAACGTTTAATAAGCAAATATCTATCTATCTATCTATCTATCATCCACCCACCCATCCATCCATCCATCCATCCATCATCCACCCACCCACTCACTCACCCATCTATCTATCTATCTATCTATCTATCCATCCATCCATCCATCCATCCATCATCTATCTATCTATCTATCTATCTATCTATCTATCTATCTATCTATCTATCTATCTATCTATCCATCCATCATCTATCTATCTATCTATCTATCTATCTATCTATCTATCTATCTATCTATCATCCATCCACCCATCCATGTAATCTATCTGAGTATGTATTATGTGCATATGATACAGTTAATTATATTAAAGTATGTAATTAAAACTTTTAAAAAAACTCTAATAAATTAAAATGCATTTGTACTTTATGTAAAATGTTTGTTAATTGTAACTTACCCTAGAGATCAGCTGGAGTTAAAATAATATATTTCATCAATTATTATTTATACGTATTAATATTACTGTATATGTGTTGTGAAAGGATGAAGGCGTGTAGAGCTTCAGTTGCAGCAGAAACTCCTGCGCTTGACTGCGGCACATCCTGCTCTGAGACACTGTGTGGCAGTATATGCTGACTTCAGATGGGTTCAGCAGCCACTGCTCCGCTCCGTCAGACTCCAGTTCACACAGGATAATCATTCACAAAGAAGCATTTTAAAACGCATGCTCATGCTCTTGCTATAGCAGTTGTGCTGTGAATGAATGTTCAGCTTTAACACGTGAACATTACACTGACATACATTCAGACAAGTGCTCTCAAAGTCAGGAGAAGTTAATGGAGTCAGTGATGGAGCATGTCCTCTACGGGAATATGTGAAACTGAAACACAAGGTGCCAGACAACCAGGCAAAAGAGATGGTAGCATTATGTCTTAAATTAATAATTTTGGGGAATCTACGGGGTCCACAAAACTACATTAATCCTTATATTATAAGTCCTGACATCCTAAAATGTGGTGTTCATAAATAAGTTACTTTTTATCCAAAGTGACGTTCAGTTCACTGATTGCAGGGATACAGTCTAACTGAAGGGAGAAAGAGTGATAGAGAGCTCACAAGTCTGAATGAATGCCTCATGAATATTTAATGAGGCAAGCACTGAGGCTTTTATGATTGGTTGTCTGTTGCTAAACAACTCATAATATTCTACAACAAAATGTCTCATCATGATATTGTGTTGTTTTAAATCTGTTGCTATTTTGGATTTTTCTTTATCACTACTAGAACACACAATTGCAACTATCCATTTTATATTAGCAGTTATTGTTATAAAAATAGAAAAGGAACAAAATATGGCTTTCAAGTACATGATCATTTCCTTTCATAAAATAGTTACGACTAAGTCCACGAAAATGTGTGACCTTTCGATAAAGCCGCTGCCTTATCCGTAAGACAATTTCCCAGATGTAAAAGGCGGTAGAAGCTTTTCTACAGTCTCAAATTGGAAACACAAGCTATTTGGCGGTCGTATTTCACAAAAGAAAATCATACAGGTCACAGATTATATGTTAAACTGTCACAATGTGGAAAATATCGGCTCACTTCCTCAATTCTGACTGCTCTCGTATTTATATATCGTAATTATACGTAAACAACAAGCAATTTAGAATATAAAATAATGTAAAAATAAAAAAATGCAATTAATTTCATTTAAAATAATATACATTATTATTAAATACAACTTCATGAATTAAAATTTTTTGCAAGACTGCAAAAGCATTCACTGATGATGTAAACAATGTATGTATATAAAATTAAAGTTAACACTTTAGTTTAGGGTCCAATTCTCACCATGAACTAGTTGCTTATTAGCATGCATATTACTATGATATTGGCTGTTTATTAGTACTTATAAATACCTAAACTTAACAACTACCTTACTAACTATTTATAAACAGTAATTAGGAGTTTGAGGCAAAAGACGTAGTTAATAGTGAGAATTGGACCCTAATCTAAAGTGTGACTAAATAACATTTTTAAATCAATTATACAGTATACACTATATTGCCAAAAGTTTTAGGATGCTGCCTTTACATGCACATGAACTTTAATGACATCCCATTCTTAATCCGTAGGGTTTAATATGGAGTTGGCCCACCCTTTGCAGCGATAACAGCTTCAACTCTTCTGGGAAGGCTTTCCACAAGGTTTAGGAGTGTGTTTATGGGAATTTTTGACCATTCTTCTAGAAGCGCATTTGTGAGCCCTGAAAAACAACGGCACCCTATAATCCCCCCTCCACCAAACTTTACACTTGGCACAATGCAGTCAGGCAAGTACCGTTCTCCTGGCAACCGCCAAACCCAGACTCGTCCATGGGATTGCCAGACAGAGAAGCGTGATTGGTCACTCCAGAGAACACGTCTCCACTGCTCTAGAGTTCAGTGGTGGCGTGCTTTACCCCACTGCATCCCACGCTTTGCATTGCACTTGGTGATGTAAGGCTTGGATGAGCTGCTCGGCCATGGAAACCCATTCCATGAAGCTCTCTACACACTGTTCTTGAGCTCATCTGAAGGCCACATGAAGTTTGGAGGTCTGTAGCTATTGATTCTGCAGAAAGTTGGCAACTTCTGCACACTGTGACCCTCAGCATGCGCTGACCCCGCTCTGTGATTTTACATGGGTTACTGTTGTTCCCAATTGCTTCCACTTTGTTATAATACCACTAACAGTTGAGCGTGGAATATTTAGTAGTGAGGAAATTTCACGAATGCATGGATTTATTGCACAGGTGGCAAACTATACCACGCTTAAAATTACTGAGGTCCTGAGGGCGACCCATTCTTTCACAAATGTTTGTAGAAGCGTCTGCATGCCTAGTGCTTGATTTATACACCTGTGGCCATGGAAGTGATTGCAACACCTGAATTCAATGATTTTAAGGAGTGTTTTGGCAATATAGTGTATGTGCCAGAGTTCATTGTGTTTTTGTTTATGTGCTTTGGTTTCTTTTATATCCTTTCTGTTTAATGTTCTCCTTACCCTTGTTAGTATTGGTTACTCATTAGTTAATGATTATGTTCACCTGTCTCCCATTTAGTTACCTTGTTAAACCTGTGCATATATACTCCCTGTGTTCAGTTCAGTTCTCTGTCAGTTATTGTCTTTGCTTCAGTGTGGTTATTGTGTTAATTGAGATTAACAAGAGATTCTCCTGGGCAATTCTGTTCGTGGATTAAAGACTATTTGAATGTATTCCTGACTCCCTTGTGTTGGATTGAACCATACAGCATGACCGAATAACAACCAACAACAAACAAGTATGGACTGTATGGACTCACAGAGGCCATCCTGGAGCTCTACAACAAGGCGTGCTGGGATTATGAGACCCTTAAACAGCTTTTCTGGACAGATGATGAAGGATGATCACCACCTCACTGTAGGAGTTGTTGAGGAAAACGCCATCACTCCGACTCCCCGGGACTTTCAACACCTTCAGCAGCTATTTCTCTGCCAGCTTCAGATCAAGCTTCTCGCCCCAGCCCGGAGTGTCCCGGAGAGCAAGAGAGATCCTCCACTGCGGACCTGATGATAATGCCCCGAACACACCATAGAATCAGACCCCGAGCCAGCGCCCGCCTCGGACCACAAGCGAGAGCCCCCTCCAACCACAGAGCCGGAGTCAGCCAAACAGTTCGTCCCAGAGCCAGAGCCGGTTGTCACTTCCATCCCGAGGCCAGAGCTGAGTGCCAGGACCATCACAGAGTCAGTGCCGTCAGGACAGTCCACCCCAGAGCCAGCTGAGGATCACTGGCTCATAGATTTTGTACCTATGCCCTCTGTTATGGCCTAAGCCTCATGTGGCTGTATTTGTGTCTTGTAATGAAATGAGGCATTTACATAGTGCTTTACTATGTACTACTGTACTCAACTCTGCTTAGCTTCAGTGGGCAACCAGTCTTGGGCTACAGGGTAATATGGCTCCTGGTCTTGTGACTATCTGTTTTTGTGTGCTGATTTGTTGTTATGCTCCTCCCCTGCACACCTGTGCCCCGTTGCTCTAATGGCTCATGGTTGAGAGTATATAAGACTAGAGTGAAACGGAATGAAGCATGCGGTGAACACCGCACACGCCACTATGCCCAGAAAGTAGTTGGATACAAGCTGTTTTTATGCGTTTTTTTTGTTGTGTCATTGATCTAATGTATATTGTTGACTTCTCCCTTTCAAGTTTATTGTGAAGTTGTACTGGTTTCGGTATGGTTCATTTGAATGTTTATCTAATTTGTATTTTTCTTTTCATTTGTGTGAATGTTAGGAAACTTGCGTTTGTGTGTGGTCTATAATAAATGTTGTGGTTAGATTGCACCTCGCTTCACGTGTCCTTTTTATTTTGCTGACCCCTTTTATGGAGTGATTGATTAGGGGTTCGTAACACCCCCACACCCCCAAACTCTCTCCTCATTTGAGCCCATCAAGTGTTCTGGATGACCTGATCCCATCCAATATCCTTCCCACCTTGTTGTTCCTATACTCTCCGCTGCCTCCGTCCAGTCCCCTGGACTCACCTGCCTTGCTGGTGCCATGCAGCTTCTCAGAGTCGCCCTTACCGCTGACTCCTGCCAGCTCTTTGGCTCCGCCTCGGACTCCACCACCAGCCAGGCTCTGTAAAATGGATCCCATGGCTACACCTCAGGCCTCCAGGCCCATTTCTCCACTTCAACCTATCAGCACTTCGGCTCTGCCTTGGCTCTTCACTCCCTTAGCTCCGCCGTGGTCCGCCATCACTTCGGCTTCACCAGGCTCCCTCGTCCCTCCGGCTTCACCTTGATCTCTCGTCACCCTGGTTTCACGACAGACTTCTGGGCCTCCGGTTGTGCCTCAGCCCTCCACCCCTTCGGCTCCACCAGGTTCCTTCTTTCCTCCGGTTCTGCCTCATATATAACAATGAAGCTATGAGTGTAATTATTTCAAAAAGTATATATATATGAAGATGAAGATGAAGGAAGACAGGAACACACTCTGGGAAAACCAAGGAGATCAGGTAAGTGAGTCTTTCCTACTACAAGGCCAGACAAGGACTGAAGGTGAGCTGTGTGAATATATCGTGTGCTGCTGATGAGGTGATTGATGACAGGTGCGGGTGATCAGAACTCTGGTGATTGTGATCGCTGTGTGGTGGAAGTGAGAGAGCCTGGCTGGTCTGTGACAATTATAGCTTTTATTAATAGTTCGGATTCATTTTTTTTTTCTTTAATTTAATTTAATGTTTTAGTAATTTTGTTGTGTGCTTTTGTCTTTTTAATATGCCTATATAGTTTTTATACATTTTTATTTTAGTTTGAAGAGGAAATGTTTATTTGGCAACTAGCTAAAATAAAATAAGCTTAAGTTTTTTACATATATGTTATTTTATTTCAGTTAAAATTTATTTAATTTCAAGTGACAAATATATGTTTTATATAGTTTCAGTTATAGTTAACTATAATAATCCTGACACACACACACACACACACAGCGAACCCTTTCTTCAGTACTCTTGAAGTACGTGCATATACTTTTTAACCAGCTTTAGAACTTAGCATCGCAGCACTTCTAATGTAATTTTCCGCTCAAGACGAATTGCTTTTGTTAATCGCTTTAGATAAAAGCATTAGTAGATGTAAATGTCTTCAAGGACACTGGTTGCACTCAGAAAGATTGTGGCCATTACTCTTGGTAATGTAGCTTTTTCAAAGCATTGTGGTCGAGCCCATCGGGGCGTCTGCAGAATTTTCTTGAATGGGCATTTGGAGAAATCCAGGAGGTCTGTAATACCTGGAGAAAGCCATCCATTAGCATTCCCATTCACTGGCAGTTGCCTAGCCATAAATGCACAGGAAGATGATGTCATGCCAATGCTGACTGGCTGATGGCACCGCAAGAATGTGCTGTCACAAGCCATTCACTAGCGACTAGCCTGAGCGGTGACGTCAACGGCAGCGGACAGGGAAACATATATATCTATTTCATGCTGGCTAAAGGAGCACTGGCTACACATCTACTATAATCGCATGAAATGTTTGTGATTTATACGTAGCGCTTTTTTTTAATAAAATACACAGATTCTTCTGAATGGTCATCAATGGAGAAAGATGCCTTTCGACAGCAGAATGGAGCAGTCTCAAGTAGCAACTAGTTGATGTCAGAAGTATCTAGAACGTTCACAATGCAAATTAAAGTAGGGAACATTTAAAAAGTAAAGAAAAATATTATTTCAGTATATCGGATTTTATTGTTTTACCCTTTGCCAGACCCAGAAAATATTTTAACTACAAAAAAAAGCTAAAAATGTAAAAGTTAAACAAACATATTTTTTTATTTCACTATTTATTGTGTGAAAATAAATTTGAATTTAGTGTGTAAATAATAATCAGTTTCACAAAAAATTACTGTTGTGGCATCATTTCCACCACAGCCAACAATTCTGACCCTAATAAAGTTTTTATTATTATTATTTTCAAAATTTAGTGTACTTGTTTACCAAGGTGTCATTTTTGATATATCTGAAATATGAGACAAATGTAATAAAGAAAAACTAAGATACTGTTTTACATAATTTGATTAAACTAAACAATATTTTGTAATTATTTGTACTTAGGATACATCAAATGCTAGCTAAGAAATTAGCCTTAGCAAGACTTTTACACTACAACTAAAAACGTAAAACTTTTTATGCGCTTTGGCCTTTCATTTTTCCTCAAGTTTTTGAAAACGATACCGTTATCGTCTCCATGAAAACTACAAAAACATGAATTTGTGAAAATTTGTGATGTCATGTGTATTACGTGTCGTCTATAGGCGCGTAGTCTTTCTTTACAAAGTGACATCTACTGGCCTGACATGAGTAATACAGCGATTTTAGTCGTTTTCACAGAAAAGTTGTCATCTGTACATGAAAAAACGTTTCCATTTTTAGTACATCGTTGTCGTGTAAATGTACCCTTAAAGTGCAGACCCATTTACTGTTGTTTGGCTGAATTTTTGTGGGCAAAATTCAGTAATTTCAATAGGAATCTACACGATTGCAAATTTCAAGTTGTCCACGCCAATTTGTCGTGTTGACCAGTGGACTGACTTCTGCAAGCTTTGCTTCATACATTGCAGAACTACAGACTGTAGACATTGGACCTTTTTTGCCTGCAAAATTTTCCCGAATTGTGATCACACCTTTAACGAATCAACAATTTTTACTCCAAAAATATTTAAAATGGTGGAATGACTCTATGGAATTGTCATTACATTCATAAAAAAAGACAAAATTAGCATTTCAATTACATTTAAAGTAACTTTAAATGTAATATATATCGAATAACACCCTACATTTAAAATTATAATCAAGTACTTTACTGTCACATTCTATTATTGTTTCAGTTTTGTTTTCATTGACCTTTAGTTTGTTTTTCATTGTTTCCTGTTTCCTTTGTTCCTATTTTCCCGCTCATCATTGGTTACCATGGATTTTCATTAGTTACTCATACCTGTTTCCTTTTAGTTCATTACCATGTGTATATATTGCCCTCAGTCCATTCAGTTCATTGTCTGGTGTTGTTTGTGTTGTGTCAGCACACTGTGTTAAACTTTTAATTTAAGTTTATTAGTGCACTTTTTAAAAGTGTACTTATGTGTTAAGAAACATAGTCATGAAATATTCTTTTCAGCAATTTTACTTCAAAAATATTTTCAATGTTTTTTTCTATCACTCTCATTTCCAACCCAGGCTTGTTGGAAAAATGTTCCTATGGCTACATTTCTACAAAATGATATTAGGTTGCCTCCACTTTTCGTGACACTTTCAATGTGAAATGCTCAGTGAGTGGCACTAAAAGCGCGTTCAGTTTTCTCTGAAACAAACGTAAATGTGAATCTGGGAACGTTTTTTTTTTATTTTTAGGTTGTATGTATTGGTTGAAAATAACATACCCCCTTCACTAAAACCTAACCATATCTGATAGTGTTAATAAAAGTAAATGTGACATAAAAACCCATTTTGCATGACATAAAAACTGTGCAATTTTAGCTGCTTCTACTTAAGTCTTTCATCGTGACTCGACGTGTTATGGGACTCGAGCACTTTGCATCGTAAGTGCTGTACCAGTTGAGCTTTAGAGCAAGTTTACTATGACAGAAAAAGCTGGTCATGTGATGCAAACGTCAAAATGTATTGGTTTACAAATCATGAACTTTAGTAAAAGTGTTTTGAGGTCATAACTTAGCACTGTGTGAGGAACCACGCAAAAACAAGTCTTTGGGTCATTTGATAATTTAGGGTACATTTCATGTCCATTGATGATAACTATATTTTTTTCTAACAATTTTCTTCAGAAATATTATATTATATCCATTAAGTGAATGCATACTACAATCTAACACAAATATTTTATGCACCCTGTGTTTTAGTTCTAAATAATGGATAAAAGTCAGGTCAAGATTATCTATATTAAAGGTGCACTATGTAACTTTTCCGTCCGCTAGAGGTTGCCTATTCAAAACAAAGGTGCAGTTTGATGACGCCAAGTTTAAGCGCAGAATCTTGGGACATGTGGTCTTCACCTCACAGCCGGTGGAAAAGAATCGGGATAGGACTCGGGCAGAAATCATGTTCATGGATGCGATTATTAACGTGACTGTAGTATGAAGCAGAGCAGGACCGAGTGTTGTGGGAGCTGAGCAAGGCCGCTGGAGTGATTGTTAATAAGATGAACGCAACACACGCCTCGCGAGCAGCAGGACTTTTATTATGCCACAGTCGCCGGCGCCATTTCCACTTTTCTGGTCATGAGTATGAGGTAACACAGCTCTGTTTATCATATTAGATACATTTGAGTGTGTTGAAAATGATGTTATGACGTTACTCTGTGCGTTCGCTCTGCGGCTGCTATGACACTTGTTGCACACTGCAGTCAGAGTAAAGCTTTCTCCCTCACACGTCCCGGTTCCTGCGTTAAAATAGCAATTTTCTCACGATTTACAAATAGTTGGAAACATTTGGGATATTGTAAATACTCAATTAAACAAAATATATAACACTGGCCTAGTGGTTTTTGGATATTTTACTGCAAAAATGTTACATAGTGCACCTTTAAATTTATTTCTACTATCTAAATATATTAGAAAAATAGATTTCAAATTAAATTTTCTTTCAAATAAGAAAAAAATATCATTTTATCAATCCGCAAAAATTTGGTCAACTATGTTACTAACCAAACACACTCTGAAAACTAAACAATGGTTCATCCCAAAACCATGTGACCAGCATCATGTGATGTCATTTTCTTTTGCGGCAGATATTTTGAACACTTAATGCTAAATATCCTCTTAATTTTTTCTATATTTGACCTCTAATGACCTATTGTCAAAGAGTATATTTATTGCCCGTCAACTATGTTGGATACATTGTTATGGTTTGCAATATTTTTATGATTTTATTTAAAATAAATTAAGGTTAACCTGATCAAGAAAATAACGTGTTGGCAAGACAAGGCCTGCCATTGAAATTATGAGGCAAAATGGTGAAAATGTCAACTGTGTTACTTAAGTCAACTATGTTACTGTCATGGTCAACTATGTTTTGATTTTTTTAACATTTTAAATATCTAGACAGCTGCTTTTGAAATGAACTTTAAAGCAGATTTATGATTAAAAAAAAATTTTTTTCTTGTTTTTGGTTACATAGTTGACAAACTCACCAGGGAAAACTATTTTGTAATATCAAGATGGGGTTTAATGATTAATCTTTGCAACTAGCATATATATAAACTTAAACCAATAGTTGTTTTATGCTGATGTGAAATGTACCTTAAATTATAGAATGATACCTTTATTATTTGATAATCTGCCCCTGTAATCATAATTTTGTCAAAAGTTGTTGGTGTTTTACTGCCTCTTGTTGATTTCAGCTGGAAACAACAGTGATTTGTATGTATTGGTAAGTTTTTTTGCACATTGTTAGTGAACAAATTCAATATATTTGTAATGCTTGCCTGTTGGGTGGCTGCTAGTATGAAAAACAAGAGAGTCTCTTCGATATTCTAGTCTTTTTTTTAAGGTTCTAATGAGCACAAGACACTTTTCTTTGCCATGTTGAAAGTTTGGCATAACAAACTATACTCCTCATATTCTCATACATTTAATGATGTTGTAGCTTTTTCCCAATGACATCATAAAAAATAGAACATTTTTCTGCGTCTTTTTTTAAACTTCGACCGCAAAATGTTATATGCCTAATTTTTAATATACTTTTCAGCTTTCATGTGGCGGAAAAAGCAGAGAAGTGTAGATCAGTAAGCATGGAGGATGTGTGCTGTTGAGATCCACGCTAAGTGTTTCAGCAAAGACTGCCCGTTTGGAGCCGGCTCAAGACAAACTACATGTCTGTTTGAGTCCTATAAATAACAGTTTTATTACGCCTCCTTTTGAATGCTTTTCGCAAAGTGCGTCTCTGAAGGCTTTCACATGTGGGATTGTTCAACGGCCGCTGCGTTCAGTGATGTAAGGGGTCAGCGCGGCGGTTGAGGATATTTTCACAGTGTGATACAAAGCACATGGACATCCCTGCTTTACTGCTATTCACATCACTATCACAAATACAGGTAACGGGTAATTTCATGCCTGCGTCGAATAGACCAATGTTGACTTGCTTTAAAATCATATAATGCCATTTCTGTGGCGTTATCAAACTAATATGGAAGATGGAAGTACCAGGAACATTTCTAAACATAGTCGACAATTAGGAGATCCACAAATGAGATGAGTTTGTTTAGTTCAAAACATCCATTTCTTAAATAACTTCCCTCCCTCTTGCAGACATCTCTGATGATGAGGGCGGGGCAACCTGTCAATCACATCAGATCCACCAATAGCAAACCACAACCATCCAACCATCCAATCAAATCCCCACAAACAAAATCAAGCCCAGCCCTACATTTGTTCTTGTTTGAGAAGCTGTTTCACTCTGTGATGCGTCAAAATTTGGAGTAAATACAATCATAACTTCCACTTCATGCTGATTTTAACACAATACTATGTATTTGTTTTTGTAATAACAATTTTTTCCTCAATACGTCGCAATTTGAGGTGTCATTCATGTCTGTGGCATAAATGGTGCGGAACGAGCAGTAAAATACTGACATTTACGTTTTTTTTTGGTTAAGTAAAGCTCATCTATTGTTTGTGAAATAAGCTCTGTTTGCTCTTATATGTCTCTCTACTGCCCTCACCAGGTCTGGAGGATGCATAGCATTTTTCTTTATCACGAAACTGACAATTTTGTTGATACTTTTGCACTTTGTGAAATAAAAATCACTCAAACAGAATAAAACTACTAGCCTTTCAAATTAGGTAACATTTTAACTTTGTTAAATAAATGCAACATTTACTTAACCTCATTTATTATGAATACAATAAAATTAACTGAAGAATTTAATATTATATTGACCTCAAATGATTCATAACCCTTCATAAGTACACTTTAGCATATAAAGTAGTTCCCCTTTAGTCGGTGACGTCCGACGTACATCTCCGTTCCCTCCTTCAGGGAACGAGGGTTACATACGTAACCGAGACGTTTTTATTATGAAAATGATATATACTTCAAAATAAGTGTGAACTGAATGTAATGTTTTATGAAACTTAAATGCATGTTATTTGCAATTAAATGAAAATGTACAGTATTATGCAATTGTGTTTTCTGACCCATTTAAGTAGGACTTAAGCACATATTTATATGAAAGTTCATAATTATTTCTTGTCTTTGAAATATGGTTAAAGTGTACTTCTGAAAGTACTAACAAGCATTTATGGTAAACTAATTTAATTGAAATTAAATAAAAAAATTGAGGTAATACAATAAAGGAGATTGGTTTAATAAATAGAAACTCAGAATATTATGTTATTTGAACCACAATAATTATCTAAGTTGGTTTGACAAATGATAAAAAGTTGTGATAACAAATCATGAAAATATTTTTTTACAGTGTACCTACTATTGAAATTTGCCATGTATTTAAATACATTTGTAATTACACATTTTTTAAGATGAAGTTGCAATTTAGTACATTTGAAATATATTAACTTTAAATGTACAGTAATACTGAACAGCATACTGTTAATCAAGTACTTTACATGTGCTTTAGTATGTTACAGTCAAAATAAGTGTACTTCTGATTAAAATTGTTTGTAAATATTACATTTTTACAAGTGTACTTAAATGTGTTAAGAAACAGTCATGAAATATACTTTTAAGATTTGATTTGAGTGTAACATTCAATACAACTAAGCACACTTCCTTCTCATTTTACAATTTTTGATTTGTTGATGCTGTATTTTTCAATTTGCTCAAAATGTACAAAACAAATGTATTGCTTTTAAAAGAAAAAAGTACTCATATTTTCACTCATGTATTTCAGAGTATGTGAAGAATAGGCTAATATTAGAATATTAGCCATTAAACTCTGTGTTATGAACAAATTTTACTTCTGTTAGTGTTCAGCTCACGATTTAATGAGGTGTTTCATTGATTTGTCAACCGAACTTGAAAAACGTCACCACATGATGAAAAACTGAGGTACGCTTAGGTCAACAGCTATTCCAGGGCAAATATTAGTTTGCCTGCTGCATCACAAGAAGAGCTGCCTGGTTTTAATATTAGTGTGGTTTGTGTTTAGCAGTTTGCAATAACTGTAAAAGCATCTGTTACAGCTAACATGGCTGTTTTAATGCAAATGGTGTCGAGAAGTACACTAGGGAAGTACCAACAAGGCTTCAATTTTAAATCAAAAGTCGCAGCCAGTTTTGCCACATCATCATTTACCCGCTGACCACAACTAAAAAGATCTCAAACTTTGACCTATGATGCATTTTGTTTCACATTACACAAACATGATATTTATCTCTATATTGACAACAACAATCAATGCATTACCAAAGACCATTTCAAGTTTGGCATCAAACGACCCATATTTTCGAGGTTTGGGTGAGACATGTTGTTGTAAAACTAAATGCAAATGGAACATTTTCGAGGACGTATGTCATTGCAAGTGAAGGAATGCAATAATGTGTTTCATGGTGATATAAAAGTCCCTTTTTAGAGAGACAAGGCATTGCTTACTCACATTCAAATAATTCCACATGGTGCTGCGGCCTCGTGTACATGCTGTAATGTCGGTGCAAGGAAAAACATTTACTTTAGTGGTTGAAGCAGCTGATCAAATTATCTATTTAACCAGTGGCTCTTAGGGTGCTTCTGTTTGCGAGCTTTGAAAACTAGACAATTAGCATAAAGTCTGCTGTATAGTGCTGCATATTCTGACCAAGAACCACCCACTTCACTCTTTCCCCGCTATTGGTGAGATTTTCCGTTATTTCTGACCAAACGCATGTTTTCACTGTTATACGGTATGGTATCTGTTACAGATATTCTAAAGTAGTACAGCGCCTTCAGATTCAAAAACAGGTGAAGAAGATCTGCATGAACCAGAAGTAAACCAGGGGTTACATTGGTGTTGTGACCCAGATGGGAGTGAGGTTTAGGGGGTGAGTGTAACAGAGGCCAGCTAGTAAGAGCTGTGTGAGTAAACCAGGGGTTACATTGGTGTTGTGACCCAGATGGGAGTGAGGTTTAGGGGGTGAGTGTAACAGAGGCCAGCTAGTAAGAGCTGTGTGAGTAAACCAGGGGTTACATTTGTGCCGTGACCCGGATGGGAGTGGGGTTTAGGGGATTGAGTGTAACAGAGGCCGGCTAGTAAGAGCTGTGCGGTTAAACCAGGGGTTACATTGGTGCAGTGACCCAGATGGGAGTGAGCTTTAGCGGAGTGAGTGTAACAGAGGCCAGCTACAGAGCTGTGTAAGGAAACCAGGGGTTACATTGGTGCTGTGACCCAGATGGGAGTGAGGTTTAGGGGGGTGAGTGTAACGGAGGCCAGCCAATAAGAGCTGTGAGAGTAAACCAGGGGTTACATTGGTGTTGTGACCCAGATGGGAGTGAGGTTTAGGGTGGTGAGTGTAACAGAGGCCAGCTAGTAAGAGCAGTGTGAGTAAACCAAAGGGTTACATTGGTGTTGTGACCCGGAAGGGAGTGAGGTTTAGGGGGGTGAGTGTAACAGAGGCCAGCTAGTAAGAGCTGTGTGAGTAAACCAGGGGTTACATTGGTGCCGTGACCCAGATAGGAGTGAGGTTCAGTGGGGTGAGTGTAACGGAGGCCAGCTAATAAGAACTGTGAGTGTAAACCAGGGGTTAAATTGGTGTTTAACCCCTGGTTAATGGGGTCACATGGTTGTGACCCAGATGGGAGTGAGGTTTAGGGGGGTGAGTGTAACGGAGGCCAGATAGTAAGAACTGTGCGAGTAAACCAGGGGTTACATTGGTGCCGTGACCCAGACGGGAGTGAGGTTTAGGGGGGTGAGTGTAACGGAGGCCAGATAGTAAGAACTGTGCGAGGAAACCAGAGGTTACATTGGTGTTGTGACCCAGATGGGAGTGAGGTTTAGGGGAGTGAGTGTAAAGGAGGCCAACTAATAAGAGCTGTGAGAGTAAACCAGGGGTTACATTGGTGTTGTGACCCAGATGGGAGTGAGGTTTAGGGTGGTGAGTGTAACAGAGGCCAGCTAGTAAGAGCTGTGTGAGTAAACCAGGGGTTACATTGGTGTTGTGACCCAGATGGGAGTGAGGTTTAGGGGGGGGAGTGTAACAGAGGCCAGCTAGTAAGAGCTGTGTGAGTAAACCAGGGGTTACACTGGTGCCATGACCCAGATGGGAGTGAGGTTTAGGGGGTTGAGTGTAACAGAGGCCGGCTAGTAAGAGCTGCATGGTTAAACCAGGGGTCACATTGGTGCAGTGACCCAGAAGGGAGAGAGGTTTAGTGGGGTGAGTGTAACGGAGGCCAGCTAATAAGAACTGTGAGTGTAAACCAGGGGTTAAATTGGTGTTGTGATCCGGATGGGAGTGAGGTTTAGCGGGGTGAGTGTAACAGAGGACAGCTATTAAGCTGTGTGAGTAAACCAGGGGTTACATTGGTGCCGTGACCCAGATGGGAGTGAGGTTCAGGGGGGTGAGTGTAATGGATGCCAGCTAGTAAGAGCTGTGTGAGTAAACCAGGGGTTACATTGGTGCCGTGACCCAGATGGGAGTGAGGTTTAGGGGGGTGAATGTAACAGAGGCCAGCTAGTAAGAGCTGTGTGAGTAAACCAGGGGTTACATTGGTGTTGTGACCCAGATGGGAGTGAGGTTTAGCGGGGTGAGTTTAACAGAGGACAGCTATTAAGAGCTGTGTGAGTAAAGCAGGGGTTACATTGGTGCCGTGACCCAGATGGGAGTGAGGATTAGGGGGGTGAGTGTAATGGATGCCAGCTAGTAAGAGCTGTGTGAGAAATCCAGGGGTTACATTGGTGCCGTGACCCAGATGGGAGTGAGGTTTGGGGGGTGAGTGTAATGGATGCCAGCTAGTAAGAGCTGTGAGAGTAAACCAGGGGTTACATTGGTGTTGTGACCCAGATGGGAGTGAGGTTTAGGGGGGTGAGTGTAACAGAGGCCAGCTAGTAAGAGCTGTGTGAGTAAACCAGGGGTTACATTGGTGTTGTGACCCAGATGGGAGTGAGGTTTAGGGGGGTGAGTGTAACAGAGGCCAACTAGTAAGAGCTGTGTGAGTAAACCAGGGGTTACATTGGTGTTGTGACCCAGATGGGAGTGAGGTTTAGGGGGGTGAGTGTAACAGAGGCCAGCTAGTAAGAGCTGTGTGAGTAAACCTGGGGTTACATTGGTGCCATGACCCAGATGGGAGTGAGGTTTAGGGGGTTGAGTGTAACAGAGGCCGGCTAGTAAGAGCTGCGTGGTTAAACCAGGGGTCAAATTGGTGCAGTGACCCAGAAGGGAGAGAGGTTCAGTGGGGTGAGTGTAACGGAGGCCAGCTAATAAGAACTGTGAGTGTAAACCAGGGGTTAAATTGGTGTTGTGATCCGGATGGGAGTGAGGTTTAGCGGGGTGAGTGTAACAGAGGACAGCTATTAAGAGCTGTGTGAGTAAACCAGGAGTTACATTGGTGCCGTGACCCAGATGGGAGTGAGGTTCAGGGGGGTGAGTGTAATGGATGCCAGCTAGTAAGAGCTGTGTGAGTAAACCAGGGGTTACATTGGTGCCGTGACCCAGATGGGAGTGAGGTTTAGGGGGGTGAGTGTAACGGAGGCCAGCTAATAAGAACTGTGAGTGTAAACCAGGGGTTAAATTGGTGTTTAACCCCTGGTTAATGGGGTCACATTGTTGTGACCCAGATGGCAGTAAGGTTTAGGGGGGTGAGTGTAATGGATGCCAGCTAGTAAGAGCTGTGTGAGAAATCCAGGGGTTACATTGGTGCCGTGACCCAGATGGGAGTGAGGTTTGGGGGGTGAGTGTAATGGATGCCAGCTAGTAAGAGTTGTGAGAGTAAACCAGGGGTTACATTGGTGTTGTGACACAGATGGGAGTGAGGTTTAGGGGGGTGAGTGTAACAGTGGCCAGCTAGTAAGAGCTGTGTGAGTAAACCAGGGGTTACATTGGTGTTGTGACCCAGATGGGAGTGAGGTTTAGGGGGGTGAGTGTAACAGAGGTCAGCTAGTAAGAGCTGTGTGGTTAAACCAGGGGTCACATTGTTGCAGTGACCCAGAAGGGAGAGAGGTTTAGTGGGGTGAGTGTAACGGAGGCCAGCTAATAAGAACTGTGAGTGTAAACCAGGGGTTAAATTGGTGTTGTGATCCGGATGGGAGTGAGGTTTAGCGGGGTGAGTGTAACAGAGGACAGCTATTAAGAGCTGTGTGAGTAAACTAGGGGTTACATTGGTGCCGTGACCTAGATGGGAGTGAGGTTTAGGGGGGTGAGTGTAATGGATGCCAGCTAGTAAGAGCTCTGTGAGGAAACCAGGGGTTACATTGATGCCGTGACCCAGATGGGAGTGAGGTTTAGGGGGGTGAGTGTAACAGAGGCCAGCTAGTAAGAGCTGTGTGAGTAAACCAGGGGTTATGTTGGTGCCCTGACCCAGATGGGACTGAGGTTTAGGGGGGTGAGTGTAACGGAGGCCAGACAGTAAGAGCTGTACAAGTAAACCAGGGGTTACATTGGTGCCGTGACCCAGATGGGAGTGAGGTTTAGGGGGGTGAGTGTAACAGAGGCCGGCTAGTAAGAGCTGTGCGATTAAACCAGGGGTTACATTGGTGCCCTGACCCAGGTGGGAGTGAGGTTTAGGGGGGTGAGTGTAGCGGAGGCCAGACAGTAAGAGCTGTACAAGTAAACCAGGGGTTACATTGGTGCCGTGACCCAGATGGGAGTGAGGTTTAGGGGGGTGAGTGTAACAGAGGCCGGCTAGTAAGAGCTGTGCGATTAAACCAGGGGTTACATTGGTGTTGTGACCCGGATGGGAGTGAGGTTTAGGGGAGTGAGTGTAACGGAGGCCAGATAGTAAGAACTGTGCGAGTAAACCAGGGGTTACATTGATGTCGTGACTCGGATGGGAGTGAGGTTTAGGGGAGTGAGTGTAATGGAGGCCAGATAGTAAGAACTGTGCAAGTAAACCAGGGGTTATATTGGTGCCGTGACCCAGATGGGAGTGAGGTTTAGGGGGATGAGTGTAATGGAGGCCAGATAGTAAGAGCTGTACAAGTAAATCAGGGGTTACATTGGTGCCGTGACCCAGATGGGAGTGTAACCCCTGGTTTACTCACACAGCTCTTACTATCTGGCCTCTGTTTCACTCACCCCCCTAAACCTCACTGCCATCCGGGTCACGGCACCAATGTAAACCCCGGTTTACTCACACAGCTCACAAGTAATAACGCATTATCAGCTGTTTAATTACATAGTCAAGCCTAAGGCTAATCATATAAATTGCTGCTATTTGCGTGACATTGTAGAGAGCAAAACATAAAACACATTACCATTCTGATACAATGACTTATAGACTAGCCTGTCTAATTCACTCTTCCACTTCTTCTTCTGAATCAGTTTCTGGTTGAAACATATATGGCTGAATTAAACCAATATTTCCACTTGCCATTTTATAGCGTGTACAGTTGACTAAGTGGATCAGGTAGTCCGAGCTGGTGTGATTGAGAGGAGGCAAGGACTAAGTTGCATATTCAAATTGCATATTCAACTTGAATTAAACCGCTTGATTCATATGGAACACTTTTACAATGTATTTATGAATGTTTTGAAGCTTGAAAATGTTGATCACTTAGACTTCCAATGGATGGCCAAAAATTATGATAGAATATTAAAAATAGTTTTGTTTTGAAGATAAACAAAAGCCTTATGGGTTTGGAATGACATGAGGGTGAGTAAATTATGACTATTACGTAGATGACTATGATAATATTTATTTATTTATTTGTGGCATTCAAAAAGATTTGCATCACTATATATTTTTTAAATATTCACAAAGAGCTTGTTGCTTGTTGATACTAATTTGACTACTGGTATCCTTTGACTCTATAGTGTGGATAAAACCCTTGTACTGTATTTTCACGTGTCCTGTGTGGTACCTAACGGCTCAACTCTGTCCCCATTCATTGTGAGCACAACTCGTTTGGACATATATATGTACATGATGGGGAGAGAAGGAGAGAAAAGATAAGGATATCACGTGATATATATTGTGCATCCCACAGTGATTGATTAGACACACTAGGTAAGGGTGCGCATCACCTATTGTATTTTTGATTTAGTGAGTGTAGTTTTTATTGGGATATGTTTTGATAATTTCTTTCCTTTGATTGCCGCCCAGTTCCCTTCTTCTTTTCCCCTGCTTGGGTTTTCTTTTTCCTTGGTTGTAAATATTACTACAAGCTATTTTGGTGTATGAGCTTTTCCCAACTGTAATATTGTAAATAAAGTACCTTTAGTACCTTGGTTTCACTTGATTACTTTGACATTGTACCAAATTATTCCCTTTACCCCTTAATAACTTAAGGGAACAGTGGGCATGAGCCTGGACGCTGCAGGTTGAATGTAGCACTGGATTGACATCCATAAGTATGGGAGTAGAGTTGTGCCTATTGCCTAAACCCCAATTTTACAGTAGGAAGGACTGAAACATCTGGAGGTTAACCACTATGCTGGGATCACCAGTTAAATGGTGGCGGGTCTGGGCTGTGGTTCAAACCCGGCATCTCTTGGCCCCTTTTCTGCACAGGGGTACCGGAGCAATTGCATGGAAAAGCAGTTAAAGCGGCAATGGCAATAGTGATGAACAAGTTTCCATCGGGTCTCCCGAAGAAGATGGTTGTGTTGCCAAATTGTAGTTCACTGAATCAGAACTCAACATGACCTCTTTTTTTTTTCAAGAAAAGCAGGATCATGGATCCCAATGGACCATGTTAAATCCATTGTCCCTTGCGGTAAACTTGTACTCTGAAAAGCAGGTTGTTTCTTAGGACGCTTCCATTGACCAAGTAGTTTTCGCTTAATGTCAACCTTTTGTTCACCCCAAATCTGGATTACTTTGCATCTTGTAATGCATTTAGCATCTATTTTGGGACATCATACACCAAAGCATGAACTCATTGGATTGTTTTTTTCCATTATTAGTGGGGTTGGGAACTTAGAACCAGTTCTTATTCAGATCCATTTAAAAAATAAAATAAAGGGTTCTGTTAACTGTTCTTTCTTGTGCACTGCTCCTCTAATGCTAAACGAATACTCAGATAATCAAGTTTATTGCAATATTTATTCAACATCGCTTCTGAATGTACAGAACAGACAGTACAACCAGTGTTGTCTGATTCCTGAATGAATGACTTTAATGAGTTGGTTCTTTTTGATTAATCAAACATATACAAATAAATGAAATATGTTTGGTTTGTTTAGGACTATTGTTATATATAGTTAAGGCCAATTAAGGCTTTGGTAACAAAGTTTGGTAACACTTTACAAGGTTCCATTATGAGTTAATTACAATAGTTAACATAAACAGTTGTAAAACAGTTGAGTAAATCTCAAACAAAACCAGTGATTTACATTGCTACCGATGGCCAAGTTATAGGGGTGCTCGTGCAGGGTGCTGTACATGCTACCCTTGGGAGATACACTATATTGCCAAAAGTATTGGTACACCCCTCCAAATCATTAAATTCAGGTGTTCAATCACTTCCATGGCCACAGGTGTATAAATCGAGCACTAGGCATGCAGACACTTCTACATACATTTATGAAAGAATCACTCTCAGAATCTCAGTGAATTCAAGTCCATTTGTGAAATTTCTTAACTACTAAATATTCCACGGTCAACTGGTAGTGGTATTATAACAAAGTGGAATCAATTGGGAACAACAGCAACTCAGCCATGAAGTGGTAAGCCACGTAAAATCACAGAGGTCGAATCAAAAGGTCGAAACCTCCTCAGGGCCAGAAGCACAGTCAACAACTTGAGGCAGTTGATATGCCAATGCAGCTGAAGGCCTGTCTAGGACCCTGAAACTGCATGCCTATTGCATACGGCGCCCCAGCCTGTCTTGGATGCGTCTGTTGTAACAACAACACACCTGGACACTTGTTTTAAGGGAATACCTGTCCGTAGAATAGCAAGGTTTGTTCAAGGGCTGAATGTGCAATGACACGCCAGTGTGACACAATGTGTGCCATGGCGTCACGCCCATCTCGGGACTCTGGCATGAAGCCAGTAATGAAATGGTCTCATATGGGTCCTGATATAGAAGTTAAATGATATATGATATAGAAGCGCCAAGGCAGGGTGTGTTTGTTGGCCTCTGTCTGCTTTTTTGCTGTCAAGAATTGCTAGGTAGTGTAGCTGAAAAGGCCAACACTTTCTCAGCGTCTTGCATCACCGTCATGTTCAGCCACAGTTGACGCTCCTGGATCACCAAAGTAGACATCGCTCGGCTCAGAGCCTGTGCCGTAACTCGGATGATTCCACCAAGTGGCGGCGTTTTGCAAAAATAAATGCACCACAATCGCTCTCTCCACCTGGGGAACCTCTGAATACCCCTGCGCCGCCCCACCATCGAGGGTGGTGAGGACGGAGGAACTGGTACAGAAAAAGGTGCCTTCCACGATTTCAAGAGTTTCTCATGCACCTCCGGGAAGAAAAGAATAGGGGCACGGCGGTGCATTGCACTCCGACCCCAGGAACCAATCGGAGGTAGAAGGACCAGGGCGGGAATCAGTTGAGGTGGCTCTTGGTCTTTTGAAAAAGAATGAGAGCTGCGAGAGCATGCTCATGGTTATATTCTTGAGATGAGAAACAAACAACTGTTTCAGTGTGAGCAAGACCCAAAACATTGAAGAAATAGATTGTGGCTGTCCGAGGGAGACAAGAAGTGACCACACCCAGAATAACACGGATGGAAAAGCTTGTTGTAATTTACACAATCCGCTGTGTATTTGTTCTTTTAGAGAAATTCTTATGGTGTGTCCACACCAAAAGCAAAGCAAATATTTGCATTGCGTTACTCGCTCTAGTTTACTCGCAGGGATTACTTGTTTTTCGTGTCACGCGTTTGAATAAAAACATTGCACGATGAGGACTGCCTTCATGCACATCAACAACAACAACAACAGCATTTCTTTCTGACATTTTTTCCGTCATCAACCATGTTGGAGATAGACATGTGCCGGTATACGGTAATATGATATATCACGATAATGAACATGCACAGTATTGTTATCCTGGTCACTTCAAAATACTGTGAATAATTATTTATTACAAATTATTCCGATTTTTAGAATGCATTTTACGAATACTTAATCAAAGATGCACTCGCACTGATGTGAACAAACCCAACGCGCATGAGCAGTGCATGGCGGGACGAGTGAAGGAGACGCACATTCAGACTGAATCCGAAATCGCCCCTAAACCCTCAATCACTATTCCCTACCTTAGTCCACTAATACAGTTCACTTGAAGGAGTGGATGAAAATGAGTGAATGATTTTCGGACAGCCGTTGAGTGTACATCGGCTGTACACTCGTTATTGCAGTGCAATGTGGGATTGAATGAGTGCACTCAACAATGTCCACTATGGTTTCGGACACCACTACAAATGGCTGTCCCCTCAAATAGTGCCCTATTTAAGGGTATAGGGGGCGATTTCGGATTTAGTCTCACTCTCAGATGGCGCTGATGGAACAGCAGAAATGCAGCCGTTTCCCCGGTAACCCTGGTAAACTAAGCAGACTCACGCTACTAAACAGTATTTAAATGTTTCAAACAGCCATTCAGTTTTCTGTATTCGCTACAGTGCTCATCACATCACCAAATACTTAATACTTAAAGACTTAAGGCTATTTATTGTCCAACGTAAACATTTGATATTTTAATCTGGACTACATGCCCTAGATATTGTTTGAATATGTTCTGATTCTTTGTTGTTCAGTCACACACTTTACAATAAGGCTCCATTATTAGCATTAGTTAATTCATTAGTTCACAAACTGACAATGAAAAATACTTCTAAGGCATTTATTACTCTTAGTTAAATGTAAATTTCAACATTTAATAACACATTATTAAAATCAAAAGTTGTATTACTATATTATTTAATGGACCTGAGCTAACATTAACAGTTGTATTTTTTAACTGACGTTATCAAAGAATAATAATTTTGTAACAAATGTAGCTACGTGCTCTTTGTTAATGTTAGTTAATGCATTAACTAACATTAACTAGTGAGATCTTATTGTTCTTTATAATTCTTTTGCACTTTAATCTGTTTGAAACATTTGTTTACTTATACATTTTTGTGTATTGCTTTATTGTATTTAAATGTTCAGTTCTTTTTGTCATAAGAAAATTAAACCTGTTATAGTATGACAACACTTTTTTGCAACTTAAATATTGTGATAATACCGTATTTTTAATCGCAACATGAAAATGTGATACCGTCACATGCCTAGTTGGAGATAACTACTATTGCTGGACTGGCCGAACGCTGACGTATAGTATCTGGGTTCACAGCACCATCCAGAGGTACACGCAACTCTGTGAATTTCACCGTCTTCTGCAGGAACTGCGCCTGGATGACAACGTGCGATGCAAATCTTTCACTCGAGTTGCAATTGACACAATTGAGGCATTCCAGGTCATGTCCAGACAAATTTTGCTCTGCAATTTCATTGGCCTTTTCTGAATACGTCAGATGTGATTGGGGCTCCTAAGAGCGGCCCCTAGTGTCGGTTCGACGTAATGTTGAACGTGACTGACGGAAAGGGAACTTGAGATATTGTATAACCTGGTCACAACAGACCATATACCTGTCTATATGATTATTAAAGTTGAAAGTTTACCTGAGCTGAACAGTTATGATATCAATGAACAAAGTGGAAAATTCGACTAACCAAGACTTACAGTAAATAATCTTTAGCAATACAAATGATTGACAGAGAAGATTTTAAGTAATATAGATGTGCAAGCTAAGACTA